>CAWUFW010004212.1:600000-1077500 GCA_963921515.1 Calotriton arnoldi
TCCTGCCTGGCTGAGGCTCCTGCTGGCTGAGTCACAGATTTGGAGAGAGTGCAGCGGATTGCGCCACGATGTCAATGTCTAGGTAAGGAGAAGGTGGGATGCGTAGCGGAGGAGGCCCGGGAGTCAAGTCGCCCAGGCCTAGCACCTGTAGATGACACACCCCCAGTGGCGGCTCATCCGCTATGGCGGAAGAGCACGCCCCACTGCTTTCAAGCAGTGCAAGAAGAGGAAAAAGCATCACATGATAACTTCCTGATGTAATCGTGCCATGTTTCCTTTGCGGGCAGGAGGGTGGGTAGGGCAGCTCCATTCACGGAGCAGGGCAGGGGCGGAGTGGCATGCCCACTCAAGTGCGCAGTGACTATGTGGTCGGCCTGCTCAGGCCGCCCAAAGCAGTCATGCACACTGTCCTGTTCGCAATGCAGGCTGCATTACAGCCTGCATGTAGAACATGCCCACCCCTCCAGCCCCTGGCCGAACGCCTTGTCCTGGCGCCAATGACCAATACCAACGCCGCATTGCAGCGTTGTGATTGGCTTAGGGGAGGGAGCATGGCTGCCTACTTCCTGTTCCTGGAAGCAGACTCAGGAGAGCAGGAGCAACGAGGACACAGGACCAGGCCTTGAGGTAAGATTTCTCTCATTTAAATATTTACAACCCGCTCACACACACACCCACGCGCCCACGCCCCATCCAGTGTTCTTTCTGGTGTTACCCACCTCCCAGCTGTCCAGTCCCCCCCGCAGCACTTCTCAGTGGCGGCCGCTGTGCGGCCATGGGCAGCGGGCGTACCACTGGTGTGCCAAAGGTACATATGAAGTTACGGCTCATACCATTACATCGCATTCCATTACAATGCATACTAATACTACGCATATTGCATCAGTAGGGAAGGTGTTGGATAGCGGAGATGTAAAAATTACTATTCCCACTTCAGTGAGTGCAACCCTAAAACTAACCCTTGCACCCCAAAGCAAACACTGGACCCTAAAATTCATCTTTGAGCCCCCAAAACACCCTAAAAATCATATTTGACACACATGCACACCCCAATTTTCATATTTGTCCCCAAAACACACCCCAAATTTCAAATTTTACCCCATAATACACCCAAAATTTCATCTCCGACACACGAAACCCATACCCACCCTAAAACTTAAAAATACCCCATTACTGACCTCACAATGCGTTGTAATGGAATGCGATGTGAAAGGCACCTGCGTTGTTGGAGTAGCGTTGTAAAGGCATTACGATGTAATGCCTGCGTTGTAATGGACGTCTCCCATGCCAAAGGCAAGCCATAGGCAAGCCCGTCTGCGTCCGTCTGCCCCTGGACCATGCTCAGCACCAAGGACCCTTCCTCTCGGACACTCCACCGCTATGATGCCAGCACCCTCCTCGCCATCAACCCTGGACGCCACATCGCCTGCCAGGACCAACCTCTGCTCTGGGCCGGACATCGCCATTGCCATCACTGACGGCTAATGAATCACCTGCAAGGACCACCCCGACCGTCCAGGCAGAGGCATTTCCATCACCTACAGAAGCACACTCCAACTTACCACGCACTCTAATGACCCAAATGTGACTATGGAACACCCCAACTCCCAGATCTGGACCAACCCCAAGCCCATCCTCTGCGGCACCCTCATCTGCAGGCCCCCCGTACCATGGAGCCCCATTCTCTGATACCATTGTAGACCTCATTGCACCCCAGGCTCTCCCATCCACCGACGACATCCTTCTCGGTGAACTCAAGTTGCACCTGGACAACCCCAGTGACCAGAACACCACCCCCTCCTGGGGAAGCTCCCCAACATCAGACTCAAGCAGCTAGTCACCGCAGCAAGCCACATAGCAGGACACACGGTCAAGCACGTCTCCTCCGCCAGCGTGAACTTCAACTACAGCCACACCACCGGACTCTCCTGGACCGACCATCATTGTATACATCACGTCTTCACCATGCCCACCGTACACCACCGCCATCATCGTCCCCCCTCGCAGCTGGATCAAGGCCACCGAAGAACGTCTCCTCAACTCCCTCAGCACCACCACTCCGCCAACGCTTACAGACGATGACACCGCAGCGCGCAACCGCCACCGATGGATCTCCAACTGCCCCGACACCCGGGCACCCCTCAAGAACGGCACTGCATCAGTACCTTACGCCTGCCTTACGGCAGGCGTAAGGGTGACGCAGTGCCACAGGGATAGGCTGGCCCCATGCATTGCCGGAGTTGCATTATGCTTGTGACACAACTACAGCAATGCGTGACATTAGCGCTAACAGATACGTCAGGATTCCAGCCCAACAAAAAAAAAAAGCAAACAAGGCCGACAACAACAAAGGGCAGCGAGAAAGCACCCAAAGAAGAAGACCTCCAGCGGCCCAAGGGGCCAACAAGCCAGCAGAGACACAATCAAGGACCGGAACTGGAACTAAAGAAAACAAAAGGCGACCGCGCCAGCAAGGAGAGGTTAGGAAGTGATTTCAGTGGTGCAAGTTGATCAATGGCACCGGAAACAGCAGAATTGTATTTGACAAGAGCATCCTCTATGTTGTCTGGTACGGTGTTCCAAGGCACTAAAAAGGAGGCTTGAAAGCACTCCGGGGTGACTTTCTTCCATTGTCTACGGGTATGGTAGGTGACAGGGTTAGATCCCTTCATCTCCCTTGGGCCTTGAATGGAAAATTCCTCAGACTGCTTGGTTCTCTCCCCAGCTTCGAGCTCAGAAACAACTTTGTAGGAAACATGAAAGACGTTGGCGCAGTACCCATGATGAGAGGGATAAAGACCGGTTCTTGGCCACTCTGTCTGGCTACCATAGAAATATAAAGGCTGCGCGTAAAGCTCACATTGCATCTCAACTAGCCCAGGCTGGCAATGCTCCAAAAAATTTATACCGTATCCTTCAGTCTTTTATTAACCCCAAGGCCTGCGAGAATCTAGAGGTTCCTACGCAAATGCTTTGCAACGACATCGCCCATTATTTTTCACCGAAAATAGAGCTCATCTACGAAAAAATTGTCCCGTCAGGGAGCCAGCCTTTGGATACTATCTCATCTGATCAGCCAGCACAGGCAACCTCTCGGTTGCTAGAGAGCTTCCCCCCTGTGACACTGGCAGATGTAGAAACACTGCTTCGCACTGTAAAATCAGGTTCCCCTCTAGATACTATCCCGGCCAAAGTTGCTACCTCTCTGGCCTGTCAACTGTCTCCTTCCATTCAGTGCCTTCTCAATCTCTGATTGAGAGAGGGTCACGTCCCGTCAGAATGGAAAGCAGCACTGGTTATGCCTATCCGTAAGAACAACAAGGCTCCGCTGACGGATTTCTCTAATCTCCGCCCTATTTCGCTCTTTCCCTTTCTGAGCAAGCTATTGGAGAAGCATATCAATAAACATCTCTCCAACCATGTTGAACTGGCCGGTTACTTAGACTCTTCCCAGTCAGGCTTTAGGCCCAAATACAGCACAGAATCAGCTCTACTAGTGGTCACGGATAACATCAGGATGACCCTAGACAGGGGCCAATCTATGATTCTGGTGCTGTTGGACCTATCTGCCGCGTTCGACACGGTTTCACATCAGATATTGTTCAGGAGATTTAAGGAGGCCGGACTTAGAGATTCGGCTTTCCAGTGGATGACGAGTTTTTTATCTTCTCGCTCTCAGACCGTCATTCTTGGTCCGTATCGTTCGGCGCCTATGGAATTGACCAAGGGAGTGCCCCAGGGCTCCTGTCTGAGCCCTACTTTGTTTAATATCTATTTGGCTCCCTTGGCCAACCTCCTCAGGGCGTGTGGGTTCATTCGCATCTCTTACGCCGACGACACACAGCTGCTTTTTCCTTTTGATAAATTTACTCCATCGGTACAGGCGATCTTCTCCTCTGGCATGAGAGTTATTTCAAACTGGATGAAGAGCAACTTCCTCCAATGTAATGTTGGGAAGACGGAGATTTTGCTCTTCGGAGAGGCCCCCCTACTATGGACTCCTGAATGGTGGCAGGTTGATCTTGGTGTTCCCCCTGCTCCAAAATCCCTTGTTAAGGACTTAGGCATTCGCCTGGATCAGGCCCTTACTCTGAAGGAGCATGCTGCTCAGACAGCTGGCTCCTGTTTCCACACACTTGGCTTACTACGCCGAGTCTTTCCCTTGCTTCCCGATTCAACGTGGAAGACCCTGACTCAGGCACTTATATTAAGCCGTCTGGACTACTGCAATGGCCTGTTGGTTTCTGCTAATGAGTCCTCGCTTAGCAGATTGCAGGTAGTCCAGAACACTGCGGCGCGATTGGTCCTCAATGCCCCTTCCAGGACTGCCTCCCGCCCTCTTCTTTGTCAGGTTCACTGGCTTCCAATACGCGAACGGGTTAAGTTGAAAGTCTGCTGTACCATCCATAAGGCTTTATTCAACCTCGGCCCCGCCTACCTTTCAGAGAAATGTATACCTTATCTGCCTTCTAGGTCCCTTCGCTCGGGATCTAAGTCTCTTCTCGTGGTTCCCAGATTCAGGAAGGCCAGACTGGGTGGGAAGGCTCTTTCCCACCTTGGTCCCCTCTTTTGGAATAAACTACCTCTGCACCTGAGACAATGTTCCGACCACCTACAATTTAGAAAGCAGCTTAAGACTACACTTTTCTGTCTCTGATGTTGTTGTATAGCTTCACTTCCTGATGCCCGTCCAAAGCTAAGAGATACCCCTTCAGGGGTCGATTCAGGCGCTATATAGACAAATAAATAAATAAATAAGGAGGCATCCAAACAGAAAACGAGAAAAAGAGAACGCAGGCCAACAAAAGGGAATAACCCACCCCGCCAGGAAAAGAGGAGCAAACCCAAAAAGGCGACCAGCACAAAGAGACCCCAAGGGCAAAACCCCAGAAGGGAAAGGTGCCAAAGCAACCAACACCCCGGACCGCAGCGGGCCAGAGAAGACGAAGCCTAAACAGAAAACGGCCAAGGGCGCCCATCGGTCAAAAGGCTGAGAAGCCCAGCACCACCAGGCAGGCACACAGGACCAATCTAAAAAGGAAAGAGGACAGGGCCAGCCAACAGGGAAAGGCACAAACCCAAGGAACCAACCAAGGGCAGGACCACACAGACCAAACCAGAACGACCCGCCCAGAGAGCCCAGAGGACAAGCCCCCGAAACCCCACGAACGAGCACCAGGCCCTAAGAGAGAACGGCCAGCACCAACCAAAGCCGACAGACGCCAACCGACAAGCACCGAGGCGGGGAGGCAGAGACAGAGACCAGGGCCAGGCCAAGAGGGAAGGTCAAGGCACCCACAAAGAAAACAGGGGAAACACGAACACAACCCCCGGAAAGCCGTCCCACAGGGCCCCAAGAGCCAGAAGGGAGCAGGCCCGTCAGAGACCAGAACCCCAGGAGGGTCAAACACCACCCAAAGAGCAAGGCCCAAACAGAACCAGGGCCCGACAGGAAAAGTCCGAGCAGAAAAAGCCGACGAGACCAACCCCCAAGGCCAACAAGACCAGGGGAAACCAAAGAAGAAAAGGGAACAAGAGGGAGACCCCGTCCCAAACAACACAGTCCCAGCAGAACACCCCAACCGAAAACCTGGGGTGACCGGAGCAGGAAGCCACAGCCCCGTAAGCCTACAGCACCTTGTAGTCCCAGGCAGTCCCCCATCCAGGTCCCAACCAGGCTCGACCCTGCTTAACTCCAGAGAGCAGACAAGAGCAGTTGCTTCCAGGGTGGTATGGCCGTAGGCCCGGAAAAGGCACACACCGACCACCAGAGAAGAGGCGCAACGGACCCCCAAAGGAACAGTGTTGTACCTGCTGCTCAGCCAGTGTGAATGTGGTATGGAATGTTGGTATGGATGATGCTTTGGAATGTTGGGTGAGTGGAGACTGTCAGTTGGGAGAATGGGCTGAGCGTCAGGAAGGCTGCTCCTGGTGGGGCTCTCTGTATCTTTAATCTTGAACTTACTATCATAATAAATACCATCCTAAGTTACCTGGAACTGGATCCTCCGTTTATTTACAACATTTTGGCGACTTCTGGAAAGAACCTGCGTGTGCCACCTGTTTGGACTGTAACCATCAAGCTTTAAGGTATCTGGATATCCATTAAGTTGAATTTTGAGAAACTGGCAGCCCTGAGCCCCACCAGTGACCACAAGATCGGTCGGCCCCAACGCGGGCGTGCCAGTTCCTGTCTGCTGTAATCTGTGAGAGGTGTCCGTCTGCAGTTGTCCAGGGAGAGTGTCTCCATCAATAGGAGTTCCCCAGACATGCGTCAAGTCTTACAGCTAACAACTCAGAGCTTCAAGATATGTGTAATATTACTTCGGGATCAATAGGAGTTCCACAGAGCAGCAGCCAGTTTGAGGTGTGTCTTGTCCCAGAGCCTCTGTTTGGAAGTGTCACATCCAAGTTGTTTCTACATCTACAAGCCCCTGTGACAGTCGTGTAAGAGGAGCACCGGCCGTTTTTGTTAGACCGTGGGTGCCGAAAGGAGGAGCGTCTAGTGGCAGATGAAAGTCAACTGGCAAGAGAAGTCCTCGCTTTCCTTCGTTTTTGGTCTGAGGAGCCTCTTTGTTCATGCTTTGAGGTGGTGCATCGAGGAATCGACTCGGAGTCTGCCTGACTGTGGTGCGCCCAGTGTCCATGCGTGTGGAGCAACGTGTGTTAGTAACGAGGAGGGGCAACGAGGAGGAGGAGTTCTCTGAACTGGCTTGTTTTCCAGGACTGGCTGAGTGTTTTAAAGTGAGGTATGGGTAAGCTTTACTGTCTGATCTTTTTACCGCTGCACTTTTAAAAAAAAATCAACGTTTGTAATCCGTTGGCTTACCTTCTTTCAACCGTCGTCCCTGGTGCCAGCACGAGCCCGGCTATCAGCTCGCGCAGCGCCCTGCTGCTGCCACTTTCACGCAGTGCTGCACAGACGTGCCGGGAGCCACCCGGTTTTACGTTGTGTTGCGTGCCGCCATTTTTCTTCTACCTTACTTCTCTTGGGAACTCTATGCCGAGGAAGTTTTATGTCTGCTGTCGGCAGTTGAGGGTGACCGTCTTCTCATCATTTGGATATATGGTGAGCTGTAAAGTCTTCTGGTGTGCAACTTGGCGACACAACACTTAACTTTTCGTGTGTTCTTCCTGCACTGACTTTGCCAGAAAGCCCCTCCGTGTTGATCTACTAATTTGGCTGATCTTTCCTTGGAATTCTGCCTACGCCGACTGGGACACTTCTAAACTAGTGTCGTTATTGTTCATTGAAGGGTGTCTTTCACCATCAAAGTGTTTATTAATTTATTTAAAAAAACAGTGTGAAGGGGGTGTCATTTAGGCATACAGCCTCTCAGTGTTTCTCGTGTGTGGGTGGTGGAGGAACTTTTACTGTTGGCATGGACTTTATGTCATTCACTTTGCATGTGTGTGAGTAGGCCCTTTGTTGCGGAGTCTCTTTTCCTACCACTATTTTCGTGGTTGTGGGTGACATTGGTTTATCACCTTTGTGGGAAATGTTTGTATTCAACCCCTTGTGGATGTTGTGGGAGTGTGTTCATCTCTCACTGTTGGGGGTGTTTGGGAGAGAACGCCTTTTGCTCTGGTGCCTCTCTGGCCTACCACTATCTTTTGTGATTGTGGGGTGACATTGGTGTGTTACCTGTGTGGGCAATGTTTGTACTCGACCCCTGGTGGTTGTTGTGGGAGTGTGTCTCACTGTTGGGGTGTGTATGTGAGAAGGCTCTGGTGCCTCTCTGGCCCACCACTATCTTTTGTGATTGTGGGGTGACATTGGTGTGTTACCTGTGTGGGCAATGTTTGTACTCGACCCCTTGTGGTTGTTGTGGGAGTGTGTCTCACTGTTGGGGGTGCGTATGTGAGAAGGCTCTGGTGCCTCTCTGGCCTACCACTATCTTTTGTGATTGTGGGGTGACATTGGTGTGTTACCTGTGTGGGAAATGTTTGTACTTGACCCCTTGTGGTTGTTGTGGGAGTGTGTCTCACTGTTGGGCATGTGTATTTGAGAGGACTCTATGTTTTGGAGCCTCTCTGGCCCACCACTTTTTGTGGTTGTGGGTTGGCTTAGGCTTGTCTCACTTGTGGGTCTTGGTTGGAGTTGACTATGTTTTTAGTTACTCGTGTCTGCCACTTGTGTGTGGTTGGTTGGTGGAGTTCTCTTCACCCGTAACTTGGCGTTTCTGCCGAGTTTGTCCTCCCTTTCCTTCCTCTCTTTAAGCCCTGGCGTTTTTGTCCTGGTTGAGCTTCTGTGTCCTGTGGCGTGTTTTCTTTTGCACCTTTGTGGTTTGCTCCCCTGGTGTTCACGTTCATTTTCGGCCTGGCCAGCTGATTTGTTGGTGTCTCGGGGGTTGGTTGGTTGCGAGTGGTGTAGGAGTGTGTGGCTTGTTTGGTTTTGTGGGGAAAGGGAGTGGATGTGTGTATAGGTTGTCTTTCTGCCGTTTGTTTGTAGGTACGTGGGTGGGCATTGAGGTTTTACAGTTGCTGTGCCTTTTGTTAACATTCATGCATATTACCATTTTCACCTCAGCTTCCTTGCTTTATTTTGGATGTTAACTTGTAACCCATAGTACTGTGTTTTCCTTACTGTTCATTCCTTTCTGGTTTGCCCTCAACCTTTCTCAGGTCTATGCAATGGTACCTTTCAGATTTTCGTAAATGTTACTTTCTTTGTGATGTGCTTTTCACTTGTATCATTGCATTGTGTTTTGTTTAATATGAGGAAAGGAGAAGTGTTGTACCTGCTGCTCAGCCAGTGTGAATGTGGTATGGAATGTTGGTATGGATGATGCTTTGGAATGTTGGGTGAGTGGAGACTGTCAGTTGGGAGAATGGGCTGAGCGGCAGGAAGGCTGCTCCTGGTGGGGCTCTCTGTATCTTTAATCTTGAACTTACTATCATAATAAATACCATCCTAAGTTACCTGGAACTGGATCCTCCGTTTCTTTACAACAAACAGCCAGCCGACCAAGCGGCCCAGAGAACCCAAGACCACTGCAAGAGAAACCCCAAGCGAGCCCCAACACCAGCAGCAGACGAGACAAGGATGAAAGAACAGGCCTGCCAGGGACAACCCCAAAAAGGTTACCATGCCGTTTCTTTAATTTTGCTGTTTTCTACAAATTTCTTAGTGAGGATCGAATCATTTTCTTTCCAACTTTGAGTGGAGCTCCGGGACTTCATGATCTTTGTTGTCCATTCGACACATGGATGGTGCATGAAAATTTGCAATAAATTAAGAATCGACGCCTTGATTGAATACTATTCCATCTCTATGTGACTACGATACCCGGAATACACAGATATTAAATAGTGGTTGCTACAATAACCATTTTACATCTCATTTTAAGGACTATCTGGTCTTTTGAGGAGCATATTTGAAAATTGAAGATTACGTCGCAAAACGGGCCATGAGCACGACGGTAAAGATATTTGAAAGGGTATATTATTAAATATAAGGACCTTACTGTTTCACGATCCGTTGAAGGGTGCCAGTTGATGAACAATCATCACATTAAGAAACATCAATATGGAAGACTCAATGATAAACTATAGCAGACTTTGAGTAGATCACGCTGCTAAGGTCGGTGAGAATATTATATCTGACTGGAAGCTGAACCGACGTTAGCAATTTCTCGAGATAGAGACTGCTGTGAACCCCAAACACGGATAAACGAGTGGGGAGAAAAATATAACATTGTGTTTTAAAGCCTGAAGAAGGTGGTTAACCATTACACCACCGAAACGCGTCGCTTGGTTGTTCTCCTTTTTAAACTGTATTTTGTGTTTGATATATTTTTTTAACTGATGAATGAATTATATTAGATTAAGAGGAAATAAAATGTTTTTTGGCTTATTGTTTGTTTTACATTATTAAATATGTACATATAAGGTTTTTTAAAAAAGTTTTGATATTGATAATTGTGGTATATTTTTATGTTGGACATTGACTAAAAGGAATAAATTGTTAGTCATTATGCCACAAAGGGATTTTATTATCATTTTATAAGTTTTATTATGTGTATTGTGATATATATGTAATATATTATAGGAGTGCCGTTACTTTATACCTAATAAACATCTCCATATCTGACTCCCTGATAACAGTGTGATAAATGTAAGAATGCGGAGTGTGATTGTTTGATTTATTGGTATGCTATAGAAATACTCCAAAGGGTGTTTTATTTTGACCTAGTGTCTGTTTGGTGTCCTGACCCTTTGGTACAGTTGGACCCCTCTCTTTGTTTAAGAGGGCAACCCCAAAAAGACCAGGCCGACCAACAACAGATAGGCCAGACAAGACCGGGGGACACAGAGGCCCGGAGGGGGCCGGACAGGGCCAACCGCCAGGGCCCGGAAACCCCCCCCCTCCCGAGGGGAGGGAAAGAACCCCGAAAAACCACAGAAGCCGGAGAGGCAACAGAAGCCAGGGCGGAAGCCAAGCAGACCGCCCAGGCCCACAAACACCACGGCCCAGCACGCACCAAGGGAGGGCAGGAGCAGGGGAGAGACCCTTTGGGCAGAACAAAGGCAACATAGCGCCAAGCAGACGGGAAGCCAGGACCGAAGCCAAGCAACCCGCCCGAAAAGAAGGACCCGGAGGCCCAACCCACACCCGGTGAAGGCCAAAACCGGGGAAGGCCCCAGTAGGGCACCGGCCAAAGGCCAGGAAGGGCCAGAGGAGACAGAGGCACAAGCTCCCGACCCCCCCCCCCACCACAGCAGCAAGCGCCGGGAAACCAGCAGCCAGGCAAGCATGCACCCAAAGGGGCAAGACAAAGACCCAGCGATGGCACCCCGACAGAGAACAAAAGGGGAGGAGCACAGAACCACAGACACCGTCGAGAGCGGCCCAAAAAGAGGGGGAGGGGGGCACACAGCAAGAAAGGGGGAGCCAAGGCCACAAGGGGCAGGACCACCCCCCCCTGCAAGAACCAGGAGACTACAGCCGAAGGAACAGCCACCCCCAGACAGAGACCACGCCAGCCAGAGACCACCGCGAGCTAGAAGCCCCCAAAACAGCAAAGAGAACGGCACGGCTGCAGGGCCCGGAGACCAGGAAACTACCAGGCCCGAGCCCGCCAAACGCCAGGCGGCAGAGGAGAACAGCCGGCAGCAGAAACCCAGAGCCCCCGGACCACCCAGGGCAGCACAAGCAGGCCACCAACCAGTCCCGGCCCACCAAAAACAAAGGCCGAGACCAGAGCAGACCAGGGCCCAGCAGGGAACCCAGCCGGAGGCAGGGAACTCAATGAAGAGGAACAAAAAAACACACCCAAAGGCACCACTGCAGGAGGAACACCCCAGCATGCAGCAACCCCAGGCAGACACGAAAACAGGGAAGGACCAGACCCAACCCAGCACAACCCCAAGAGCAGGACACCAAGAGGTCACAGAGGCACAACCCCACGACCCCCGGAAACCCAGGAAGGCACCCACCCAGGGAGCCACCGGGCCAGAACAAGCAGAGGGCAGACGCCCCCAAGGAGGAAAGTGGCAGAACACCGCACCAGGCAGGCGCCCTTCCACGAACCAACCAGTCTAGATCCTGCACAACCACAGAGACCAGAGAAGAGCAGGCGCATCCAGGGGAAGGCGGCATGGGAAGCGCCCAGGCAAGGAACCCATGAAGAGACACCCAGCAGAAGAGGGGGCCAACAGCAACAAACTGAAACAAAGCGTGGTGAAAGGAGCCCATGGAAGCACCACCACCCGCACCAGGGACCAAAAACGCGGGGAGGAGCACCAGCACAGAGCCACAGCCAGAGGACAGCACACGGGGGAAAGCAGATACTACCAGGCGAAGCCGCAGACACCCGGGGGGGGACCGGGAGACAGGAAGAATCCCCCCCCCCAGCCAGCCCAAGCCGAACCACCGGGAGCCACGCCAGGGCAGGAGTAAGCAGACCAGCTGGAGGGATGACAAGCACTCCTGCAAACGGAAGACGGTCCTGGAAACAGCACATCACCCACAGGGTACAAGGCTCCCAAGAACAGAATAGTACAGCGACCCATCACAGCAGCTCGCAAGAACGGACCTAGAGAGGGTGAAACGCTCAGACACCCTGCCAGGACGTAAACCAGAGACCATGTACAGAACCCCGTGGAAGCTGCAGCAGTCCACCGAACCACGAGACTCAACGCACAAAGCCTCCGGCAGCAACCACAGCACCGTCCGACAGGCCGGGAGCCGAATAGACCGCAAAGCAGGACATAGCAGGGGGGGGGGCAACAGGAACAATGCCCCCCCACCGGGCACTGAGGCACACCTCAAGGAACCATGCCAGGAGAGGAGGAAAGCAGCCACAGGCGGCAGCACAAAAGCAGCAAAGAGCCCCAAAAAAGGGAAAGAAACACCGCTACGTGGTACTCACCGGGGGGGGGGGGGGCAACAGGAACAAGGCCCCCCCCACCACCGCCAGCCAGCCCAAGGCACCCAACCAGCAACAATGCCAGGGCCGGAGAATCAGCAATTGCAGCGTGTCTTCCACCCAGCCAGGCCACAAGAAGACGCGCTCAGCAACCCAGAAGGAATCGGGAGGCCGGCGCACCAGCCGCAAAGGGCCGGCCGGCATGGAAGAGCCGGCCAGGAACATCCCAGCCTCCCGGCAAGCCCGGCAGGCCAGGAGGCGAACCAGCAGACTCCCCGCCCGCACAGCCAGGCAGCCGGACAGGGAGTGGAAGAAGAAACGCCACTCCAGCCCAGCAGGAGCAGCACCAGCATCCAGGTCCAATTCTGTCGACAGACAGAAAAAAGAACAGGCGGAATGCTGGGTAAGTACTGCTTATGTACTCCCAGTGGGAGGGGCAGGGTTAGGGTCCCCAGCATTCCTCTGGTCTTTTTTTCTGTCGGGAGATGGTTATCTCCACTATGTAATGAATGGGACGAGTACAGGAGGGACCTGGGGGTAATGACCTTATCATTTCCCTACACTTCCACCTCTAAGTAGGGTCTTCTCAGCAGGCATGTTTGGATGGATGGCTTACTGCTTATGGTTCAGTGACATGCAACACTCCAAACCAACTTGTGCCAAGTTCATTCATTGGAAGCATAGGCTGGTGGTGTTCACAGAGTGTCAGTGCCATCTGGTGAAGTGCTTTGTGTCTGTGGAGCCAACGCCCCATCCTGAAACTCTCATGCTGCTTGGAGATGATTGGAGACAACTTGTATCATGTATCTTGTTTCATCACATATATCTTTCCTTGCGTTTCACCGTATCCTTAGTAGGCAATCATGCTACAGTGTTGCTGCAGCCAGGAACCTGCTGTGTGGATTTATGATTCATTTTGGGTGAACAGATCCTTCCTGGAGTGGTTGCTGGAGAACTGTTGGTGAATACAGAGAAGTATTATGTAAATCAAGTGATGTTTGAACACAAACTTGAAACTATTGAACATTTATATTTAAGTATTGTTAAAGATTTTGGGAATTGTTTGTATTTGAACTTTGGGTTTATTCCTGAGAAGAAACATGAATAATGTTCATATCAAAGCAGTTGTTACTCGTGATATGTATACATGATTAAAGGTCCGGTTGCACAGGAGACATTAGAAACTATGCTTAGCAACATAAAGCACATATTTATGAAGCCTTGGGTAGTTACCTTATCAATAAAGAACAAGGGTTAGTGATCATATAGAAAATTACTCAGATCTTCTTATGCTTCAGTTTCAGGAGTTAAAAACCAGAGAGAAAAACTCATATGTTGATATTTTTAATAGTTACAATAAAGTAAAAAACAAAAATAATTAATTGATCCTCGTGTATTGCATACAAATTCAGCATTCAGCAGAACTTAAACATGTAAGTATGTATATATTTAATACACCACAACATACACAGAGTAAAGGTACACACAGTTTAAAATCAAATAATTCACAAAGTTCACATGGACATAACAAACATTAGAAAAAGATAAGAATTGATGCAAAAATGAATTGCATGTGAAAAAATAGGTTTATGTGCTACACCTTCTTTTTGTGAAAATTAGCAAAAATCTAAACATCACTAAAGGATCATTATTGGTAAACATAAATCCCAGTTCATAGTTTTATTGATCCAAGAAAGAGGATAGGTATTTCATTCAAAAAGGTTGCAGTTTATTAATTAGAGTAATGAAAGAATGAAGGGTAATTGTTGTTTATACTTCTGAAAAGCTTCTGGAGGTCGTATTAGCCCATTTTCAGAACAGCTCCCTGTAAAACCTAAACACCATCTAGGCGGTCATCAGGGGAAAACTAGCAGAGTCCGTGAGTGTCAGAGGCACTTTGCTGCAGGAGGTCTTGGAGACGGAACAGAAGCTGAGGGAGGTGTAGAGGCGCAGACCAGGTGTCCAGAACTACAGCAAACCCTGGAAGACATTTTTTTAAAAAGTAGCAAGCCAGGTCGAGAGGATCTGATGTTTCAACTATAAACAGTAATTGGTGGCGCAAACTCAGAGTGCGATAGGACTGGATCCCTGTTGGCCTGGCTGGCTAACCCGGCAAAGAGAGGCTCTGTAATAGTAGAACTTGAAACTAAGGGAGGCTCCAAGTTATATTGACAAGGCGAGATCAACCACCATTACTTACAGTACTATTCTGGGCTCTACACGAGCGTTAGATGACATGATGAGGGAACATTACATGCCTTCCTTACACCACTCCCTCTCCTAACCCTCACTAGTGAAGAGGCTGAGGAACTGGGAGGTGACATCACTACTCAGGAGATAAGGGTGGCAATAAAGGGGTTAGCACAAGGTAAGACACCAGGAACAGATGGGTTCCTGGTTGAGTTCTACGTGATATATGTCAAGTGAACTGGCCCCTAAACTGGTGGACCTCTACAAGATCGCTCAGGACAGGGGCTGCATGTTGAACTCCTCTAGAGAGGCGCTGGTAGTGCCTCTGCTGAAACCGGGGAAACTGGTAAACTACTGCAAGGCTGCTGTCGATGCTCAATATGGACTACAAGATCCCCAGAAAGATCTTGGCCTCCAGACTCCTCCCCTTATGCCCAAGCTAGTGCACTCTTACCAAGCAGGCTTTATACCTGGCCATAACACAGCGCTTAATATCCGACACCTCCTGGCGGTGTTGGAGGCCAATACCTATGACCATGAAGAGGCAGTGGTGTTGGCTGTCGACATAAATATGGCGCAAAGGAGAGAATGCTGTTGGGGCGCTGCTTCCTGGCATGGACCGACTGCTGTACACAAATCCCACAGCTAGAGACCCACGGGCCAGTCCATCTCAGAGAGATATAGGGTAAGAAGTGGGACGAGGCAGGGATGTCCCCTGTTGCCCCTGCTGTTTGCTCTAGCGATGAAACTACTAGCCAGCCTTGCAAGAGATGGGAACACCTCTCAAGGTGTCCAGATTGGCAATCATCATCACCGCATAGCCTTGTTTGCAGATGACCTCTTAATCTTCCTCAGGGACATGACTGCAGACCTGGGGGGAGCTAGAGCCATGCTGGAGGAATTTGGTTCCATATCCGGCTTGCAAGTAAATTGGCAGAAATCCAGGTTATTCCCAACAGAGGCGAATTGCCACCTGCTTGAGGGACTGGAAGAGTTGCTGTGGTAACCTCGCTGCCTGTCCTATTTAGGGGTGAAAGTCTTCCACGACCAGCAGGATCTTCTGGACGAGAACGTAGGACTAGCTAGCAAGGGGACCATTTGTCCCGGAGCTTTATGGTGGGACCGGGGTCTTGAGAGAACGGGACGACTGATCCAGCGCGATACTAGCAACGAGCATTCATACATCAGATACTCACTTGGGCCCATACATTCATACTACGCTAGTGCTTCACGCTGGTGTGTCAGTTGTACTCTTTATCAAAATCCCTGCTACCAATTACTTTTCTGATTGAAGAGTAATTTCTTACCAATGAATCCTTTGCTAATTGGGAAGTTTAAAATGAGTGACATTCATTTCAATTCATAAATCCTGAAATAATTACTGAGTCAGGAAGTTTTAAAATGTTTATCTAAAGATTTAGCAGAGTAAATTACAGAGCTGCATGATACTTATTCGCACATCAAGGATGAAGCACAAGAAATCAATTATCGATTAATGACGGTCCCTCAGAAAGGAGAAGATAGAGACAGCAGCGCAACTAAAGGTTGCATATATTTACCTAAAGTGCGAGAACCAAACCCCTTGGCCAAGGAGTTGGAAAAGATGGGACCCAGGAAGGATGAAGAGCAAGACCTCCTCCAGGATCAGGACAGGACAGGTGACCTATCTACCTACGACGCCTGCGTTGTTCCCCCCTCTGATACTCCGCTTGTCCTCGATTCTCCCGTGCCTTCCTTCTAATGGACTCCGCCGCCCCCTCCTCAGTTCCTCTCTGGACAGCAATTCAGTCTGCAATCGATCAGCTTGGCGGTCTGGAGTTCTTCTGTGCGTTCTGAGAGTGTGCTCTAACTAATTAGCTAATTCTATATCTATTATACCCTTCTATGCCCATGTACCTCCCATTAATGTTGCAAAAATATGGGACCACTACTTCTGATTGGACAGGGACAGTGGGTTGATCCTCACACCATATGATTTTAGTTCAATTTTCTGACGACCATTGTTTTAAAATACCGCCCATCAAATTTAATACATTTACTTTATTTCCCACCCATCTCACGACAAAGTTTATACATTCTTCATGTACATTGTTGCATATTTAACAGGAACAACATGGGTACAGCAGTGTCGGCCATCAGGTCGTGGCCTTGGACGATGTCCAGGTTGACTTCATCCTTTTCTCTTGGCAGCCATGCAGGACGCATGCGCAGAATCATTGTCTCTCGAGTTTCAATTCACCAACCCCAGGCCCAAGTTTACGAACTAATAAAAGTCAAAGAAGAAAATATTAAAATCACAAATAAAATGTTTCACTGTATACCCACTCTCTCTACTCTATTTCCATTTATTTATAAATTCTATCCCGCATTAATAGCGTTAAGAAAACGACAATTAATTATAACACGAGAGCAAGCTGTAGCACATGAAAACATCAAGCCGCCATTTTAATACACACTGCGCAGAAGCAGAATTTTCCCACCAAGCAAAGAAAGACGTCACACCACGTGATATGGTTGAGACATGCGCAGTAAAGTTCCCGCGTTTTAGCGGCCATTTTAGAACAGACAAGCGTTACTTGTTAGTTAAAACACATAAGCAAGCTTCCTTACTACTTATGTCGTGTATGCAAGAATTAGTATGAACAATACAAAGTTTAATAAATTAATACTGTGAGGAGATTGCCTCCGAGCAAGTTTCATTTGTGAGTCCTTGCTCCATCAATCCCCTCTCTGATGGCGTTTCTGAGCCATCAAATACTACCCGTAACCAAATGCCAACCTTTAGCATGAAATAATTTCATTTTCATTTTTACACTTTCTATTTTTCACATCCCCTTTCAGCTTCTTGTATAATTCACTTTTCAAATCTTCAAGTTCTATTTCATCGAATTTTCTTTTCTTTCCTTTTCCTGTCACATTATACGATTCATTCTTTCTACAACATTTGCACCATATTATTATTGCTAATACTATTATTGCTACCCCTGCTAAGGGTACTAGTATTTTACCTATGAGTCCTTTCCCTATATTAGAAAACCAGGTACCAATTGACGCAATACTATTTGTCAATCTTTCCCATACACTATCAACTTCCAGTGGTTTCAGTTCCTTCTCAAGTTTCGTAATATTCTGTATATATGTTCCAATTTCTGCACTTTTATCAGGTATGTAAGTGCAACAGTGTTTCGTCTTCAATAATTTACAGACTCCACCTTCTTTTGCCAAAATAATGTCAAGAGCAAGTCGATTTTGCATAACCATAGATCTAATCGCAACCATTTCCGCATTAATCATTAAAAAGCCTCCAGCAGTATCCGTTGATAAACGATCAACCACTGTAGATAATTTACATATTCTTCTTGAGTTCAGAATTACTCCCACTGAAGGTATCAATGCACCAAATATATCACCTACAATTTCAGAAAAACTAGCTCTTTTATTACGTGTTAATCCACTATTTTCATTGTTCCCAGTGTTTCTTTTTACGTGGTATATCTTTGGAAATACTATTCCAAAATAACAACTTCCATACCACCGTGCAGGAAGCCTAAAGTAAGCCTTATTCCCACACACATAATAGATTCCAGGAAAAACGGAATCCGTTCCTCCTTTGAGTCCCCATCCTCCAAGAATTAAGAAATTATGTTCACATTCACTGGTACCGATGAAAACATTGTTATATTCAGTCCTTAATCTATGTAGACAAATTTTCCCTGTTTTTACAAAATCCAGAGCCATAGCAGCTTGAGCCTTGCCAGGTGTGTAACTCCCTTCTTTCTCATCCCAAGGTGGCAAATGAGCCTTATGCTCAGAAGCTTTCTTTTGAAAATCTTGTCTTCTATCTTCTACTAAATTCAAAAATATCTTTTCTTCTTCATGTAAAGAACATGTTAGATTGTTTCTATGTGCATGTGTTATGTCTATTGATTTCATTGTTAAGAAAAACTCTCCCATAAACTGTGCATCTTGACTACTAAGCACTGGGTTCATACTCTTGCGAATCGGAACCTCAGAAAATATCACATCTATGTTTGAATAATAATACTGAATTCTCCCTGTTCTATAAAATAGACTTGTTAATACACTACATGATATGCCATAGGTTATTGGCAAGTGATGATACGTTAATCCTTCTGCTACCGATTCTGGTAACTTCATACAAACATAACAGTTGCTAACTTCCATGGTAACTACATACTGAAACAGTAACTTTGTGAAAACATTTAAACTAGTATCATTATCTGTTACTTCATGATGACATTCTGAATCATCTTCTGCCGTTAGTTCTACTCTATTACCTTTCAAGTTATCTATTCTTCCCTTCGTTTCATTGTTAATCTTTTTATCCATTATCATAAGGTAGGGAATTGCTACGATCAGTACTAACCATACTACAAGTACTACTACTAAACTGCATATGCATATAGCACAGCATCTTTTACAACATTTCCCTTTTGGTCTCCCAGAAACTCTATCATCGGACATTTTGACAAGGAAGATTGCTCTTCTTATCTATTTTTCTTCAATTTACGTCGCACAACTATTTCACGTTATCAAGGTGGTCTTGTTTCACAGATCAGTTCTGTACTTGGTCCTTCGCCACCACTTTCACTTGATTCTGAGCTCTCGTAGTCTTCAAGAATAATGTAAGTCCAGTCAGGACCTTTAAACTTATTGTTAATAAGTTTCAGTCTTTTACTTCTCCGTTTCTCAGTTTTGCTTTCTTGTCCTGTTTGGCTTGTTACTTTGTTTACTTGTTCTGGATCTTCACTTCTGGTTCTTACGTGGTATTTCACTCTTTTAATGACACTAGGCCAATGATCACCTTTTCTTGTTTTCTGTGTTTGCACTGCCTCTTTGTTTTCTTCTTCAAAAGTATTTTTATTTTTAGGTTGTGTCACAATCTTGTTTTCGACAATTACAGTTTCTTTTATCTGTTCTTTCTCAGGTCTGATTGGTTTTTCTTCAGCAGCTCCACTGTGAGTTTCTAATGGCTGATTTTGTTCAGGATTTTCGTCTTCATGTTCAATATTTTCGAGATCTTCTGTTTGAATGTATTTACCTTGATCTAACTGGTCCTGATCAGGGCTTATTGCACTTTGTACTTCTGCAGCCTGACCGCGTTCTTCTAGACCTGTATGTCCCTGCTCAAAATCTGTTGGTTCGTCATTATTTTGAGCCCAGTCTCCTCTCCCTATCTGGTCCTGCTCAGGTTCTCTTATTGTGTCTTCTTCTTCTTCCTGAGCTTCTTTTTCTTCACCTATCTGATCTTCTTCAATTTCTTCTAAACTTGCTTGACTTCTTGTTCTGTGGTAAATTTCAGGAATTTCCACCACGGGTATCCAGTCCTGACTTGTGCTCGGTTGTTCTTCTTCAGCTTCTCTTGAATCTTGTTCCTGAGATTCTTCAGCTGGGCAACCTTCAGCTTCCTCAGTGATCGTTACTGTCTGAGGATTTTCTTCTTCAGGGTCTGGTACTCTTTTAGTGTGGCTTACATGAATCCAGTTAGGAAACCCTGCACACTTCACTGCAGTGTTTGTAACCAATATGATCTGACAAGGCTTGCTCCACCTAGGTGATAGACACGTTTCTCTTGTGTGATTCTTCACTACCACCCAGTCACCAGGATTCAGATCATGTTCTTGTTCAGGCTGCCTGGAAACGGCGTATTCTCCAACCTGGTGAGAGACAGAACGCACTAGGTCAGCCAATCCTTTGCAATAATCCAGAACCATATCATCAGATATATTCAGCAGTTTATTTGTGGGAACATGTGCTTGTCTCATTGCTCTTCTCATCATTATTTCGTGGGGACTCAATCCGGTATTTCTATCAGGAATGCTTCTGAGTCCCATTAGGACAAGTGGCAATGCATCCGGCCAATTTAATGATGTTGATGCACACATTTTTCCCAGTCTGGATTTTATTGTGCCATTCAATTGTTCAACCACTCCAGAAGCCTCTGGACGATATGCACAGTGCAATTTTTGCTCAATTTGGAATGCTTCACAGATTATCTTAATCACTTTACTGTTAAAGTGCTTTCCTCTATCTGATTCCAAAGTTACTGGGAAACCAAATCTTGGAATGAGTTCTCGTAGCAACAGCTTTGCGACTGTAATACTGTCATTCCTTCTGGTAGGGTAAGCCTCCACCCACTTTGAAAACAAACATACTATGACAAGTACATATTTCAGCCCTCTGCATGGTGGTAACTGAATGAAATCAAATTGTAATCTTATAAATGGACCCTCTGCCTTTCCAATTTTCCCAAAACCAATTATTGTTTTTCTTCCTGGATTATGCATTTGGCAGGTCAAACATCTCTGGCAAAGACTCTCTGCTACGGCCCTGAACCTTGGATTGTACCAATTGTGTCTGAAGAGCCTAATCATTGCATCTCTCCCTATGTGTGTGTCTCCATGATACATCCTGGCCATTTGTGAGAGCAGACAGTCAGGCATGACTGGTCTGCCATCGGCACAAATCCACACATCGTCGTCCACCCTTTGAGAACATCCCACTTTAATCCATATATTCTTTTCACTCTCATCAGCATCATCTTGCAATCGTTTTACATCATTCCACGTTTCAGGAGGTGCACACAGCAAAAGTTGGCAGCTGATTCCCATTCTTTCCACCCTTTTATTCACTGCCAATCTGTTTTTGGCACAATGTTGAGCCACAAGATCCGCGTATCTGTTGCCGACTACCACCCAGTCATCTCCTGACTGGTGTGCGGCACATTTCACCACAGCCAATTCTTTCGGTGATTGTATTGCTTCCAGCAATTCCCTTACAAACTGTCCATTTTTAATGGGGGATCCTGAAGAAGTCATGAAATCCCTCTGCATCCATAGTTGGCCAAAATCATGCACAACCCTGTAACCATATTGGCTATCTGTAAATATAGTTACTTTTTGATTCCTCCCAATTTTGGAAGCTTTTATTAAAGCAATCAATTCAGCTACTTGTGCAGATTTTACTCCTGGTAAATAGGATGCTTCGACTATTCCAGTTAATTCACACACTGCATATGCTGCAGTTAGTTTACCATCTTCATGCCTTTGGCATGAACCATCAACAAACAGCTCCCTGTCTGGCTTCCTGAGGGGCAATTCTTGAATATCAGGACGTGGTTTCGTGCACAACTCTGTGACTTGTAAACAATCATGTTCTTCTTCGTCATCTTTAACTTCTTCATGGTATGGGTCTGGTAGTAAGGTAGCAGGATTTACTATTGTGCACCTTACAATGGTCACATTCTCAGCACCTAGAATTATTCTCTCGTACTTAGTCAGCCGACTAGGAGTAAGATGCTGAGTTCGGGTTCTTGTCAATAGAATCACAACCGCATGTGGAACAAACACTTTTACATGGTGTCCCATTACAATTGACTCACTTTGCTCAATGCTTAAACAGGTAGCCGCTATTGCTTTTAAGCAGCCTGACAATGCGGCCGCCACTGGGTCCAGTGTAGCAGAAAAATATGCTATAGGACGTCTGTCCAAACCATGTCTCTGAGTTAGGACTGACAGTGCACAATTTTCTCTCTCATGACAGAATAATGCAAATTTTCTTTTATAATCAGGCATGCCTAGGGCAGGTGCTGCACACAGAGCATTTCTCAATTTTACAAAAGCACCTACACTTTCATCATCCCACTCAACTGGGTCCTTCGCCTTCTTTTTCGTCATTTGAATTAAGGGCTTTGCTAACAGAGAAAACCCTAGTATCCACTGTCGACAATAACCCACTATTCCAAGGAACATTCTTACTTCCCTTTGGGTGTTGGGCATTTGCATTTTCTTGATCAATTTTACTCTTTCAGAGGTTATCCTTCTTTTTCCCCTCTCAATTTGGTGTCCTAGATACTTAACTGTTGTTGTACAAAACTGCAGCTTTTCAGGTGAGACTTTATGCCCTTCTTCAGCTAAATGATTCAATAGTGCAATGGAGTCAACAACACAGTCTTCTCTGGTATTAGATGCCACCAATAAGTCGTCTATATACTGTACTAAAACTGAGCTTCCTGGCATTACTAGTTTCTCTAAGCACTTTTTCAATATCTGATTGAAAATGGAAGGACTTTCTGTGTACCCCTGAGGAACACGATTCCAGACATAGACCTTATTTTCAAATTTAAATGAGAAAAGATACTGGCTGTCTGGATGCAATGGTATTGAAAAGAACGCTTGGCATAAATCAATCACAGTAAACCATCCTGCACTCCAAGGAATCTGGTATAATATTACTGCAGGATTTGGCACTATAGGACAACAAGGTTCCACAATCTTATTTATTGTTCGCAGGTCTTGAACAATCCTATATTTTGCACTAGGTTTCTTCAAACCCATTATTGGTGAATTACATGGGCTACTCATTACTTCTTTTAGTATGTTTTGTTTTATCATTCAGTCGATTTCTTCAATGACTCCTGCTTTTACTTCTGCACTCATTTTGTACTGTCTGGTATTCGGGAAAATTGCACCTTCTTTTACAGTAATTTTAACTGGGTCTATTTTGGCCATAAGTCCTACTTCTTTTCCCGAGAAATCCCAAACTATGGGATTTACTGTAGTTTTTAATTCTTCTGGCAACTCGTCTTTCGTTATCAAAGAGAACATCTCATCTACTTCTGTACCTTGTTTTGCAATCATAAATTTATATACATGGTCTTCATCAGGAGTCTGAATTGCCACACCATCCGGGGTGCAGAAAATTGTGCAGTTCATTTTACACAACAAATCTCGGCCCAATACATTTACTGGACTAGAATCACACACTACAAATTGATGCATTTCTCTGAAATTTCCAATTATAACTTCCATTGGTTCGGTAAGAGGTGTTCTAATCTTTCGATTAGCTACTCCCACTACTTGGATAGCTTCTCCAGAGAGAGGAAGGTCTGGGATGTCTGCTGTTCTCACAGTAGACTGGGTAGCACCAGTGTCCAAAAGAAAAGTAATATCATTACCCTTCACATTCCCTTCAACATATGGACCTGACTGATCTACCGGTAAGGATGCGCCAAGTACGCACTCCTTCTCCCCTCTCCTAGGCACCGTCATGAACTGTACTGACAGAAATCGTCCTGTAAAAGAAACTGTGAGGTTACATAATCATTCTTACCACTTCCTCCTTGATATCCGACGTCTGTACCGTGCTTTGCTCTGCTTACATTACCCTGTATAGGTGCAGGTGGCAACTGACTCTGAGGATTTACACTCTGCTGTGAGTCATTCTGCGTCTGTGGATTTAAATTTTGATTTGGGCCATTATTATTCCGTATCTTTTTACATTCCTCCTTCCAATGCCCCAATTTTCCGCATCCATGACAAGGAAATTTCTTTTTAGCCTCTTCTCTGCTCATTCGTCCTCTCACTTTTCCACCATTCCCAGTGTCACCACTCGTTCCAGAATCCTTTCCCTGATGTTCACTTGGATTATCCAAATTAATTCCCTGTTTCTCAGCCATTTTTACCTGAGCCCAAATTACCTTTTCCTGCAATTTCTTGTGCCTGTCCTCAATGTCATCTCCACAATATTTTGCATATTTCAGAATTTCGTCTATGGGCTTCCCCTGCCAACACAACATGTGTTGCTTAATCATCTGACAAATCTCTGGCTTCAGACCATAAACAAATCGGTAAACAAACTGACTCATGTATTTGTCTCCAATATCCTCAAAGCCACTATACTGTTTGAATACCTGCAATAGACGTTCGTAGTAGGCGTGTACCGATTCACTGGCTTCTTGGGTAGTTCTGTCTATTTTCACCCAATCTGTCTCTTTTGGTGGTATTTTCCCTTTCAGGTAAGTTATTACCTGCTGATACTTTTTCATTACATCACTTGACGGGGCACCTGTCTTTGGATCTCTTGGATACTCTTCACTTGGCCAATCAACTGTGATTTTACGATCTGTCCATAAATCGGCAGGTACCACTATGTCAAACAAACCATCCAAGTCCTTCAACAATACCTTTGACACCTTCACAAACCTCTCAACCTGTTTGTACCATTCAATTGGCTTTTCTCTTAACTTTGGGAAATCATTCGTAAATGATAAAATATCCTGTCTGCTCCATGGGACATGTACATATCCCCCTCCTGGAACTTCTCGCATCGGGTACATTTGATCTGCTTTCCCTGTTTCCTTCATTAAATATTCAGAAGCTGCTCTACTAAATCGTGCTTCTTCCTTTTTCTTTGTCCATCTAACTTTCCATTTATCTAGGTCTCCCCATTTCTGTAAGACTGTCATTAATTCTTTTATTTGTAATTTTCTTCCAGAGGCATTCATGTTTTCTAAATCTTTGTCCGAAAAATCTGCTCTATAGGGTTTCTGTAACACCTTTGACTTCCCTATTTCAATTCCCATCTGCAGAGCTAAATCTGATAATTTTTCATGGAATATCTTTACATTTCTTGTGATACTTCTGCACACGAACAACAGTTCTTCTTCATCGTAAGTATTTAGACGGTCTATCCCTACATTCCCTGCTATTATTTCTTCTAATTCGATCTTTAGTTTATAAATGTCCGTGATCTTTGGGGGTGTACACTGTTTGTCTGATCCTTGTGCCCACCTTTCTAAGTCTTCTGGAGTAACTACCGTGGCACTTTTGGTTCCTGATGAGGTTATTATGTTTACATCTTTAGAGCAACCAGGTGTAGCTCTTCTGAAGGTACTATTTGCAGATTCTCGAATGGGTAAGTCCATTAATGAAATCATAGATTCACAATCACTAAAATGATCCTCAACCATTACTACTGCTTCAGGTTTCAGAACGTTCACAGGAGTAGGCGTAACTAGCGGCTGAGGATAGTTTACCTTATCACTATATAATGGAACTACTGGACCAATTGTTACAGGTATGGTCAAGGAATCAGGATGCACTTTTAACTGTGTTATTTTCTGTATTAATTCTGCTCTGGTTTTATCAAAAGCTTCCTTTTCTTTATCGTGAAGTACCCTACTAGGTGTGGAATCATGCAATACTTGCGGTACCAATGGTGTTTTTAACGGTGGTGCACTTGGGGTACATCCCTTTGTCCCTTCCTGATATGGTGGTGGGTTCTTTAATAACTCTTCCATAAATTCATCTTCAGAATCTCCACACCTATTCAAATGTTTTGTCTTTTCTGTGCATTTGCTCCCTAACAGTTCTTCTGCTGTCAATATTGGATACAGTCCCTCTGTAAGCATCGCTCTTCTCCACTGTTTCATCTGACCGTCCCTTGACTCATTGTGGTATCTCGGGAAAAATCCCCGATAACCCCTATTACTTCTGGATCGGTCACGTTCAAATGCCTCAGTTTCCCACTCTTCTAAGGCTTCGTATTGGGTTAATCTAGGTCTTGGTTCTAAATCATTCATCCTCAATCTCAAATTTTGAAGAATCCTTCCATTAAAAGTACCATTCTCGGGAAATTTTAATATTCCATCATTTTTTGTATATTCTATCCAATTCTCTAACCATACGCAAGTATGATAACCTCTCTCCATCATCATGAATGAAGCGGGCGTTTTAGCTGGTGGAATGATAATTCCTTCTCTAGTTTTGATTGGCTTATCCTTTTTAAAATAATTCTTAATCTTTTGTAGGAATGACATTTTCCTCTTTTCTCCGTACATTTTGGGTAAACCTCGGTGTATAAAGTTATATTCTGCAAAACCTAGGAATCTCCTATCCGGACGAGTTCCTATTAAAGTTGGATCGCGTTTTAACATGCAATCTCCTATCCACTAGGATTTCTGCTTCTATATTGGCAACCAATCAAATTCCAATTTACTTTTTGTCTCTGAACCAATCCTAGTGCGGCCTTTCTGTGATGTTGGTCTGTCAACCCCTCCTTTACAATCTGCGCCTTTCTGTCCCTCGCTGTTTCGACCAATCCCAGCGCGGCGCCTGTGACGTCAGTATTACTCCTGACTACTGACCCCTCCTTTACAAGAGTCTTCCACGCCCGCGGTTTCAACCAATCCCAGCGCGGAGCTTTGTGACGTCAGCTCCCCCTCCGGCAGCTGTCCCTCCCTTTACAAAATCGTACGCAACTTTATTTTCTCTACAACTTTAATTAAAATTCAGTAACAACATAAAACATTCGCTATCGTGCCAGTTTCTCTAAATTGAAAAGATAGTTTTCGTCCACACTAGTAAACCCTTTCCGTTTACTAAACATACACTACGAGTAAAACCCTTCCGTTTACTCTTCACTCGAGCATCAAAAATACCTGTTACTTCTTCAATGTTACCCTTTCTAAGTGATATAACATCAAATTTTCACCAGCATATTACTTTTGCTATTACTCACATGCATAGAGTCCCTAACAAGTACTGATAGCCCTACTTAACTTTTCAGTACTATTTCTGCCTGACAGATAACCTCACTGCCGTATGGCTTCCACTTACCACCTGCTATACAATCTTCCCCCCCGGGGAATTCTGGACAACATAAAACGAAACTTTAAACAATAACAGGTGTTAGTTCATAAAAAATATAATTCTCATTACCCAATTAACAAAGCAGAACCATCCTCTGATAACCAGAAAACTGATCCAGCGCGATACTAGCAACGAGCATTCATACATCAGATACTCACTTGGGCCCATACATTCATACTACGCTAGTGCTTCACGCTGGTGTGTCAGTTGTACTCTTTATCAAAATCCCTGCTACCAATTACTTTTCTGATTGAAGAGTAATGACTTACCAATGAATCCTTTGCTAATTGGGAAGTTTAAAATGAGTGACATTCATTTCAATACATAAATCCTGAAATAATTACTGAGTCAGGAAGTTTTAAAATGTTTATCTAAAGATTTAGCAGAGTAAATTACAGAGCTGCATGATACTTATTCGCACATCAAGGATGAAGCACAAGAAATCAATTATCGATTAATGACGGTCCCTCAGAAAGGAGAAGATAGAGACAGCAGAGCAACTAAAGGTTGCATATATTTACCTAAAGTGCGAGAACCAAACCCCTTGGCCAAGGAGTTGGAAAGATAGGACCCAGGAAGGATGAAGAGTAAGACCTCCTCCAGGTTCAGGACAGGACAGGTGACCTCTCTACCTACGACGCCTGCATCGTTCCCCTCTCTGATACTCCGCTTCTCCTCGATTCTCCCGTGCCTTCCTTCTAATGGACTCCATCGCCCCCTCCTCAGTTCCTCTCTGGACAGCAATTCAGTCTGCAATCGATCAGCTTGGCGGTCTGGAGCTCTTCTGTGCGTTCTGAGAGTGTGCTCTAACTAATTAGCAAATTCTATATCTATTATACCCTTCTACGCCCATGTACCTCCCATTAATGTTGCAAAAATATGGGACCACTACTTCTGATTGGTCGGGGACAGGGGTTGATCCTCACACCATATGATTTTAGTTCAATTTTCTGAAGACCATTGTTTTAAAATACCGCCCATCAAATTTAATACATTTACTTTATTTCCCACCCATCTCACGACAAAGTTTATACATTCTTCATGTACATTGTTGCATATTTAACAGGAACAACATGGGTACAGCAGTGTCGGCCATCAGGTCGTGGCCTTGGACGACGTCCAGGTTGACTTCATCCTTTTCTCTTGGCAGCCATGCAGGACGCATCCGCAGAATCATTGTCTCTCGAGTTTCAGTTCACCAACCCCAGGCCCAAGTTTACGAACTAATAAAAGTCAAAGAAGAAAATATTAAAATCACAAATAAAATGTTTCACTGTATACCCACTCTCTCTACTCTATTTCCATTTATTTATAAATTCTATCCCGCATTAATAGCGTTAAGAATACGACAATTAATTATAACACGAGAGCAAGCTGTAGCACATGAAAACATCAAGCCGCCATTTTAATACACACTGCGCAGAAGCAGAATTTTCCCACCAAGCAAAGAAAGACGTCACACCACGTGATATGGTTGAGACATGCGCAGTAAAGTTCCCGCGTTTTAGCGGCCATTTTAGAACAGACAAGCGTTACTTGTTAGTTAAAACACATAAGCAAGCTTCCTTACTACTTATGTCGTGTATGCAAGAATTAGTATGAACAATACAAAGTTTAATAAATTAATACTGTGAGGAGATTGCCTCCGAGCAAGTTTAATTTGTGAGTCCTTGCTCCATCACGACTATCAGACGAGGACACTCAGGAATTTCGAGTCGTGTGCCATTGCTGGGTTCGTTGTCTACAAAAAACGCAAGTGCAAAATCCATACTCCCCTGACCTGCCCATGACAATGCTGACAGTGCTGCCCCGTGGTGGGAATTGGGAAGGACTAGCAAAATGGTCTGCTGCAGCAGCAACGAAAGAAGGGGATTTGTTCCGTACCTACGAGCTTCTCCCATTTCCAATGGGAGTTTGACCTCCCACAGGGCCATTTCTTACTACATAGACATACAACGGCATTCTGTAAACACTGGAGAACCGGTATGTCGAAGCCACAACTCCACAAAACCTGTCAATATATTGTATTATCAGAGGGCACCATTAAAGCGGTCACATGCTTATACAGGGTGATACAAGGGGACATGCTTCAGCACCTAGAAACCTGAAGACAAGATTGGAGGTGGGCCTATGGGTTCCCATACCTGAAAAATACTGGGCGACCATCCTAACAAGCATTGGCATAGCCAATAGGTCTCGCCTTTGGGGCCTTATAAGTGTTTAGCCAGAGCTATTGACTTTGCCAATGTCTTCAAGCTGTGCTTGATATTGTTGTGGCACTGAGTGATGCTGTGGTGATGCTGTGGTAGTTCTGAGTGATGCTGTGGTGGCGCTGAGTGATGCTGTGGTGGCGCTGAGTGATGCTGTGGTTGTGCTGAGTAATGCTGTGGTTGCACTGAGTGATGCTGTGGTTGCACTGAGTGATGCTGTGCTGGCGCTGAGTGATGCTGTGGTGGCGCTGAGTGATGCTGTGGCGGTGCTGAGCGATGCTGTGGCAGTGCTGAGCGATGCTGTGGTGGTGCTGAGCGATGCTGTGGTGGCGCTGAGCGATGCTGTGGTGGTGCTGAGCGATGCTGTGGTGGTGCTGAGTCATCCTGTGGTGGTGCTGAGTCATTCTGTGGTGGTGCTGAGTCATCCTGTGGTGGTGCTGAGTGATCCTGTGGTGGTGCTGAGTGAGGCAGTGTTGGCCCTGAGTGATGTTGTGGTGTCGCTGAGTGAAGCTATGGTGGTGCTGAGTGATGCTGTGGTGGCGCGGAGTGATGTTGTGGTGCTGCTGAGTAATGCTGTGGTGGCGCTGAGTGATGCTGTTGTGGCGCTAAGTGATGCTGTGGTTGTGCTGAGTAATGCTGTGGTTGCACTGAGTGATGCTGTGGTTGCACTGAGTGATGCTGTGATGGCGTTGAGTGATGCTGTGCTGGCTCTGATTGATGCTGTGCTGGCTCTGATTGATGCTGTGGTTACGCTGAGTGATGCTGTGGTGATGCTGTGGTGTTGCCGAGTGAGAGATAGAGTGAAGATATAATGCCCAATTAGAGAGGGTGGTGAGAGAGAAAGAGAGAGAAAGGGTGTACATAGAATAAAGAGTGGAGCGGGATAGAGAGAGAGAAAGAAGGGGAGAGAGAGTGAATGAAGGAGTTTGAAAGAGAAACAGATAAAGGGGTGAGAGAGAATGAAAGGCTAAAAAAGATAGAGAGGGGAGAGTTAATTAAGTAGAGAGAGAATTAGAGAGGGGAGAGAGAGAGAAGGAGAGAGACAATAAGAGTGGGGGGTGTGGAGTTTAAATAGAGTGAAGAAGTGACGCGGAAAAAGTAACCTTAAATATAGCTTTGTGCTTTGCGCGAATAAATATTTTTAAAAAAACAGAGTGAGACAAAAATACTGGTAATTAGGCTGTGACTCCCAATATAAAACAAATAGCGATATAAGGTGAAATCAACCCACCGAAGCAATATTTCTAACTAGACAAAAAAAAGCTTGCATTTCAATGCTAATCGCTGTTGTTTTTCATGTGACTGTAGTCCAGGGCCGTCAGTTGGTAATGTGAGCTGCTGCTGCGATTGAAACATCAGAGTCCAGAGAGTTAATGAGCCATGACGAGGAAATGAGGAAGAGATAGGAAACCCAGATGGCAGCTGCGCGCGTGCACGCTATCGTGAACGCAAGCTGGTCGCCAGCCAAAAGCCAGTGGGTTTGCACTTCCAAAACCCGCTTACTAAAACTGTCGGCCAGACCAGCGCAAGCGCTGGTGCAGGCCGAGACCTAAAAAGGGTGCCCAAGGTGTATAGAAATGCCCGATTCAAACTGATTAATTATTACATCCTTCATAGGGCATACCTTACCCCAGGGCGTATCAATAAATACTTCAATACAATAGATGTGGTGTGCCTGAGGTGCGGGGTGATAGGGGTTAAGCTTAAACACATGATATGGGACTGTCCCTTGCTGGCTGCTTACTAGGAGGAAGTAATGACAGTGGTGACAGATACTATCTCAAAGGAGGTTCCCTGGTCGCCTAGCCACTGCTTAATAAGCTGGTTCCCACAGACATCCAAAACTAAAGTTTCAAACAGATTGCATGACTTGGCCTTCAAATTGGCAAAGAGGGAAATCACAAGACACTGGAAGGCCCCTGGGGGACCCTGTGTTGTCACATGGCGTAAGGAGCTTGAGAGGTAGGCTGGATATGAAGTTGAAGTGCTGCTACAAGGGGCTAGAAAAGGACTGAGCTCGGTCGAAGTAGCACGGGCCTGGGAGACACTAGTGAATTGCCTAAAAGAACTGAAACTTCTGTCACACGAACCATCACCAGGGGGATCACCGGCCCCAACCCCCTCTTAGAATTGAGAATGTATGCAGGAGCTATATGCTGATACTTTGCACCACACAGACCCAACCATTGAAAGCGTCTATCGTATCTTTCAGTAACTTGAATGCTCTATTGGATAGACCAGAGAGATGACTCGACAGCCTGATCTATGCAATGTTTTTTCTTGCTTTGTGGGTGCGACTCAAAGAGGGCGGGTGGGGAGTTTAGGAAAGTTGGGGAGCTTTACAGTGGATTTTATACTGAGGATAATTGAATTGCATTAATTGCCACTAGGCGCCCGATGACACATATGTAATTGTGGTGTGCTAATGATAAAACACTTAATAAAATCTGTTTACAAAAAAAAAAAATCCTAAATGCCATCTCATACCCCTGGTAGGTGTGTCGACATGTTTCGAACCAGGTTATTACAGGGTCTCCTCAGGACAACGGACTGACCTTGCTTTCCAACAGTCAAAAACCTCAACTTGTCAATGAATGGAAACTTTGACGGTTGATATTGGTCCAACCTCCCGTGTTCTATGGACCCACCCCTTTCTCCCATTTTTGGGATATTTGCTGTTTAGTTTCAGGAATGTCAGCTTCATACCAGAACACAGAGAGTTGGTTACATAGAGTTTTAAGTTATCTCATTTTCACTGTTAAAGCTAGATGTAAAACGTTCAAGGTGGATTACTAAAATACCTTCTATTGTTTTTGCATATCAATTTGACCTGCAGACATCGATGGCAGAGGACTAGCAGTGTCCGGTGTCTGTGTTTTCCCTTGTGTTTAATTCCCCTTTTCCCATTTCTTCTGTTGGCTGACATAATCTTATTGTGTGTAGTCAGTGGTGGATGCGGTGAGGGGCTCAGGAGTGCACTGTTCCCATTGCATTTAGAGTGCAATGTTGATGCTTTCTGAAAATTTTGTGTCATGATATATGACTGAGAATCTACTTCAAAAATGCAGCATGAGAAAATGAAAGTAGTGAAAAGTAGAATTGAAGAAAGCTGCGATATACCTTTTGAAAATATAATTCATACCCAGATTACCTGGATTACCTCTAAACCCTATGAATTCTTAGCCAGTTTTCACCATTTTATCACCATTGTTACTACATTTTCTTGGGAGTGAATCCTCAATACCTTCTATGAAACAACGTGAAAGTATTGAAATATTAGTGTCCCTTCAGAACTAGGTGTCATTCCAATAGCTTTTTAGCAAATTTATTTGAGAACTATGCTGTAAAATCCACATTTCGGTCCAATTTTCTTTCAGAGTTATGGGTGGAATCAACCCTGCACTCTGAGAAGGTCAGAGTTGGTACGCATTCCGTGGTTTTTCAAATTATTTAATAATTTCTCATTGAGAGATGCATGGAAATCTTTCACCTTTTTGGCCATATTCTTTTGAAAAGTGTGCTGTAAAATTTGCCATCTGTCCTCATCTTCCACAAAGTCTACTAGGGAGAGCCAGGCTCAATTGATAGCTCTATGCTATTCTGGATATGCTGCAAAGAGGGACAGAGGTGACTTTTATGGTCATTCACTTGTCATGCACCCTCACCTCCAGCAGTGGTACTAGTACAGATTGGTACTACTAGCACCCATAAACAAAACATTTTTAAATTGATTGTAACTTTGATTCAGTATGACAAATCTGAATTAAACAGTCAAAAATAAAGGGCCTCAGTTAGAGTTTCATTGGTGGTCCGCCGTCAGCCAGGGTGGTGGAGGTCATTATCTCAGCCACCCTCACGGATTACAGCTCCCCATATTTAGAGTTCTCCATTGGCCTGGCAGAGATCTCTGTGCCTTCAAAAGTGCTGCTGTCATGGTAGCTCCTCTGAAGGCACTAAAAGTTGCTGATTGGCCAACATGTCTCATAGGGCAATCTCCCAAAGTGGGTGTTTGTTATTGTAAAACAAATGACTAAAGACACTGACAGCCTGAGAATTTCCTCCAAGATTGCGTAGGTCATTTTTCTATCTTTCTGCTGAGGACTGCCAGGGTTTTCCTGGCAGCTCATAGCAGAATAAATGTACATCGGACTATCTGCTCTAAATGGGGCTGATGGTTTGATGTACACCGATGACTCTAAGTCCTTCAGGCTGTTGGTGTAAGGCTTCAGTCGGCAGCACCAGTGGGGGCACTGCCAGTGGAAACAGGGCAGTCCACCGGACCACATGGTCCAAAGTATGCCCACCTAATTTTGATCTTGAAAAGTTACAGTCAGAATGGTGTAGAAGGGAAAAGTTTATTATATTCTTTTTATGGAAATTTTCATGACCATAAATAACTAATTACAAAAAGCCTACAAAGCCCTAATATTGTCAGTCTACACCTGAAGAGCAAAACACGTGATAAAAAGAAGGCAGTCACATAACCATAAAATTCATTGTAATCTAGTACAATGTGTTGAAAGTATAAAAATTGATTTAATATCATTCAGTCATTCTGCCAATCGGTCACTCATTTAACCTACAAAGTAGCAAATTTATCACCAGGATGGTTCACCTTCTCCAGATGAACTTGAACTTAGAGACAAGGCCCATACAGGTATGGTATATCTCCCCCTTCTTCATGGTTTGGTTCATCTTTTGGCACCAGCGTAAGAAGATGTGATGTGAGACAAAATAATATCTACTTCTTTATTATACAGGCTATCATTTTAACAATGACCCAATAGTGGAATCATGAGTTCTTTGAGTCTATCTCTATGCAATACACCTTAGAAAAATACTGAATGCATGGTCAGAGGCCCTGCCAAGTAGGTGTAAGAGCTATGGTAATGGCCAAAAGGCATGGATGAAAGCCTTTTTCCTGTGCCCAGTACCTTCTGAGCATACCTAGGCAGTAGCAGCTCCTGGAGGGAGTGCTGTGGGGCGGTGGGGCGGGGCAGGGGGGGGCAGGGTGGGGGGTAGTAAACTCCGGTTTACGGCCGAACTGATTTAAGTACATAAACAAATAAATAAAACGAATTACATTGCGCCCGCTGCATAGCAATCGGCGATGCAGCGCGCGCAATGTAATTTGTTTTATTTATATATTTGTGTACTTAAATCAGTTCGGCCGTAAGCCGGAGTTTACTACCCCCCACCCTGACCCTCCCCCGTCCCGCCGCCCCGCAGCACTCCCTCCAGGAGCCGCTACTGCCTACAGGTAATGCCCAGTGTATACTGTGAGCCAGGGCAGCAGGGAAAGGGCACAGCCAAAGCACTGCCCTGTTCTCTCTGAATAAAACTGCTGGCCATGCCCAGAGGGTACTTTGAGAAGGTTTGTGCTCAAAGAGTATGGCCAAAAGCCATTCATTGTACCACAGAGGATATTTATAGACCATCTCCAGCGAACACTGGGAAAGGGGGTTCCAAGTGCAAAGCAAGCACAAAATAATGTATTGCTCTATGGGCTATCCCCATTGACAACTGGGAAAGGGGTATCGGGCACAGGGCATGAATAACATCTGAGCAATGAGGTCTTACGAGGTGCTCCTGTAGCACACAAACTCAAATAACCAAGGTGTTCTTCAACGACGAGCTAATATATCTGATGCAACCAACATACTAAGGTCTGTTTGGGTACTTATTTTCTCCAACCAACCACAGCCACAACGTAAGACAGTGCCCGACCCTAAGATGGCCGCCGCATGCTGAGGAAAAGGTGATTTTTCTCGATCCTTCTCGAACAGCAGAATTCATAGATAAGAAGCATTTATACTGAACAATCCCGAACAATTCTGGTACCACACTGCCACAGCAGTTACTGACACAGCAACTACTGCCAACTATTCCCAACTACTGCCAACAGCAACTTTTAATACACATTAAAACAAGGATCTTAGTTGAAGTATTAAGGAAGGAGGAACAAGGAGGAACAAGTGTAGAATGTAGAGGTGAGAGTGAGAGTGAGGCAATAAGAAATTTCCGTGTGGAGGAACGACAGCCTATAGCAGCCTATAGCAGCCTATAGCAGTGTATAGCAGTGTATAGCAGTGTAAGGTCTGCAAAGGAAGAAAATACGCCAGCCTATAGCAGCCTAAAAATATCTGTGTGGAGGAACAAGCCAACCTACAGCAGCCTATAGCAGCCTATAGCAGTGTAAGGTCTGCAAAGGAAGAGACTACGGCAGTGCAAATCTCGAATATCGCTCTACTCTACTCTTAATACAACAGCGCAATAAGAAATATCCGTGTGGAGGAACGAGACAGTCTTTAGCAGCCTTTAGCAGTGTAAGGTCAGTGAAGGAAGAAACTACGGCAGTGCAAGCCTCGAATATCACTCTGCCCTACTCTTAATACAACAGCGCAATAAGAAATATCCGTGTGGAGGAACGAGACAACCTATATAGACTATAGCTTATAGCTATAGCTTTGCCCTACTCTCAGCAAAACAGCGCATGCGAAACCTCAACACAAAGAAGTGTATCCACTCAAAAATGGCAGAGAAGGAAAATAAAACAAATCTAAAGAGGGTTAAAGCAGACCCACCGAACCCTGATTCGCCGGACAAAGCCAAACAAGACATCAACACGACTATGGCCCATTCTAGCGAAACTTGCAGAAGTGCACGAGCTGGTTACGTCTACCAAAGAAAATACGGACTCCATGGAAGTTGAAATATCCGCAATTCGTAAGGATATCAGAGACGCCAAATAGCAAGATCACTGAAACTGAAAATAGAATTAGCCAGCTGGAGGACACATCACTACAAAAAAATCTGTATCAAACCTTGAACTAAAGTCTCAGTCATTCTCCAGATTGCCGAATTGGAGGACAGGAACAGAAGGGGAAACCTGGTATATTCGGAATCCCAGAAGGAAGTGAGGATGAAGCAGGCTCATGCGTCACATTCCTAGAAAAATGGATACCACAGATGACCAAATTGACTTTTGACAACCCGCTGGAACTCGATAGGGCGCACAGGGGGCCTACCAGGAAATATCCAAATCAATCACAACCCAGACCCATTGTATGTAAATCGCTGAGAAACCAGCATGTCGAACTCATACTTTAATTCATGAGGAAACAAAATCATTTGCTATGGAACAGAAACAAGATTTTTATCACTCAGGACTATTCCAAATCCACAGTTGACACGAGTAAAAGCTTCCTGGCCCTTCGATCCAGGATGAAAGAGACGGGATTTCAATACCACTTTGCAGGGCCAGCGAGATATCGAGTGGTTGCCCATGGTACCTCACATCTCTTCACTGATGGTGTAGCACTTAAAAAATTTCTAGACAACTTCGAAGACCATACGATGGACACTTCTGCTCCAACTGATCCTTTGTCTAACAGGCAACGCTGATTTGCGAGTTTGTGGCTCTATATGATTCAGAGCAAGCGAATCTGTTTGTTTGCTATATGGTTATAGCCAATGTTATATTTGTTGTATTTGTTGGATCGGTATTGGTGAGATATGCACTGAATCAACATTTGCATTGCTGGTATTATGTCGACTAGATGTCAATGACCCCCTGAATAAGGTAAAAAAGCTTTAACATATCGCGTTGCTCTAAGATCCAGTGGTCAGGTACCTGAATTTTACTATGGTAACTGTTAGTTGGTGTTTTAAGGGCTAATTATATAGGATTTTACGAGAACATCACTGGTGGATTACATACTCCTCCTGTTGCCACTCTAGTCTCATGCTCAAGCGGGCCTACGGAGGCTACAACTCCTACCACAAATTAGAACACATTATAACACTCGGTATACACTTCGTATTCACTCTGTATATATACTGACATGCTCTTATAGCCCCATAGAGGTTACCTGTTACAGTTACCTGCTGTTACTTACACCACATTCTGACACTCAGTCACGCTGACCCACTACATAGATCCCTTGTGGATCGACAAGACCAAACAATGTGAGGATCTTAGATCCCTATAGGACACGTCAGTTTGACTGTGATAACCTTGCTATGGCCTATACTTGTTTCCGATTTCAGTCTATAAAAGTTATGATAGAACTCTCAACTAATATATATGTCCCTGAGGGGGAGTCATCATTTTCTTGTTATCGCCATGTCTACTGTTCTTAGACGGGGAGGGAGGTTGGGAAAGAGGGATGGGAGGGTAAGGGTTGGTTTAAGACTGTGTCTTTGTTTAAAATAGTTTTCTTAATTCTTTCATGCTTATGTTTTCATTCTGCATATATTTTTCGCCTTTTTTACTCGGTGGTCAAGGGAGTACAAGTACTCAACACTCACTCAAGTCCCAATCCCGACAAGGGAACATTACACTATAAAAACCTGACTTTGACCGTAGCTCTCGCAACGCTCAGAACTACACGACAGTTGGGGGCCTGTATTTCGGTTTTGCCAGCCGGTCATTTCTTATGGGTGAATATGACTCTGGCAACATCAATTAAATCCAAATAGAATGAATCCTTCTGTTAAACATATTAAAATTGTATCATTGAATGTAAAGGGCCTGAACCATCCGGTCAAAAGAAAAAAGATTCTTGACTATATTAACAAGCAAAAAGCTGACATCATCCTTTTGCAGGAAACAAAAATAGATAGCAAGCTCGCGGAATCACTTAAGGGCACCCAATACTCAGACGTTGTCTGTTCAAGTTCCATAGGGAAAAAGAACAGGGTTATAACAATGGTCTCAAATAAGTCCAGAATAAACTTAGTCTCCCACTCTACGGATAAACAGGGGAGATGGATCATCTCCAAATTACAAAAAGAGAGCTCTGTCCTCTTTGTAACAAATATATACGCACCCACGAATGATGAAAGTGAATTTTGGGAAGAACTGGAGGAAAATATTAAACTGATCCCAGACACAGCTACCTCAGTTATTGCTGGAGACTTTAAACTTCCACTGGACTCAAATATAGATAGGAATTCAAACCAAACAAGTCACACAAGTCCCTTAAGCACCTCTGTAATAGATTTAACATGATAGATGCTTGGAGACTGCAGAATCTGACCGAAAGGGATTACACATTTTACTCTTTCCCCCACAACTCATACTCCCGTATATACTACTTTTTAATATCAGGGAATGCTATAAGCAAGATCGACCAAACAACAATAGAACTGAGAGTGGTATCCGATCACTCTTGTGTCACGTTAACACTTACAGACTCAACCACTCCACTTAAAGAACCACTATGGAGATTCAACGATGATGTACTATCCTCATCGCAAAATATAAAGGTAATTGACGACGCAATTAAAAACGACTCACTTGATAATAAAGAGAACGAAACCTCTCACCTTATAAGATGGGAAGCGTTAAAATCCACCCTTAGAGGAGTAATTCTAAAAATTAAATCAAACATGAATAAAGAAGCGAACTCACAGTTACTTACATTAGAGAAGGATATCTCCAATTTGGAAAAGATAAATTTCTGAAAAAATGACCCAGAAACCTTAACAAAGATCTTAAATAAAAAATACGTATACAATAAGATAATTAGTACGAGAGCAGGTATTTGGATAAACAAACAGAAAAGTCTTCGACTCTGTGAGGCTAATAAAGCCGGGAAGATGTTAGCCTCTTATTTAAAATTTAAAAGCCAGAGATATGCGATCAACGCTATTAAGGACGGTAAAGGGAACATCCATACTAACCCCACCAAAATTGCCGATACATTTAAAGACTTTTACCAAAACCTATATGACTCCAATTCCTCCGTGATTCATCAGAACATTCAGAAATATCTCAATGGGGTATCACTTAATTCCCTAAGCGACCAAGAAAGGGACTCTATTAACGACCCGATCAATTTGGAAGAATTGGAAACCGCCATTAAGAAACTCAAACCAGGCAAAGCACCTGGCCGGGACGGAATTAAGGCATCCTTCTATAAAATGTTCGGTGAACACTTAAGAAAACCCTTGCTACTCCTATACCACCACTTCTCTTCTTCTGAACAAATAATTGGTACTCCCGCTGAAGCAATAATTTCGGTCATCCCAAAAGAGGGTAAAGACGTCCTCCTAACCAAGAACTATAGACCAATTTCTCTTATAAACCTAGACTGTAAAATATATGCCATAATTGTAGCTAACCGATTACAAAAACACATTGCCAAACTTATACATACATCCCAAACGGAATTCCTAAAACAAAGACAGCAATAACACTAGAATTTTCTGCCACGCAATTGAAAAAGTGAAACTACTTAGCTCACCAGTGGTTGCCATAACTCTCGACGCAGAAAAAGCGTTTGATAAAGTAGACTGGACATTCTTACACGGGACACTCAGGAAATGTAATCTAGGAAAAAATTTAATACGGATGATCATGGCATTATATCACAGCCCAAAGACAAGAGTTAGAGCAGGAGGAGCTCTTTCCTCTTCTTTTCCATTAAAACAAGGGACCAGACAAGGCAGTCCCTTGTCTCCATCGCTTTTCCTATTAGCAATCGAACCATTCCTCCAATATCTAAGAGTAAACCAGAGTATCCCCGGTATAGACTTCGGCAAAACTGTTTTCAAGGTCGCAGCTTATGCAGACGACATATTGGTGGTCTCAAATGAAGCTGCCTTGGCTATACCGGCTCTCATGAGATCTATGCGCAACTATGCAGAGGTCTCGGGCTATGCCCTCAAAAAGGACAAGACAGAAGTAAAATTACTAACCTATGCGGTGGTAGAGATGTTTTGGGGGACTCCGAATTGACGTGGCAGACAGGTATGATTAAATACTTAGGAATTAAATTCTCAAACGACCTTATCTCTACTCTAGAGGAAAGTGAAACTATTATTCATAAAAAAATCACAGATCTACTAGATGGGTGGTCACCAAAATTCTTAACATGGTGGGGTAGAATAGAAACAGTTAAAATGATGATAACACCTCTTATCAACTACCTCATTAGTATGTTACCTATGATACTTTCAGATATTTTCCTAAAGAAAATCAATAAGGTCATCAGTAACTTTTTATGGCAGGGGAAGAAAGCAAGGATTTCCCTAGGAAAACTCAGACTAGCCAAGAACAAAGGAGGAGTAGGCCTACCAAATTTTAAGAACTACCAAACTGCCTACCTTTGTAAGCAGGGCTCTGCATGGTTCCTGGATAAGTTTGAGTACAGACCCTAGTGGCTAGACGTAGAAAAAAATCTGATTAAAGATATCCCACTTCCGGCAATCATGACAATGCAAGTCTCTATGTTACCACATTCCAAGTACATTATTCAAAATACTAAGAAAGCTCAGGCATGTCTTGATTCACAATCCAACACAAATATTTGTGCATCAAACGTGATGACGATTTGGTACAACCCCAAAATAAAAATAGACAAAAACCAATATACTGGAGGGACTGGTCTCAAAAAGGCATTAATTTGATCAAAGATCTGTAGGAAGATACCTCCCCCATTTCCTTCTCTGTCCTTAAAAGAGAGAGAGGATTAACAGACATAGATTTTTATAACTTCCTGAAACTTAAAGTACAGATCTCTAAACTGGCTCCAAATCCTTCATCCCCCTCGCTCCTTATCAAACTGACCCAACTGGCAAATGCTGGACACATGGTCTCAAGAATCTACAAGTCCTTACTCCCTGAACCACGGAAAGCCCATATGCTAAATGAGAAGAAATGGGAATCTGAACCGAATAGCAAGGCAATTAGGTTAGATTGGGAACTAATCCATATGAAGCCTTTCAAGCATAAAATATCCCCCACATTGTCCCAGACAAAGTACATGATCAAAAACAGGAACTAATGGACGGAGGTCAAGATGGCGATCGGGCTGGACGCTCTATAACAGAGCTAGGGCATAAGCCCTATATTTATTCTGAATCTGGCAACTTTCCCGCATGCAAAAGTGAAAGGAGCGGGAGTGGAGATTAGCCGAAGGACCTCAGAGATAAACTCTGGCCAGAGACAGGGGTCTTTATCCCTGCCGCGATCGCGCAGAGCCGAAGACGAGGAAGGGGGCACCGGCTGCTGCGAAGTAGGGTGAGACACTAAGCTGCTGGGAGACGGACTGAAGCGGCGGTGCGCTCCACAGAGATGCGGTGGTAGGATCCAGATCGAGAGTCGGCACCGGGAGACACGCCTGAGGTGGAGTGGCGGGAGGGGTGAGCGGCTTGGCCCGTAGATCCCAGGCAACGTAGCATGTTAGAATTGAAGCCTAAAGACCCCACCGAAGAGTGATGCAGCCATCGCAGGTTGGATTCGGGAGCTGCAGAGGCGTGCTGCCGCCCTTCCTTCTAGCTGGAAGTAAGCAGAACGGGAGTGAGAGCAGGAGCGGAGCTCCGATTGAGGAACCCCGTGGCAGGCTCTGACTGGCAGCTGGATCTCGCGCTCGGTGCGGCCGTGAAGGACCGGGGTCTAGCAAGAGAGCCCCTGACTGCTGAGGCGTGCAGAAAAGTACGCGACTGTCGGGGACAGCCTGAGTGGGTGGCGCACTTCACGAGGCAGTGAGAGAGGGCCTGGACCGGGAGTCAGACCTGGAAATACCGGCAGTAGAGGCGGACCAGAAAGTAAGGCGAGCGGCTCTGCCCAAAACCCCGGGGGAAGACATATCCTAGTACTGCGGCCTTAGAGGCCTAGCCAACAGAGGAGTGACGCAGTAGCCAAGGGCCTGATTTGTGAGTTGTGGAGAGGCGCTGCCTTCTTGGATGCCTATTGTTCCCTGAGCCCCCCCCCCACTACCCCAGCAACTTAATTGGGCAGGAAGACCAGAAGAGTGTAGTGCCTGCCTGTGAATGAGAGGAGGTGTGGCAGTAGAGCTGCGAGAGACTGATGAGCACAGCTGACAACAGCAAGGAGCTGGGCAGCGCCATTAACAATAGTGCTGTAGGTGACGACGAAAACTAGATTACCGAGTCCCGCAGATGACGCAAGAATATCCAGAGTGATCACAAAAGTTGAGAAACGCCTAGAAGTTTTGGCAAGGGGCAATACGCTGAGAAGAGGGAGGAACAAATTAATCACTGGCCTGCACTTGCAATGGGGAAACCTAGGATAAAGACGGGAGGGACTACGCAGGAGCCGCAGGAGCAGGCCTGGGACTCTAATGTAGATACAGACCAGACTGATTCCCCAACAGACTCAATCAGTCTACAGCTAACCAAGATCCTGGAGGCGAATACAGAAACCAGAAATACCTTGCAGCAGGACATAGGGACAGTATCCGTGGGTCTGGGTTTGCTTCGAGCTGAACATCAAAAACTGGCAGACCGTGTAAAAGGAGTGGAACACAAGATCGAAGATGTGCAGCCGGAATGTGCGAGGATATCCCAAGTCGTACTAGACCTCAGAGACAGGGTGGAAATCCTGGAAAAGCGCGCAGAAGATGCAGAACGCCGCAACAGGCACAACAACATAAGAGTGGTGGGCCTTCCGGAAGACATTGAAGCGGGACACATGGTAGAGTATTTAGAGAACTGGATAAAATCAGAAGTGGCCGCAGAGGCTTTGACTCCCTTCTTTGCGCTGGAGAGAGCGCACAGGGTTCCCTCTAGACCGTTCGCTCCTGGCAGGCCCCCTAGACCCGTAGTGGCAAGATTGCTACACTATAGAGACTGTGATATTATACTGCAGCAAGCTCGCAAACACGGCCCTTTTACAGTAGAAAATCAAAAAGTCTCCATATACCCGGATTACACTGCTGCAGTGCAGGTAAAGAGAGCATCATATGCCGAAGTCAAGAGAGTGCTTAGAGAACAAGGGATACAATACTCTCTCATGTACCCGTCGAAGCTTAGGATAATCATGGACGGTACCACCCATTTTTGCGATACTCCAGACTTGGCCTGGGCATGGCTTGAAGAACATAAAACGGGAGTGGTCCCACTGAAAGTGAGCTCGAAGACATTGCCCCAACGTAGGGGGAGAAGAGGGCGCTTCCGCAGAAAGCTGTTAACTGGTGTGGGAAAAGGTCCCTCGGCCTCACAGACTGATATGGAAAGAGCGGCAGCACTACAAGCGGTGGCTGAGATAGGAGGGTCCCAGCATACATCCAAAGACAGAGACTCTTCATCGGAACGGAATTCAGGGAGAACTGATATTACCACCTCTGGAGACGAAGAGAGCAGATTGCCCGATGTGACACCACAAACTGCAGATCATATTGTTTGATATCCTTTATTATGTATGAACTGTCTTAGGTATGCATAGTCAGTGGATGGGGGGAGGGGGGAGGGGATTGGTTGAGGCCAACCCCCTCGCGTAAATGGGGGGATGAGTAATAGCTGAGACTATGGGAGAGGTGGGGAGCTGCTCCTCGCTCTACACAAGATTACCCTTAAGCCAGGTTTTATGCACCCGTGTAACGGATAGCGGGCTACCGCCATATGCGCGGAGTCTAGATAGTATAACAAGGCACACCCCCTCTGGTAAAGCCCACACAGGCTGACCAGAAGAGACATATGGTACTCACATGGTTGCTACAAGTGGTTTGGACGGCAGGCCGTTGTCTTGCTGCCCTAGGGTATGGGAGTTGATGTTGGGGCTTTGTTTGTTATCTTTTACCTTTTCCCTTTCTTCCTTAGTTTCTTCCCTTTGTTACACCCTAATTTCTGGAGAAGGTGCAAATCCGATATATGGGTTGGTGGGGAGGGGGAGGTGGGAATGTGGATGGATGCGGGGTCCTGACAGATGATTATGGCGAACACATCTAATCTCACACAGGGGGTAGTAGTTATATCTTGGAATGTCAAGGGAATGGGATCCCCACTCAAGAGAAATAATATACATAGATACCTCACGGGTAGTGGAGCCCAAATCGCCTTGCTCCAGGAAACACACTTACTAGGACCTGAGATAGATAGGTTGAGACGTAGATGGAGAGGCCAACTCTATGCAACGTCCTACTCAGCATATTCTAGGGGCACTTTGATCTGGATAAGAGCTGGAATACCGTTTGAATTAATACACTCGATAACTGATAAGGAGGGACGATATGTCCTGGTTGGGGGCAGATTATAAGGAGAAGAAATACACTGGGCAGCATCTATGCCCCGAATCAGGACCAGCTGAATTACCTTTGGGCGCGGTCTACACAATTGACAGTTTTTTCGCCAGACACATTTTTGTTGGGAGGAGATTTTAATTGTGTGTTAGATGTACACCTGGATAGGTCCTTTCCGCCCCTGAAGGGGACAGTGATGAGGAAATTGGCATTGGGCCTGAGGGAATGGCTTACGAATTGAGGGCTGTTAGATGCGTGGAGAATGCACCACGAGACAGACCGCACTTACTCGTATTACTCAGCAGTGCATAAATTACACACTAGAATAGACCGATTTGTCTGCTCACATAGTATATCACAGATGATCGCACACACAGAGTACCTAGGAAGAGCCATTTCGGACCATAGCCCAGTGCTGCTGCGTTACACTCCAGTGGGGGAGAGACCGCTGGCCCCCACATGGCACTTGGATCCAGCGCTATTGGAAGATGCTCATTGCCGAAATTCCCTAGCGGCAACCATTTCAGAATACTTCACTAATAACCAAGAGACTGCATCCACACGAGCGGTCGAATGGGAGGCGTTTAAAGTGGTAGTAAGAGGACAAAGCATTAGCCATTCCATAGGAGCCTTAGCGGAGCTACGCAAAGAGTTGCAATCGATAGAACAAAAGCTATGTGTACTAGACAATACAGTGGGAGGTAATCAGAAAACAATAACGGAGACAGAAGCAATGAGAAAGCAATACCACGCCACGTTAGAAAAATTGAGGAACTATGATCACAAACACTACGTCACAAAGGTGCATGAAGAAGAAGGAAAGGCAGGTAGAATGTTAGCATGGCTTGTTAAAAATGAATCTAGGAGCCCTCCCATTACTAGGATATATACTCATGGTGGGCAGCCCATATACTCCCCCACGCTGATTAATCAAGAATTCAGCAACTATTATAGGAAGCTGTATGGAGCCCCTTCTAGCCTTACGAAGGAAGTTTTAAACAACTACCTATTGCAAATGCCGCTCAAACGACTAGATGCAAAACACCGTGAAATAATAGGAGACCCCATTACCATGCAGGAGATCTGTGCAGCAGTGAAAGAGCTAGCGACAGGCAAAACACCAGGCCCGGATGGATTGCCTGCCAAATTCTACAAAACATATTTAGGAGTGTTAGCGCCACACCTTGAGAAAGTATATGCAGAGGCCTGGGAAACAGGCCTGCTCCCTCAGTCGACTAGAGATGCAGTAGTAATACCCCTGCCAAAAGGCAAAGAAAAAAAAGCTAAGGTAACTGACTATCGCCCATTCTCCATGTTGAATCTGGATTTTAAGATCCTGAGTAAAGTATTGGCCCTTAGGCTCCTCCCCCATATGCAGGGCCTTATACATGTAGACCAAAATGGGTTTATACCCAAGCGCAGTACTTCGCAAAACCTTAGGTGACTTTATCATGTCCTGTACCACCCAACAATACAGGCAGACCAAAGTGCAATGCTGATGTGAGTAGATTTAGAGAAAGCATTCGATACTGTTAGATGGGACTTCTTATTTTCGGTAATGAAGCAAATGGACATGGGGGACGACTGGATCAGGTGGGTCAAGCTGCTATATAGCAACCCGACGGCAAGAGCTAGAACTGGAACCACTCTATCGCAGCAATATGATATATATAGAGGCACTAGGCAGGGGTATCCTCTCTCCCCCCTCTTATTTGCCCTGGCGATAGAACCCCTAGCTGCACAATTCAGAGAGACAGGTAAGGGTGGGGACTAGAAGTAGAAAGCCGAGAACATATTATTTCGCTATATGCGGACGACATACTCCTTTATTTTAGAGACGGACTGACAGGCATTCCCCAAGCTGTGGCACAATTAAAGCAATACGCTACAGTCTCTGGGCTCCGGGTAAATACATCCAAAACACACATCTTTCCGGTATGCAAGGGACTGGAAAAACCCGAAGGGCTCCCGCTGGAACTGAATTGGTCTCCGGTATCCTTTAGGTACCTGGGGATACAAGTCTTCCATGCTTTGGAGGATCTGGGAGACAGCAACCTGGGGGGGCGCACTGCGTTCTTTAAGGGGATGCATACCATTTTGGAGGTCACTGAAATTGCCCATTATGGCCAGAATAGCGATTACAAAAATGATAATGCTACCGAGACTTCTTCATTATTTCGCTAATATGCCTATATATATACCAACGGCCTGGTTCAAGCAAATAGACACACTGCTCCAAGACCTCATATGGGATGGGGGCAGACATAGGGTAACTCTATCGACACTGAGACGCCCAATAGATGAAGGGGGCCTTGGAGTTCCAAACTTTGAGCAGTAGTTTTTGGCTTCCCAGCTTCAGTGGCTGACACAATGGCTAGATGGGGTGCATCAAGAAGAAGTACGTCAAGCGGGGAAGCCAATGCATATGGACTTATTGGTGGCCAAGCTATTAAATAACTCCATTGAGATCCCTAAACCTGGCATATTGCTTGACACTGCCTTGAAATGTTGGCGTAAATGTGTACAAAAAGGGGAATTGCATTATACGCCCCGTCACTACCTCTAACAGGCCTACCGCGGGGCTCACACTCTACCTTGTGTGCAAATGAGCAATTTCAAATTCAAAACATTCAGGGACATAAATACGGGTGAAGTGTGGTACCACTGACAGCAGAAAGTAAAACAATTAGGAGCAGGGAGATAAAATCAATTAAAAATACAAGCTCTAAAAGGAGCAGCAATCAGGAGAAATTACAGAGCACAAACCGCACAAGACATTAGCATCCGCGCAGCGCGCATTTTTGTAGTGATCCCCTACGGACGACTAGAGCACGCACGAACAAAAATGGGGTCTCTAGTTGTCCCCCCGGGGAGAGAACCGGAAGGGAAGAGGCATCCGACCGCGCTCACATGCTACCCTGTATGCAAATGAGCAATTTCAAATTCAAAACATTCAGGGACATAAATACAGGTGAAGTGCGGTACCACTGACAGGAGAACTTGACCCCGAGCATGTTCTTTTCCTTTTATTTGCTGTTTATTTTTCTTTATTATCTATTATTATCCTTTATATAGCAATATGAAGATAGAAGTTAAATTTTACATACTTCCTCAAATGGCACTACTTGTTCCATTGACTTTACATGGACTGACCCGAATGCCATTTTTTCTATCCAATTTACATCAGGTCGCTCAACATGAGAATAATACATGTTAAGATATATTATATCGGCCTTATCAAGCTATATCTTTTATAAGAAACAGGGACCAAATAGCAATAACGGAACAACTACCTTCTATCTGTACTGGCTATGGTGCAAATTGCATTGCAGTCTTGTTTCTTTGTGTTGTTTTGCAAAAACCAATAAAATTGATTGAAATCAAAAAGAAAAACACTGCCAAGCCACAGACTGACACTGCTGGTCATATTCTAAGTCCATGCCCCACAGGCACAGAGTAAATGTTAATGATCCATAGCATCGCCTTTAGTCATGCCCTGTATCAACTGGGAGCTGTAGTGTATGTGCTTTCACTAAAAACACAAAAACCTTTAAGCGCACATATGTGAATAGGACACTGAGCCAACACACAGATTGACAGCACCTATAACATAAATGTGGGAAATTCACCCAAGAACCTACCCTATCAAATCTCTTTGTAACCACCATTCATACAGTCAAATGAATACTCCAACAAAAACCTCTTGATAAAAGAGTTATGAATCATTTATATGTTGTATTCTGCTTTCATAATACTCTTGAAATTGATACTTACGAGTGGCTATATTTTGTAGCAGGTTATAATTTTATATGTTTGCAGGAGACCTGGCTGGTAGAACCTGTCCATATGAACGGCTTTAGAACATTCTTTGTCCCTGCCGTCCCAGTGAGTCATGGTAGATCTAAAGGTGGATTGTGTATTCTCATCTCTAATGGTCTACCTTCTGTTAAATCAGTCATAGAACTAACTAACCCCTACTACCAAGCGATTATATGTGAAGGGTCAGGTCCTGCTAGGATGATAGTGGTGAATTTGTACAATAACGCCCAAAGTGGCGAAATGGTGACCCATTTGAACAAATTATATGAGTATCTGGAAAAACTGGACAATAGTCATAAGAAAAAGTTATCGATTGTGTGGGGGGGGGTGATTTTAATATTCAACTGTGCAGCACACTTACCGAGAAAGTATGTGGAATGAACAGTTTGGATGGTTCAAGTAAATCGCATTTTACTCATAATAGCTATGGAGACAAGCTAAATGAATTGACTTACATGTTAGACTTATCATTTTCAAATGAAATGTCAGTACCATATGCTCCTTTTAAATGTACTTTTAATGGGTGTAATAACTTTAGTACTATTGATTATGTTTTGACTTCTAACAATCTGAGCTCCCATGTTTATCATTTTAAAACTCACTCCATACCGTTAAGTGACCAATACCAACAGTCTGTACAAATAACAAAGTCCTTACTAATTAAAGATCATAACGTGCCTGTTGAGGCTTTTAGTGGAGACTTAGAGCTAGCCACCCTTAATAGCTTCTCACTGCGATGGCACAAGATTATCCCAGAGGATTTTCTTGGAAAACTAATTCGAGATGCAAGGGATGCCTTTGAGACATGCCCTGGATGATAATGCACATCCAACAGAGATTTGTAAATTCTTTCTTGGTTATTAGTAAGACTGTGAAGGATAACCTGCATTCGGAACCAAAAAGGAATAAAACTAGAAATGGCTGGTTTGATGCACATTGCACTAAGGCAAATAAGAGGCTCAAAGAGACACTTCATAGAAATCCCAGGTGTAGAGCTGAGGTTCAGCAGTGTAGATCTGACTATAGGCAGGCCCTGAACCAGCGGAAAACCAGGCTAAGGGAAGAGGCTTGGGTAGCGTTATGTGAAGCAAGTAGTATGAATGATAATAACACATTTTGGAGGATAGTAAACTCTGCCCCGTTGAGAGAAGAGGCTGGTCCTGGGATTGTGGTTGCAATCCCTGAGGATGATTGGATCAAACATTTCTCTGCCATCTACGCTGCACAGATCCCTAAACCCGATACTATTGGTTATTATAATATTAATGGCAAAATAGATTTGGAACAGTCACTTAGCATTGCCCCATTTACTCTAGATGAAGTGATAGAGGCAATAACCTCTAGCAAAGGGGGTAAAGCACCTGGTCCCGATGCCATTCCGGTGGACCTGTATAAAGCTAATACCCCGTTGTGGGGGCCCATTTTAATAATTGTATAAAAGCATGCTGTACATCAGAATTTTTTCCAACATGGGCGGAAACTACAATAGTACCCATTTATAAAAAAGGTGATCGACACAACCCTGCCTTTTATAGGCCTATCTCGCTGCTCGACTCTCTACTCAAAATAGTGGGCAGAATAATCTTGAATAGACTGCAAGAGTGGGCCGAATCCAAGGGCGTGTTGACTGATTTACAATATGGGTTTCGTACCGGGGTGGGGGCTGTCGAACAGAGTCTCAATTTGAGCATCCTAGTAGGGAAATACACGAAGATTAAAGGCGGTAACCTGTATCTGGGTTTTGTAGATCTTTCTTCCGCCTTTGATTGTGTTAACCACTCAAAGCTATGGGCAATCATGAGTGAGATGGGTGTGGACTCCTCGATAATCTCCTTTTTGAGGAACTTATATTCAGGAGCCAAGGCTAGGATTAGATATGGAATAACAGCGAATGTACCCAGCCGTTCAACATAGAGAGGGGGATGAGGCATGGCTGTGTCCTTGCACCTTTTTTATTTTCGCTCTATATCAATAATGTAGGAACTGCCTTGACATTGCAAACCGAAAGATCTGGCTCAGGTGGGACATCGCCGTGTGCCCGCCCTTCTCTATGCTGACGATGCTGTTTCGTTGGCACATACCCAAATCTCCATGCAGCTGGTACTTAACGACTTTATTAATTATATGCAGGATCTTGATTTACATGTGAATCAGGCTAAGACATTTATAATGAAGTGCGGGAGGAAAACAGGTAATTGCCGTGCAATAAGAATCCAGGATTCTCCCATTGAATATACCAACACTTTTTCATACCTTGGTGTATTATTTGACAAAGATGGTACATGGAATCATGCCATTAAACAGAGGTCGCTACTCTTTAGAAGCGCCTGCATGGCCCTACGTAAATTTGCAATAAGATTGGGCACTAATCCGCCGCGGGAAATGCTCACCATTTACAAGGCAAAGTGTGTCAGCAAGGCAGTATATGGGGCGGGCATATGGGGTCATGTAAATTGTATGGCAAAACAAGTAGTGGAGACTGAATTCTTAAGATATCTACTTGCCACTCCCCAGTCCGCCCCAACTTTTGTCTGTCATGCAGAGCTGGGAGTATTGTTTCTTGTGGATCTAATTAAAACCCAACCGATCCTGCTCTGGCATAAAATATGGTCGTCAGAGTATACTGCTCTAAATCGGCTTGTCATCAGGGACTGTTTAAATTCAACCCAATATGCACGAATTCTCTGGTTAAAATACGAAGAGTGCTTCTGTCAGGACCTGGGGCACCCAGAATATTTTACTAACCCTGAATGTTTAGTCAAATTAAACAGGAAAGACCTAAAGGCCGACTGTTTGGCTCATCTCGAGAACATCAGGATGTCTGCTGAACTGTTAAAACCCGCTGTCCTAAGAAACCAGCTTATTTTAACTAGTTATGACATGCAATTATATCTTAGACATGTTCCACATCAAAAGCACAGATATGTTTTAACTCGTTTTAGAATGGACACTTTCCATCGTATGGTTACCTTTCCTGAACCAAATGACTGGTCCCCTAATTTATCAAACTGCCCTTGTGATAATGTTTCAACACAGACGACAATGCATGTCGTACTTTTTTGCAAATTCTATAAGAAGTGGAGGAAACTTTATATACTAAGTTACTTAAAGGCACTTAGACTTCAATCAATGCAGTCCGGCCTATCTATTCCTACAGTCCTTACCTACAATCGGCATCTGTGTAAGAATGTCATCCTTTTTATGGACTGTTTTTTATGTTAGGAAGAATGGTCCATCCACTTAAAGAAAATATTGGCTATTGATGTTCCATATGTAATTTTAACAATTAGGTATTAGATTGGGCAAGTGGAACAGGATTGTATGGCGGACACAGATCTGTGATCTGAGGTTCTTACCCTCCTGTACTTTGTTCCACGATTTTATACTTAGAACTTTTCAATGGTCATAAGCCAATATAATTGACAGATGATTTTTAGGCTGGTATGGACTGAATTGTTTTTAAGATTGAAATATGATTCATTAGCATTTGGTACTCTGTATTACATATATGAGTTGATGTGATATGAAATAGGATTGATAATGTATTATATTATGTATTATATATGTTTGTTTATGTCTAATGTGCTTTTATGGTCTAATATATTTTGACCGAATAAAGATAAAGATACTTACGACTTCAACTTTAAGGTGCTTATGCAATTCTTATATGTAAATAATGAATTGGGACGTTATGGCTATGTTTTTACCCAATTAATTGAAATGTAAAGATGTAACAAAAACTAGCCTGAACATTCGCAATATGTGTTGGCTAAGAACAACATCGCACAAACTATTGCTAAAATAAGCAAAGATGAATGTATGTTGTTAAGGTTTTGTGTCAATTTCAAACTATGACTTGTGTTTTAAAGGAGAATATAGGCTTATGTGATGACTAACTACAGGCATTCAACCCCTATTTCCTCCCAGTACAGTGTGTGTGGCATGCAGGACCATTATTTCACATGAGTGGAATATGGTACAAGTAGCACCTCACCACCTCTGCCTTGGATAGAGCCAGCCACATTTACCAACGTGTATAATTTACCAACATTGAATAAAGGGCCTTATTACGAGTACGGCGGTCCTCAGGACCGCCGTACTCATGTTGGCGGTCCAACCACCGCCACCACTGCGAGTCCACCTGCAGGTTTCCAGAGTGTGGCGGTCGGACCACCAGGAGACCGCCGGCTCGGCCGGAATCAAGAAATCCACTGCAGCTGAGGTCTGCAACTGGCCTCAATATGCTGGCGGTGCAGATGCCGGCACCGCCGAGCATAATTGACCTACATATCCACTGCCCTTTTCATGGCGGTGAGCCAGCGATGAAAAGGGGGACCCCCAGCTGGATAGGTGCCTGGGGTGCATGCAAGGGGGGGCACATGCAGTGCCCCCTGGAATTGCACCCCCATTCCTGTACGGTGTGGCAGGCATGCCACACCATGCAGGAACATGCTGCAGGCGCTGTCACGTCCACAGTCTGCTGTTAAGGCTCTTCTATGAGCCTTACACAGCCGCCGCCTTGAGACCACTGCAGCACTGCCCACCCACCCTGAATTACACTCATAATCAGGTGGGCGGGTGCACAACGGGCATGGCGTCCTCCTGTAGGCGCAGCGGTGGCGGGCCGACAGGAGAACCGCCAAACACGTAATAAGGACCTAAGTAATGTACGCCATACAGATTTGTAGCCATTCCTACATCTCGACACAGTTCGAACATCTGCCACATCTTTGCTTTCTTTTTAGTCAAGCATTTCTGCTCCATACAATAAACCTTTATCAGTGAATCTAACCAGTCTACATAATCTGGAGATACTGGTGAAATCCCATTATTTTTTTACAAATTTCTCTTATAGCCTACAACATTAAATAGAACAGTAATGAAGATTGCTTTTTTGACAGAGTTGCTATTAGGTCCCTTTCTTCAGGGACTAATAAAAACACAAGTGAGAGGCTCACCTTGACTTCTTGATGTTTTATCTCAGATGTCACCTTACTCACTATTTGCCAAAATACCTGTAGCCTGGGACATCTTGTAAACATATGTACATCGTCATTCGCTTCTGTTCCACATTTATGGCAACTCTTTGGTGGACGGTTCCCTATCTTCAACAGCTTAAAAGGATTCCAAAAAGCTCTGTGTAGAGCAAACAAATGACTTCTCCTAGGGAGGCAGATTTATTCATACTATAAAGAAAAAGCATAGATATTTGCCACTTGTTCTCCAACGCCAGCGACAAGTCCTTTTCCAGAGTTCTTCCGGCAGCTTGAAGCCTCAATTCACTGCCTCCATTATCATCCCATACCAAAAAGCAACTTCTTTCTTTCTAGGTGAAGTGTCCTGAAGCTTGTCTTCCAGTTTACTTTTATTACCTTCTGTAGTTTCCTCCATTTTCTTTCCTTGCACCCATCTACTCAGCTGGTAATATTTATACCAGGATAATTTGCCCTCTATTATCCTTGCCAAATCTTCCCAGGAAAATATGTCCCCATCTTGAAACAACTGACCCCATCTGCTGATACCAGCAATTATCAGTGATTCTGCCAGTTTATCCATATACATTCTGGTGTCAATGGCGAGTTCCAAATGGGCGCATGTTGACTAAAATAGGAAATTCCTGTCGCTCTCCTAATGTCAGCCTGGAGTCTAGCAGCTGATAGAAGGGCTTTCAATTTAACTTTTTTGAAAAATCTATGAGCTCCAAATTTATACAGAAAGTGCCTCTCCCCTTGGTGTACATTCTTTAGCATAGCAAGTAGCATGAGGCCTATTTGTGATTGATTAGGGTCCTTTAGTAACATTCTGCTATTCTTCAGGTGAAAGTTCCAGCAATGGTACTGAAATTCTGGAGTAGATATGCCTCCCTTCTCTCCTTTCCTCTTTAACGTCTTCCAGGAGATCCTCACCCCTTTAAAAGCCAAGATGAAACTACGTATTTTCCTCTGAAATTTACCAAACAGCTTCTTCCTGAAGGTCAAGCAGACAGTATTAAAAGGAAAGGTAAACTTTGAAAGGATCAAGTTAGAACAGCCATATATCATTAGTGGTAGGTGGGCCCAAGATGTCAATAACTTATCAACCTCCCCCATAACTTTATTGAAATTTAACTGCACTAAACTATCCAAGTCTTGCCCTATTCTTACACCTAAATACTTAATCTTTTTTTTAATTATCGTGCTGTTGCCTTCAATATTTCACTCAATAATCTCTGTTTTAGATGTGTTAATAGAATAATCCGAAACCTGGCCAAACGAATAAATTATTCTATATATTACGGGCAGCGAGTTCTCCTGTTTTGATGTGTAGATCATTAAGGGGCATATTAACAAGGCGGCGTTAATGAATTATCGCCGCTTTAGCGTCCGTTTTCGGACGAAAAGCGGCGATAATTTTATCGCCGAATTAACAAGGACACGCTAGCGCGTGATTCCTGACCTAGCGTCCGTTTCCTGCACGCCTCCCATCGCATCGCTAATGAGATGCAAAGGGGGCGTGCCTGTGAATACAACAGGGGAAATATCGCTAACCCAGGTATCGCCATATTAGCAACGTGGGTTAGCGATATATTAAATTGTGTTAAGTATGCCTTAACGCAGGAATTTAACGTCTGCTAAATTCCTGACTAAGGCATACCTAACATGGGGGGTGGATTGTGTGGCTAAGACCACAGGCCCTATCGCCAAGTATATCGCCGTTTTCCATGGGACATCGCTGGAAAACCAGCGATGTTCCATGGAAAACATCGCTATCACTGGGAAATTATCGCCTTTGCGCTAAGCGTTGTTAATACAGCGCTAGCATGGCGATAATTTCCAGCGATAGCCGGCGATAGGATTCCTCACGCTAAGCACGGCCAGCGATAATTATCGCTGGCCGTTGTTAATATGCCCCCAAGTCGTTTGCATACAATGCTACTTTCTGTTTCCATCCATTGTAGAAAAATTATGTAATGTTGATATCCTTTCTCAGTCTCCTAGCTAAGGGCTCTATATATAAATCAAACAATAAATGAGATAAGGGGTATCCTTGTCTTGTACCACTCTGTAAACCATCATGCTCCAAGACTTCATTTAAAAACTTCTAATTGACTCTATCAAAGCCTTTTACAGAATCCACAGCCACAACAGCCAGTGGTGGTTGCTGTAATGTTGCTTTACCTACAGCTCCTATGAGCCAGTATTTTAATTCGCACAGCTGCCGGCCCGGTATAAACCCTTTTTCATCCTGATGGATCAACTCCCCAATTATTTTGTTTAATCTTTTAGCTAAAAGGTGTCTGTAAAGCTTATAATCACAATTTAACAAAGAAATTGGGCTATAGGATTTGCACCGCTTTAAGTCCTTATTAGGCCTCAAGATCATCACATTGTTGTGTCCCCTCCAAGAGTTTCGTAAGTTGTTATCTCTCATTAAAACAGCATAAAAAAGACTAGTCAAGAACGGTACAGTTTTTCGGCTAGTACCGTAAATACAGCTCACTTGGTAAGCCATCTGGGCCTGCAGGCTATCTCTCTTACAACTCTTCAGGGCTTCTCTAACCTCCTCCTCTTGGATTTCCTGGATTATCTCTATTGTTTTTGCTTATGTTTAACTACAGAAGTGGATCCATTCATACCCAGCCTTCAATTTCTTCCTCTGACAATCCAGCCCCTTCAGTATGTATATCTTGATGAAACTGACAAACGCTTCACTAATTTCCATTCTACTTGTTAACCCCTCCCCCATAATCTTCCCAGAAATGTCTCTTATCATAATTCTAGACTGTCTCACTTTAGTTTTCGATTCCAGAAGTTTGCTGCAATTCTCTCCAAGGTCAAAATGAGCAAATCGACTAGCCTCCCACTGTCTCCGATTTTTTTCCTATAGGTGGCCTGACAATTCTCGCCTCGTGTTTTGTAAGATGTTTGTTAGACTAGCCACCACACTTTCCTCCCTTGGCTTGTTTAGAAGTGGCCCCTCTAGTCTTGCTATCCTATTTTCCAATCCTATTTCCATGTTCCCCACTCCTATCCTTGGGGAGTTGGGAATGTGGTGGCTAGCTAGCATGCTAGTTATGATTGGACCTCCCCGGCATGCAGTGTTCGGATGCTATGAGGCATTACGGGGTGAGACTGACATTACTATTAGGGAATTATTGGTCCCATGGGGGGGGGGGCTACTTTAGTCGACGCCCTCAGGAAGGAAAGTCTGAGGCTGAAAGGGACTCTCTTCCAGCTGTGTGGTGGTTTGGTGGAGAGTGGCAGCTGATCTCGGATGGGATAGACGTGTTTCGGTGCAAATTCTTTTCCGGGAGATAGCAGGCAGCATCAGTACATGTCTGCTGCTCCCTAGAGCTCCAAGTGTCTCGTGGCCGCTGCATTCATCTCACCCAGGTACACTCACTGGAGGGACGCAGGAAGGAGGTACTCGAATTTCTGCACCCCTAAAGACACACACTAAGGTAGGAAACAAGGGAAACCTTGTGACTGTGGTGAGACAGAGTGTCAGTGGACAGCACAGGGGAAAAGAGGAGATAAGGCAATTGGGCAATAAAGGGAGGAACTCACTGAAGAGCACCGTAGTAAAAAAAGTGCAAGGGGCAGTCAGCTAGTGGAAGAAGAGGGCGACAGATAATTTAAAAATGCACCCCAAATTGAAAAAATCTGGAAATCTAGCTCTATACAGGGGTAAAAGCAAAAATAGAACCACAGGGTTGCAAGGGAGCTTCAAAATAACCCCTTCCTCAAAGTCCTTCTTTATGATTCAGCCACCAAAAGTGAGAAACAAGTTGGGGGAGACTCTTCTGGGACAGACATTTTGGAAAGCAAGGAGACTAATTCACTGATAGGGAGTAACCCAAAAAATGTATACAAAGAATGGTGCCAACTAGTGTGGGGGATGCAATCCCTACAGCAAATAAGCTTCAGGTTCTGGCAGGGAGCAATGTGCTGGTAAATATACATGAGACTCGACAAGACAGAGACAGGCAGGTCAGTAAGAACAGTGGCCCAGCAGAGGGGGTTAGATTGGATCTCATTAAAGGAAATATTGTGAAAACACTGGGAGCCTTAACCATGGAGATAAGAAAAAGGGGGCCGATTCACAGAACTAATCTGAGATAAAATCCTAAACTTACTACTTTTGGTATCCACAGAAGGCATTTGGAAGTAGTAAAGTTAGTACTCCTAACTTTACTACTACTAAACTGAGACAAAATCCTAACTTTACGACTTTCGGTATTCACAAAAGGCATTTAGTAGTAGTAAAGTTAGGATTCCTATAGGATTTTATCTCAGATTAGTTCTGTGAATCGGCCCCCAGGTTTTTAACGTCCGAGAGCAATCTGAAAGGGATACAGGAGCCCGTGATATATCAGAGGAAAAAATCAACAATTTGGCCAAAAGAACAAAGGAATTAGAAGAAGCAAGAAGGCAGCTTTAGGGGGCTGTTGATTCAAACAAAGAAGAGATCTGTAGATTAAAAACAAAAGAAAAAGAAATCTTGGAAAAACTGTAGAGCCTTGAAAATAATATGAGATGAAATAATATCAGGATTCAAAACATTCCGAAGGCAGTGGAAGGAAATGACTTGAGGGCCTTTGCGCTAGATTTATTGAGGAAGGCTAATCCATTAAAAATGATACAATGGATCTAGCAGCAGATATTCAGAGGGTGCATCATGATCCTTTCAAGAACAATCCTAACAGAAAAAACAAGAAAATCCTGGTAAATCCTGGTAAATTTTAAAACCTGCCCTGTTAAGGAACAAATACTCACAACCACCTTGAAAGAGTATAATCCAAAAGTACATGATTTTGTTTTCAGAATGAGGTTCAGCATCTCCAGAGTAACATAGGAAAGGCAATGGGAGCTGGGGTAATACAATGAGGAGCTTAGAAGGCTGGGAACAACCACTCACAACTAAATTCCCAGCCTCCCTGCATGTGATGTGGAATAATATAATGCACAATATTAGAGAACCACAGGAGGTGGGGGATCTAATAAAGCAAAATAAATCTCATAGAGCATGATGTGGGACTGATATAGTACCCAGGCGACGTACTCTGGGATGGAGGAGCTCAAACTGGGTGGTTTTGTTAGTGCCCATGACAGACCAGATGAGGGTTCCCCAAGGGAGGGTTTGGCAGGGGCACTAGGTGGGGACCATGAAGGAAAAAAAGAAAAAAGTTTGCCCTCGGTCGTTCAACACATAAAAACAAAGAAATCTAAAAATAAACATAGGGGGTTTTGGTTATTTTGGGAGTGTATTGGTAGGTAGACTTTGAAGCACGATGGTAATGCTCAAGGCTAGGAGAGGAAATGGACAGGGGTGTGTTATGCAGATCTTGTCTTGGACTGTCAATGGCTTAAGAACAAAGAGAAGATAGCAGAAGATTCTTCAGTATATTAGGAATTGTGATGCAATTATTATAATATTACAGGAGTCACACCTCACAAAGAAAGAAAGTAGTGAACTCTTTAGGCGCGGAGGTGGATTATGCAGTTTGTCTGCACGGATCAGAGTTGTTGCTCAAAAAGGGGTGTCAATACTAATACAGTCTAATATTGCAGCAGAAATGCTAGAGTATATGGTGGATTATTCTCGGAGAAAGGTACTAGTAAAACATCAGTACTATGAGGCAAAGTATACAATAATAGGTTTATATGTCCCTGATATTGATGCTCCTCAGTGCACTTTATTCATGATTTATTGACTGTTCAATGCCCGTAATAGTGGCCAGGGACTTCAATGTGCTGTTAGATAATGTGTTAAATAAGTCTACAGGTAGAAAAAATGTGAATTCTCCCAAGATGTAGGTGCAAGTTACAATCATGATTAAAGACCTAGGTCTATGTGATATTTAGGGATTGATAAAAGGGAGCTCTTGTGGGTATACTTTCCACAACAAGAAATATGGCCACTTTTCAAGAATAGGTTACTTCTTAATAGATCGTAATAGATCAGAAACTGTAAGAGGACATTAGAAGGGTTGCTCATCTTATCTGACCACTCAGCAATAACTCTGGAGGTAAATTTAACTCAGATGCCAGAGGTGTATGGATGGACACTTGAAAGGAAGGTATTATTAGAACAATAGGTCTTGGAACGGATTTAAAAAGGAGAGAGAAATATTTTTTTGACACTAATTCAGGGACTACCTCGCCAAATGTGGTCTGGGATTCCTTTAAGGCATTTGTAAGAGGAAGTATTATAGGCAGAACTGCCTTTATGTCTTTGAAATAAACTTATTTAGGGCCTGATTCACAAAGGTAACTTAATATTTTGAGTAATTTACACTTTTGAGTAAGTTTACTAATTTTGGCTATCCCAAAATCTAAGTGCAAGTTAATTTAAAAACAAACAGTATTAAGTCCAGCACCACACTTGGCCAACCAATGGTACTGCAAAACCCTCCCGTTGAAAATAATAAGATTACATTAATTTGAATGATTTAATATAGTTAAAAATATCAATCAATATAATTTACTGTTAAAATTATATAAAAACAGTATATATTTAGTTTATAATAATAAAATATTTTAATACCCTATTTTGAATTTAAACATTAATGTAACAATAATTGTTATCAAAATATAACTAAATTATTTTTTGTCAAAGTCTTCATGAAGTAAGAATCCTAGGGAACTGTTCCTGACGAAGCCCACCTTCTAGGAGCACCGACTCAGAGTTTCGCTATAGCTGAATATCAGAGTGGTTAGTCAAGGAGAAGGGAAATAGGGAGGGTACTTCTGGGAAGGAGAAGATTGATGATAAGTCACCTTTTCTATATGGTATCCATCTATGTATCAATATCACAAATTTGTTATTAACCTTTAAGCATTACCTGTAAATCAGTAAACTGTAGTGAGAAGAAAATCCCTCGTAATAAAATAAAAGTTCAATCAAAGTCTCTTGGTCATCATATTGCTACAAACTTTCTTATTAAAATAACCATAATCCTTTTGTCATGATTACTGATCAAGAAATGCTGGGTTAAAACATCACCCTTGAAGTACATTTAACCCTTTTTATTAAATTATTCATTCCTGAATCATTTTTCAGTCCTTTACTCAGACTGACTTCAAAAATCACTTCAAAAGATACTCACATTACAAATCACCATACGCATCAAATTGACATGTTATATTATTAACTTTATTATTCCTTACAAGTTCCTTTTTGCCAATAACCAATGTCTTCTAGATGATGCACTTACATTGCAATTCTTTTTAAGCTCCTTCTAGTGTTTCTTTTATAGTGCCTATACTTTTCACAATTCAAAAACAACATAACCGCTTATCTTCTTTCTGCTATCTTTTCAAAACCGTTAATTGCCTCTGCATGATTCTTCAGAGGATACTTCCTCACTTCTGATCAACCCAAACACTCACCAAAAAAACGGAAGCACTTCAGAAGTTCACCACATTCCAACCACACGACAGCATTAACGCTCAATAAGTGGCACGTGGCCTAGGGCCAGGGACATCTTAAGAATTTTGGAGGCCCTGGGCCAGATATACTTTGGGGGCCCCTGTTTGGAACAGCTTTGGGTTTATGATCCAATTTCACCTTTTTCGTGCCCTCTTTGGCTAGGTCACTGACAGTGCACAGGCACACTGGTCTAAATCCTAAATGTGTTTCCATTTAATATTTAGGGATAGTGATGTGTGATTTCAATGTTGTAATATAGAAGCAGACTCACAGCCATTTCTCATATGTGAGGTCCTGTTTTGATCCAAAAGGAACTTTTTTAAATTAAATGTAATAAAATTGTTACATTCATTTTTACATTCAAAATAGGGTATTCAAATATTTTAAAATTGAATAATAAATATGTACTATTTTTATATTTTTCTTACATTAAAATATATTTATTTATATTTGAAAATATTTTAAATAATTTCATTTAATTATTTCCTATGGGGTTTTATTTTAATTCCCTACTGCCATGATTTTCTATGGGAGGGTTGCGGTACCAGTGGCTGGACATGTGTGGTACTGGAGTTACTACTGTTTTTAATTAGTAACTTACACTCTTATTTTGTGAATAGCCAAAAGCAGTGAACTTATTTAAAAGTGCAAGCTGCTTTAGTGAATCAGACACATATTGTCTAAGAATGTCTTCTTATCTTGTCTGTATAAATAGGAGGTGCTCGCATGGACACCATTCTTCTTTGAGAGTGAGTATTACATATGATGCTACTCTCGCCAGGCTGTGGATCTCATCTGGTCTCACTGCCCTAACCAATGGTTATAAGGGTGAAGAATCAATCCACAATGCTGTGCAGCGTGATTTCTTCATGTGCACATGACTGAAAAGGTACTAGGTGAGTTCTTCTGCCTGCCTCTTGCCTGCTGCAGACTAATGCACAACTGCCCTTAATATTAAAATTATGTCCAGAAACCTACACTTCCTGAATCATTGTTCAGTCTTCTTATCACACTTTTTCATGAATGTTCTCCCCTTTAAGTGTTTCTTTTGGAAAGCATACTCCATCAAATACCAGCCAATCTATACAGACGTCTACCACCAATAGTGTGTGCACTCCAGGTTTCCCTATAAGTGACAAAATAACATAATTAATGTATTTATTAGCTCTGCCATGATATCTCTTTTAGAGTCACTCCTTGGGCTCCTCGCCTCACCATACAGTAGATTATTGGGTAAAGTTAAGAACACCTCTAAAGCTGTTTCTGGGTGACAGCCCCCAAACCACTCTGCAGAGTTTTACCCATTGTCAGGGCCGCTTGGATTACGCAGCAATAACCAAGATATTCAGTAGAGTTACTTAAATTATGTAGCAAGAAAAATCAAATTACGTGGTATTATGCTGCACTTTCTGTGGCAGTAATATTTTGATCCATGCGCACTAGAAAGATTTGCATTAAAATCTGCAATTTATGTGTTAAATTATGTGGCAAGTGTGGGAGTTCCGGAATTAGGCAGTATGCTGCAGCCAAAGTATCGCATAATTCCACTGGCCCTGACCATTGTCCACTGTGTTATCAACACTCTCTTCATGAAAGGTAAACAAAACCAATACATTCTCATTCCAATCAGTGGTACTTTTTCGTTGCACCTTGAAGAGAACAGCTTCAAGAATTTCTCTGTTATTCAGAGAGAATGTGTTTTTTAACAACGCAAATGGTGTTTTTTCCTAAAACTGCACATAAATATTTTCTCTCCTTTTTACTGCAAACCCCCTAACAGTTTGATTCAGTATTTAACATGCTATTTTCAAAACATATTTCCTTCTTTAAAAAAACAATTTTCAAGCTAACTAACCCAAAATAAAAATGAAATATATTTTTTTTTAAAACATAACAGGGAACAAGTATAATATAGTCCAATATTGCCGTCTTGTGGTTCTGTTGATATTTACAAACCACTTGGCTTTCGGTCATCATAGCTTATGATGTCACCAGAACCCCTTCATGGAAATATTGGACCGTTATGTATCCTAACTATGACTTACTGTCACGAGAATACCTTCCTGGCAATTTTACAAACTTATCTGTTATGTATCCTATTACATGATGGCCAGTGTGTAGTTATGTTTGAGATCATGTTTCCATTGAAATTACATTTTTTGATTTGCCTATAACGTTTGACCATGTGGCCAGTTTTGCCGGGAATTTGCTCAGTCAGCTAACTTTTGACCTGCCAAATTTCATGAACATCCATCCATCCATGGGATGAAAAAGTGTAGAATTTTCCATTTCAGTTCCTGTAGGAAATGTGAATGTATTTACACCAAAGTTGGCATGAACGTAGAACTTTACTCTTAAAGCGGGCTTGTTTTGATTTGGTGAAATTACATTCAGCAGTTTTTGAGCTAATAGAGATATTTTAACACTTTTGTATTTTTGTTGGTTGAAAAGTCATTTGTTAATTTGCTTATAACTTTGCTGCCATTGACAAATTTGACAGACACTTAGTACAATCAGGTTATTATTGGTATTTTTCAAATTTGTGCTTATCCATAAAGGGGAGGCCCGGTTAAAAAGGGGTTGAAGGCAAAAAAAAAATCATCTGCTGACAAGTTTGCACAAAATTTGCCAGAAGCTAGCAAAGATTAGTTTTCTCTTCATATGTACATTTTTGTGCAATCAAAAAGAGGAGGCAAGATAGGGTAAAAAAATAATTTGCTGTTTGATCAATCTGTGCCAAGTTTGGCAAGCAGTGGAGGGGTGCCAGAGAGCCAACACCAAGATGGCCGTTGGGTTAAAATATCCATTCATATCATAATCCTGCCATCTACATGTATTGGGGCTGAAAATCGTCTGCCAAGGTGCCCTACAATATCGGGCAGTGAAAAGGAAAGACTATTGAGTGGAGTCGCCCTGATGCTGCACGATAACGGCCCGTGAGCCATGAGGGAGCTGCGGCCGGGTCCTTTGCGCAACTCTAGGTCATGTCTGCATTAGAGCCCAACAATATTCAGCTGCACTTCTCACTCTCCGGGGAATAGGAGTGCGGGGCACAGTTTGTTCGCCTGGGCTCTGCTGGGAGTGCGAGATTGCAGCATAGTGTGAGAAACATCCCTGAGGACATTGCTGAAGGGATCGGCTGGCACCGAGGCGGTGTGCCGGGTTCCCTGCTGTGCTGCAACCGGACTGTTGCGGAGGCTGGGGACTGTAGTGAGCCACCCGGCCACTGCAATACAATGTTGCCACCCGCAACTCCCCGGACCGGGCTCGGGCCGGGGAGTATAAATAAAGGACGACGTCAGCGCACGTGGCTGACGCCGTGAACCAGCTCTCGTGTGTGGTTGTCCCTTACTGCCGGCGCATTCAGCAACTAGGCCCTGCACCCATCCTTGCCCTTAGCAGTCGGCTGTAGCCCCCAAGCCGCATGCCCTTAGATCAAGGCCCCCGATACCCACACCATCACACTGGCGACGAGGACGGAGGAGGAACCACGCGTGTCGCTCCGCGTTTGCTGCCCGTGGTGAATGCCGGTGGCGGCGCGTGAGGTGAAGAGCGTGACGGTGAGCGGGTGGTGTGACGATCGCCGCGTGGTGCGGTAAGAGGAGTGCCAGGCAGAGTGCGAAGAGCATTGCGGGGGAGGTGCTGAGGCGGTGGCCGAGCCGCCCGTGACAGGCGTGCCGAGTGTGGGCCCCGCATCTGCTGCAGCAAGGAAAGTACGGGTGTGCGCTGGAGAGGGCGCGGCCTGTCGGTGCGGCGAAGAGCGCAAAGCACTCGTGGCAGCAGGAGGGACCTGCGAGTGAGGCAGTAGTGACACTGCTGTGCGGGCGGCCCCGAGGAGGCCTGGAGAGCTACGCGGAGACCCCATACAGGGTGCCCCACCAGACACAGGCCGTGGGGTGAAAGGCTGAGCGCCCCGTTTGAAGTTGCACACAGTGTACACAGGGAGCTGTGCGTGTGCGAAGCAGCGGAGGGTCTGCCCTCGGGATGACCACGCCCGTGGTTGCGGCGGAGGGGGCTGTGCCCCAGGACACAGGTGCGGTTGGGCACCGGCCGGGGAGGATGGCTGTTAAGGCCATCCCAGAGTTCAGCCAACTGGCTGATCCGGCGACGGCGGCGCCACGGTGGCGCAAATGGTTGGGTCAGTTGGACAACTACTTTGTGGCGACTAGGGAGACTGATAACGCAGTCAAGAGGTCGACGATGCTCCTGATGGGAGGGGATGAACTGTATGACCTCTTCCAAGACCTGCCCGACACAGGAGATGGCAGCGACTATGAGAAGGCGGTGAGAGCCTTCAATAGACATTTTGATCCGCAAGTTAACCCAGATTTCGAACATTTCAAATTGCGCCAGGCCAAGCAGAGGGAGGATGAGTCTGTGGACATGTTTTTCGCACGCCTGCGTAAACTGGCGAGCACGTGCTCAGGGATTGATCGCCAATTTGAGACACGGGCACAACTCATTGTGGGGTGCAAGTCACTCGAGTTACGGAAGCTCATATTACGGCAACCAGGGATCTCACTGGATGACATCTTGGTCCTGGGACGGTCGCATGAACTGGCAGATGTCCGCGCAGGGGCAATGGAGGAGGCACTGGCCAGAAAGTCGGGGACCGTTCAACCCACATACCCGATTCCAATCAAGGAGGAAAGGGTGGACGCTATCCGGAAGTCTTACGCCCGAGGGGGATACTCAGCGCCCGGGGCGGGGGACCGTCCGAACGGCAGGGGCTGCAAGAATTGCGGGCTGGCTATGCACTCCCAGAGAGGATGCCCGGCGCAAGGGAGACAGTGCCTGAAATGCAACAGGTATGGCCATTTCGCGAAAGTATGCCGAGGTGGGGCAACTTCGGAAGTGACGCGGACGAGAGGGACACGAGGTCAGAGACATGCCAGGAATGTCCAGGAAGTGGAAGATCTCGATAGCCGGTGTCAAAAGCTGGCGGTGGCGGAGGACGAAGAAGAGGATAACGTGTTCGTGATATCTAATGTGAGAGGGATAAACACCACGAGGAGGCCGCCGCCGATGTGCCAAGTCTGGATTGGCAATAACTGCGTACAGACACTCATTGACACAGGGGCGTCGGTGAACATTTTAGACGCAGCGCAGTACGGCGAATTAAGACCCCGGCCAAGGTTGATAGCAACGACCGCAAAGATCCTCACATATGGAGGCCACACGCCCATTCGTTTGCAAGGCGTCATAAACGCGGAAGTCAAGCACAAAGAGAGAACAACATGTGCCAGGTTCTATGTTACGTGCGACAGGGCTGGGTCTCTGCTGAGCGGCCACACGGCTGAAGATTTAGGATTGATAATGTTTGCCAGACACATACACCAGTCACAAGCCGAGACGGTGTTAAGTGAATTCCCAGAGCTGTTCAGAGGGCTGGGGCGTTTGAAAGGGGTGGAAGTTCAACTACACATTGACGACACTGTCAAGCCTATAGCACTCAGACATCGGAGGGTGCCTTTCCACCTGCGGCCGCTGGTGGAAGAGGAATTAGAGCGGCTAGAGAGAGAGGGGGTGATTGAAAAAGTGTCAGGACCCACCCCGTGGGTGTCACCGTTGGTAATTGCGCCCAAGCCCAAACAGCCGGGAGCCATCAGGCTGTGTGTGGACATGCGGCTGCCCAACAAAGCAATACGAAGGGAGAGGCACATAACACCAACCATCGATGAGATAGTGGCGGACATTAATGGAGCACAGTGGTTCTCCAAAGTGGACCTCAATTCTGGATACCATCAGCTGGTGCTGGCCGAGAAGAGTCGGTACATCACGACCTTCTCAACACACGTAGGCCTGCGACGTTTCAAGTGCCTGAGCTTTGGAGTGTCCTCAGCGGCGGAAGTGTTTCAGGATGCGGTGAGGGAGGCGCTGTCCGGATTAGTGGGGGTACTCAATGTCAGTGACGACATACTGATATTCTCCAAGTCGTTGGAAGAACACCACGTGCGACTGCGAGCCACACTAAAGAGATTAGTGGAGCAGGGCCTAACATTACACCGCGCCAAATGTGACTTCTACGCCAAGGAAGTGGAATTCTTCGGCTACAGGTTCTCCGCCCGAGGCTTGCAGGTGGATCCGGGGAAGGTGGAAGCCATTCGAACGGCAGCGATCCCGCAGACCCAGTCAGAAGTCAGAAGCTTTTTGGGCATGGCTAATTATTGCGGCCGGTTTATTCCGCATTTGGCAACGCTGTCGGAACCCCTCCGAAGACTGACCAAGAAAGAAACGCCCTGGAGGTGGACGGATGAAGAAGCACGAGCATTCGACGACATCAAGAAAGCGTTGGTAACAGGGGCCACCGTAGCATATTTTCAGCCGGGAGCATCCACGGAACTCATTGTGGACGCCAGCCCCGTTGGGTTGGGCGCAGTGTTGCTCCAGAAGAATGGGCAGGGGGACTGGGTTCCCATTGCCTATGCCAGCCGAGCGCTCACCGCAGTGGAAACAAGATACGCCCAAATTGAGAGGGAGGCGCTGGCTATCCGGTGGGCGTGCCAACATTTCGATATCTACCTCTGTGGGCACACGTTCACCGTGGTAACCGATCACAAGCCATTGGTCCCAATATTCTCCGGCACAGCACGGAACGGGCCGCCTCGGATTGAACGATGGGCCGTCCAAATTCAGCATTACCGTTTTGGCGTGGAGTATCGCCCTGGGGTCAACAATCCCGCAGACTATCTGTCACAACATCCCCTGGCTCCAGGCACTGGGAGCAAGGGGAGGTGGACGAAGGTACCGAGTCGTTTATACGGCTAATCGTGGATGAGGCGTGCCCGCAGGCGGTGACCATCGAAGAGCTCATTGAGGCGACAGGACAGGACCGATGCTTACAGGTGGTGAAAAGAACTCTGCAAGACCACCGGTGGAAATGGTTCTTACAAGGGCGGAACGCCCAGCCGATGAAGACAAGGAGTACTGGGAGAGTATTTGGAGGTGTCGGGAGGAGCTCAGCGAGTCCGGACAAGGGCTCATCCTGAGAGGCACTCGTCTGGTAATTCCGGCACGTCTTCGGGGGAGGATCGTAGAGCTGGCGCACCAGGGACACCAGGGTATCGAGAAAACAAAGGCCAGGCTGAGAGCGAAGGTGTGGTTCCCAGGAGTGGACCAGATGGTCGTGGAGAAGGTGCGAGGATGCCATGCATGTTTGATCATGGGATCCGATCCGCCTGTCACCCCGGTGATCACTGAAGGGCCCAGCAAGGTGCCGTGGGGTCATGTGAGCCTGGATTTTGGAAGCTTCCCGGAGGGACGGCATACCGTGGTCCTGGTAGACAGTCACTCCAAGTTTCCTGTCGTGGAGGTGGTACCGTCTACATCGTTCGAATGCTAGGAATGCCCGAGGAAATACGAACCGACAATGGGCCCCCGTTTCAGGGGCAGGAATTCAAGGAATTTCTGGAGCACTATGGCATTCGACATCGCAGAGTGACTCCCCAGTGGCCGCAGGCCAATGGGGATGTGGAGCGGTTCATGAGGACTCTGAACAAGACCATCAGAATTGGTGTGGACCAAGGGGAGCATCTAGAGAATTGCCTACACCGTTTCCTCCGGGCATATCGTAACACCCCTCATTGCACCACGAAGTGTGCCCCCAGTGACTTACTCATGAACAGAGTGGTGAGAGACAGTATTCCCGTCAGTGAGCTGGAAGTGCCGGCAACCATAGATGAGGAGGGCACCCAGAGTCGGCGACAACATAACAATGACCGGGCGAGCCGGAAACGAAGAGCCCAACCTGGGGATATTCAGGAAGGTGATTATGTGGTGATCAAAGACCGGCATCCAGGATCAAAGTTCCGGACTCCTTTTGAAAGAGACCTGTGGAAAGTGGTGCAAATCAAGGGGTCCATGATCACAGCGAAGAGGGGACTCAACAGGTAGCACGCAACGTGTCGTGGTTCAAAAAGCGAGGGCCTCTGAACAGGATTCCAGAAACCAAGAAGTGGAGGACTGGCCGGAAGAAGAGGTCGAGTTGGAGGGGGGACATCCGCCATCCCCAGAGAGGGACGGGCCGGTTGGTAGCGGAGTAGCAACGCGGGAGGAGATCCCAGAGAGCCGGGCGACAGGCACCGTTGTGCCTACCCACACGGAGGACAGAGTGGAGAGCGAGGGTCGTGGCAGTCAACATTATGGATTGCGGGGGAACCCCCGACCCAGCACCAAATTGAGAGACTTTCTATGCTGAGGACGTCGGCGAGATGACCGAGCTGGAAAGGCCCGACAACCAGAGTTATCGTGCATCACGTTATTGTTTGTGGTTTATATTGCACAAATGTTTGTATTTGTTATCCGTGGGTTAGATGGGATGTAGTGAGCCACCCGGCCACTGCAATACAATGTTGCCACCCGCAACTCCCCGGACCGGGCTCGGGCCGGGGAGTATAAATAAAGGACGACGTCAGCGCACGTGGCTGACGCCGTGAACCAGCTCTCGTGTGTGGTTGTCCCTTACTGCCGGCGCATTCAGCAACTAGGCCCTGCACCCATCCTTGCCCTTAGCAGTCGGCTGTAGCCCCCAAGCCGCATGCCCTTAGATCAAGGCCCCCGATACCCACACCATCATAGGGACCTGGCGGAGAAACACACAGAGAATACAGATCGCCGGGGCAGCTGGTGTGACCATCTGCGGGAGCTACATGTGAGCTGGGCAGGAGGCGCTAAGTGCTGTGGTTGGCCTGGTGGGAAGCGGGTGTCATGGTGCCTGCTCCGGGGGTGAACCACCGAGCGTTCGGCTGTGGCAGACGCATGCTCGCCCGAGGGCTATCCAGGCATTGGACTCTGTCGATGGAATATTGCAGCCACCATCCCAATCTGCACATCTAACCTGTGTCGGCCCATTTGCCTGCCATGGTACGCGGCTCGAGGACGGTGGTTACTCCTACACTGACAAAGAGGAGGTTAGCCCAATTGTAGCGCTGGGTATACCGAAGACATGCGGGTGTGTGACGCTCACTGGCTGCGTGGCTGAGGATCAGCATCGGGGCAGACTGCAGACCGGCATGGGAAAGCTCAAGTAGAAAATAGCATGCCCGGATGACGCACAGCCATGTATTTACAATTTAGACTGCATATAGCAAGCTGCCCTCTGTCTGTGGTTACTATCGGAGCACCTGGATTAAAGCAGTATACCAAGCCTGACTGTGGCTCCCTGTGGTGGTGGTCTGACACCTACAACCAGGCGGACCTGCATACACCTATGTTGGGGGGTTGAGTAGCACTCCAGGGACCCTGAGGCTGTGCAGTGGGAGGAGAGTGGTACTGATTGAGACTGCATATTGAGGTCAACCGCTGCCATCCAGTGTGAGCTGCAACGTGCGACTGCCCTGTGTAGTGGGTAATTAAGTCAGGCATCAACTTAGAGCACCATTGGATCCCCCCTGGGGGGCAGGATCCTCACAGTCTATTGGAGCTTAACGCACCCGATATGGGAAAGACAGACAAGAGCCAAAGGCGCCTTAATTCTGAAATGAATGCAGAGCAGACCTCGGGCTCCCAGGAGGGGCCTACCTTGGAGGTAACATTACAGGCAATGCAAAATAGCTTCCAATCCATTGATGGTGAAACTGGATAAACAATCCTCCCGAATTACAGAGGCCGAACATCAAATCTCTAAAGCTGAAGATGACCTTCAATCTGTAAGCTTGAAATGTTTGAATATGGAGTGAATATTAGCGGTCATCCAAGGGGCATGATCATCCCGGAATAATTTACGCCTTACAGGAGTACTGGAATTCACGAACACATGAAAGATGGAAAAATTTGTAGAGAATATGCTGACGGCAGTTTTGGGCACCTTTAGAGCGCATCGATCCCTGGTGGTGCAGCCCCTGCCTGGCAGAGCAGGAATCGTGTTTTTTTTATCAACACTGCATATTGCGCACACATATGCAAGGGTGGTAGGCCCAGCCACAGTCTTGCAAACAAATTGAAACCACAGAGGTGTGCTGATCATATCGTGAAAATTGTTGATGTGGATGCCTGTACACACTATTCTATGGCAGCTGTGTTATCGACCTTCCAACAATTTTATGCTGGGATTTATAGCACACAACCTTTGCCACTCTGGCTGAAATAGACCACTATTTGGGAGATGTGGTGCTGACCTGGCTGACGCCCGGCCAGCGAAAGTATCTTCTCCAACCTGTGACAGTTGAAGATAAAAAAGAAGTTATGTGCACTGTCCCAAGTGGGAGGGCTCCTGGATTAGATGGGTTGACAGGAGAATTTTATAAAGAATTTGCTGAGCTCCTTGACCCACATCTACATGCCATGTATGAGGAAGCCTATCAGAAGCAAAGATTGCCACCATCTCTGCGCGAGGCCCTGATTGTGACCCTATTGAAACCAGATAAGGCCCCAGTATGCTGTGAGTCTTATAGACCACTCTCCTTAATAAATATCGATGAGAAAATATTGGCAAAGGTGATAGCGATGTGCCTCCAAACACTAATCCCGAATTTAATCTTACCAGACCAGTCCTGATTTGTTTGCACTTGCTTGAGGGCTCACAACCTGCGTGCCATGTTTGCATTGCTACACCAAGTAGAAACCACCCTGCAGGCAACAGCGGTCCTGTTAGACGCAGCTAAAGCGTTCGACTCGATTGCATGGGAAAGCCAGAGCCATGTTTGTGCTGGATACACCTTCTATATAGCAAGCTGATGGTCCTTGTACAGGTCAATGGTCACGTATCGGACAGCTTTCATATTGGCAGGGGCACACGACAAGGCTGCCCCTTGTCACTGCTTCGATTTACTCTCACTATCTTGGCATGTATCATCAGGCAGAGACATGCAGATTTCCCCCTAAGATTCCACTTACGGCCATTAAGTATATCCCTCTATGCAGATGATATGGTCTTGTATGAAAGGGATCCCTCTGTGCATCTCTCCCCAGTAATTCGTGAATACATTAAATTTGAATACTACTCTGGATTATGTATTAACTGGACAAAATATATCATTTTCCCACTCACACCAACTACTCAACAGTGCAGGTTAGAATTCCCACTGCTCTGGGATACAGATCTAGTTAAGGAGTTTAGTGTCTGGCTACATAGAGGCCCCGAAAAGGTTCTGAGGGTGAATTATGGGAGAGCAGTCAGCAGGTTGGATGACCAAGTCGCCAGAAGGACGGCACTCCAGCTGTCGCTGGCTGACAGAATTGCTATCATTAAGATGGTGGTCCTCCCAAATATTTTATATTTATTTGTAAATATCCCCATCGTCCTGCCCGAGTACCTCTTCAACAAAATACGAACGCTACTGGTCACAGTGAAATGGGCAGGAAAGAAGCCAAGGATAAGTTGGGATATATTCACATTGCCCTATGAAAATGGGGGTTCAATGCACTGGACTTTTATCTGTACTATCTCTGTGCGAAGGCGCATTTTGCCCACTACTGATACACAGCGCACGGCTTCATTCCACATGTCGCGGTTGAACATGACGATGCCTCCACTCAAGGATATATCACTACATAAGATGGCAGGGATCTCATGCTCTGAGATAAACACATTGCATTCCACAACAACGGCCTGCTGTATACTAGCAGAAGGGCAGGGAAACTCCCACTATATGCTCCTGCATTACCCTTACACCACCATCCTGACATATCAGTGACTCAAGAGGACAGGACACTTTCGCTGCTAAATATGGTGTTTGAAGACCATAGGTGATGCATACCCTGACGACAGGTTTGTGAATCTCAAGGAACTCACTGCATCGCAAGTGAACACCCCTCTACTGAGCTTTACTTATTATTGTCTCCGGGCAGCCATGCATACCTTCAACCCGCACTTCCCAGATGAGCCTCCTACGCTTGCCGATCTGCAGGTTCTACTCACTAGCACAACGCGACGCCACCTCATCACTAATCTCTATGGGGCTTATTTACAAACCCTTGCGCCACGTTTGCGTCACTTTTAACATGGGAAAAGTGACGCAAAAGTGGTGCAAGGGGCTTGTAAATCTGCCCCTATAATGCTGCACAAACCGACCGGAAACACGGGGTGATAAAGCATTAGAGAGCTGGAACGCGGTGCTCCCGCGGCCCATCTTCACATAGATTGGAAATGTTGTTGTACGCAATTGCACACACTCAATTGTAATGTGAGAATTATTCACTTTAAAATCTTACATCAAATGTACTACACCACCCTGAAGCTCCACCAATATGGACTAAAAGACACTGCAAATTGTATGAGGAGGCAGATTTTCTGCACCTGGCCTGGTCGTGCCCATCGGTGCTGCAGTATTGAACACAGGTTACAGAGACATTAACGAACATTGTTTTAGAGCAGGTCATATGTGACCAGCGGTGTGTTTATTGGGATTTCTTAAAGACTTTACATCGTTGAATCTGAGATTCCTAGCATTGAGCCTTCTCTTGGCCAAGAGGAGGGTGGCACTTCATTGGGGGAGCAGTGTCAGGGCCACGAAAAAAGGCTTGGTTGTCAGACATGGCGTATTGTCAATCACAATTGTAATTTTTTTATTTAGAGTTTTATATAGCGTGAACTAGACCTGAAGATATCAGGTATCAGTGCGCTTTACATGAGCACCAGTTGCATTACAGAAGGACACATTCATTTTTGTGGGGCACAGGGAGATTAAGGGATTTGCCCAGAATCACAGGATGTTGAGCGTGGTTGCCGAGACTCGAACCTGGTTCCTCAGCTGCAAGGTCGACTACTCTAGCCGTAAGGCTACATCCTCTCCCTTATATGTTGAGGAGCTGTCAACCCAGATTTGTGACTGGGGGTGAGATTCTGAAAAGTTTCAGTGCACCGTCCATCATCTCCTTGTGTTTGCAAGGAGCTGTCAAGGCCATCGCGGCCAAAAGACATATGGGGTCGCCTAAAGGCATATTTACTGACCCTGTCAGATGAGGAGATTAGTGCAGTTGCCACTGGCAATCCATAATCTAAGCATTTATCAATTGATGGATGCGTTGGACCACTGCTAATGCTAAATGTATGCGTGTGTTGTCATGTGCGGGTGGTGTGGGATTGGGTGACATGACAGTTGCATGAGGTATCTCTCACCTACGAGTGAGATATATTGATTATTCTGAAAAAGCAATAAAACATTTTTTTTTTTTTACTTTGGCAAGCAGTTAGCAGGTGATTCCCAATGCAAGCTAATATTTTTCATGAAGATCTAAATGGTGGGTAAAGTAAAAAGGGGGAAGCAAAAATATTGTTAGTTATGCTATCAACTTTGTTACCCTTTGATGGATCTGCATGCTCTGCATGACACTCAGCATGGAATTAGCACATTTAACCTTCTTTTATTATTTTTAAGTTTGTGCAGGTCTACTGGGTAAGGGGGTTGAGTTTAATGGGGGGGCTAAAAGTGTTTACTTGCTAATATGTTTGGCACTGTCCAATGAATTTTCAGCAAACTTGGCAGCAGCTAGGAAGTATTACTTTTCCATTGGTATGTCATATATTGTGTCAATCCTTAAAGAGGGGTACGTGTAAAGGGCAATCAATAACATTTTTATTTGCCTAAATCTTTGGTGCTGTTTCAGCAATCTGTGTCTAGTGAGGCAAGTATTTAGCAAGTGATACCCAGTACAGTTTATTAGGATTCATGAAGATTCAATAGGGGTAGCAAAATTCAAGGGGGTGTCAGATACATTTTTGATGTACTAAGAACTTTTGCACCATTTGATGCATCAGCTCTAAATTTGTCCAGGACTTAGAATGTTCAACCTTCTTTTAGTGTGTTTGAATTCATGTGAATCCACTGGGGAGGGGCAAGGGAGGATAAAAGGGGTTTGGGAGGCATAACATTTTCATTTGCTAATAACATTGGCACGGTTTGATGAATCTGCGCAAATTTTGGCAGAACCTTGGAAAGTTTATTTTTTGATTGGTATAAACAGTTTTATCCCAATCATTAAAGGGGTCAAAACATTTTTAAATTGCTTAAAAGTTTAGCACTGTTTGATGAGTCTACATCAAATGTGGCAGGCAGTTCTCAAGCAGCCCCCACACCATAACTCATGGCTTTCTCTAGTTAGGGCTTTTGCTTATGGCAGTCGACCCTGAATCATGTTGCGATTGTTCTTAAACATAACTGGCAAACATCGTTGGTTTTATGCATTCATACCTCAAATATAACTCCTTTTTAACTGTGTTTTTTTCTGCGAAAGCCAGATCACATATAAATATGACAACTATGAATATATACTATTACTATTATATAGTAATAGTTATTAGTTTCAGTATGTATTGTTATTTAATGATGTACTTTTAGGTGTTGTTAATTATTGGTAAATTTTGTGAGGTCATAAGTATTGCACTGGGTGTGCAAATTATAGTTTGCATGACTTTTGTGTGACTTATGGATCACTTATAACCATAACTTCACTTCAAGTGTGCTTTTAAGTGAATTTCAGAGGTATTTTTTTTAACCATATGTTAAGGCGCATATCCTATCCTAAACATAAAACCATTCTAACTAGAATATTTCATTTAATGTTTGGGTTTTTATATACTACATCCATTTTCTAGGATAGGATTCCCTGGCCCTCTACTCTTTGCGGGTTATCTACATGGTCTGACATTTGACCAAGCCCTGCACCCAACCTGCTGTGAGCAGTCGACCACCACTGCACATGGCTAAAGACTGGCATAGCAGGGGTAGGGCACAGGGCACAGGTTTTTGTCCAAGTCATTAGCCTGAACCACTGAAGATAACCTGCTGTGCAGGAGTTGAGTCCTCTCTATTCCCTTCTCAGCTTCAGCTCACAAAGCTTGCAGGTCATCATCGTGGCATTCAGCTTCTTTTTGCCTGGGGGTGACTTTAGAACTTCCAAACAATAGAATAGTTGGCATTCTTCCTAGGTTCCCCCTTCTACGCAGTACAGATCACTTATTGCTCAGCAGATGTAGATGCTAAAAGATGGCCCTGCAAGATCTTTCAATACATTGTATGCTGTTGCTCAGAGTTGGAAAACAGCAGTAACACCAAATCTCAACTGTTCAGGACCCATGCCCCTCACAAAATGTTACATGTGCCTCATGTTGCTGTGCAACAGTCATTTTATAATGAGGTGGAATTGTAGTGTAGTTCCTATTTCCCTAATAGGCTCTGCGCATTGGAATAATATACACTATAGATTTGACATAGGACTACGGTCGGTATGTCCCTATCGAGTATATTAAACTTAATTACTTGTGCCAGCTAGCTCAGAGGCCACTAGAAACTCCTTGAGAACAAGAAGGGAGTAGTTTCTGGCAACCGAAAAACATGACAACTTTTGTTTCCCTTTAGAATCAGAACACGTCTCAGAATCGTGGAAACAATAGATAACAGTTTCAGTCATTCAATCGTGCATGCTTAGTTTCTACAGAGTTACACAGAAAGGAAAGACGGGCGTTTCAATAAAAAGGTTTTATTGAACAGTCTTGTTTCTCGTGTAAGAGATATGTGCTGTTATGATCACAAGACAGTATGCAAGATAAATAATGTACAGTGTGAGCAGTAGAAATAAATAATACTGCGCTAGCATTATCTTTTAGCATATATTCACGTACATAAATAACATGAGCTAAAAATGCGAGTACTCATTAGATGCGTCTCTAAGCTAGTTCTACCCCAATGCACCTAACCTAGTCTAGGTGTAGGGAAAGGTAGAAGTAGGTGGAGTATTCTCTAGTCTGGTATACTAAGAGTATGTGAAGTATAGTACGCCAAGTCTAGTATGCCAAGAGTCCCTCTAGGATCTAGTCAGCTCCATACCTTGAGAATCAGAGAGGTGGGAATCTCTTGCCGGATCTGGAACTCTAACACCCCGCGAAGGGAGTCAGAACACTGGAAGCTGGATTCGTCTGCGTGCAGGAATGGCAGCGTCTTCTCAGTGCGTCAGGCCGGGATACGGGCTCCTCTGAAGTCGAGGTCTCCTCTAACTTGCTTTGGCAAGGGATGGTATATTTATACCTGGTAGGTGTCTTGGAATGTTAGCATTGACGTGAAGTCGGACAGAGGAAGACGTCAGGAATGAACCCTTAAGGTATAACGGTTCTTACATAATAGATGAGTTCTTGGAGAAATCAATAGTCCTGTGCTAGGGGAACTCCTGAAGCTTAAGGGTCTGTTTTCTAAGAACTCGTTGTGACGTTAGGGTGGACGGATGTCGGTGACCATGCCTGTATTTGGAGTGCACGGTTAATGCCTAAATAAGGACAGGGATTCTATGCCTATATAAGGGCAATGCGAATTGTGCCTTTATAAGGACATGATGCAGGAAAACCTATATATGGACCCCTAAAGCGGAATACAACACCCACTCCATCTTCGATTGAACGATAAGACTAAATGCTAAACATTTAAATGCTAAACATAAAATTGAGTACCACAAGTTGCTAAAAACATTTCTAAATGCATTGTAAAAGAAGCTCAAAACTGTTGAAGTGCAATAGGTACTCTACATTTAAAGTATCGTTTTCATTCTAAGCATATAACGGAAGTAAAATGCAACGTGAATGAAACAGTAATATATACATATGACGAAATGGTCGATAAGTTCTTAAAATCAAAGCCATTGCATATCATGGAATTAAATGAAATGTTAGACAAGTAAGGTGACAATGTGTCCCTGGAAGTATTCAAAGAAGTCCGTTTTATAAGACTAGTTCTACTGTAAGCAGATTGTTCATTTGCCATGTCATTTCAAAAACTTTAAAAGAAAAAAGTTCAATTCCGGGAAAAGTTCCAAGTTTGAAAAATATGAAGGCCAAATTTCATTGTTGCCCTGGTACACTGTGAGCCGAATCAAAGTCAGTGTATGGGTCTGGCGTAAACATTAGATCATCTATTTCCGTAGCCAAAATATCATCCACCGAAGTTGGTGACATTTGGAACACCTCGTTCAGAAGGTTAATTGCACAGAGATGAGAAACATCGCCTTCAGCAGAAGATGCAATGTTCGTGTCCGTTGTTACCTGTGTGCCCGTTGATCCATCTCGTACCTCAGCTGCAGCCGGAAGCGTCTGTGAGATCTCAATGAATGCCGTCATCAGGATTGGTAGCCTCTGGGGACAACACACAGCTTGGGCCGTTATCGGGTCAGCAGAGTATCGATATCCGTTGGCACGACTGATGGGAGTGTTAGACAGGTGTCTATCACGCATTCTTCACCGCAAAACAGGCAGCGTAGAACAGGTAAGATGTAATCTTGCCAGATTGGTCTGAATGACAGGAACCACGTTGTATTAAGTTCCCGTAGACGAGGCATGCCCAAAAGCTGTACTATTCGTTCACGGCATTTCCGTTCAAGGAGTGCTTTCTTCACATCGCTCGGAGTGATGTTGGCGAAGAGGCTTGCCATAGCGTAGTAGGAGGAATAGAAACAGAATTCCTGCAACAAGTGCTAGAATTAACGGCACACCACCAAACACCGAATGTGCGAAGTTTGGGATGATTCCGAGGACAGCCTGGAAAGGTGCTAATAGTCCGGAACAGATGGTCTTAAATACATGTACAATTCCGCTTGTATCTGACATGTTAAAGATACGTCCTATCATTTCTACGAAATGTATAGGGCAGTTTGTACGAATTAAAGCTTGTATCTCAGCCGAAGTCCTTGCAACTTGTAGATCATAGATTTCTTTGGCCGAGGTCAAAGGCACTGATTGTTGTATAAGCATGGCTTTCATTCTGCTTAAAGTATCAAATCGTATAAAAGAGACATTCAACGAAGGCCATAGAGGCGACTCCCTGACTGTGTCTATTGGGGCAAACAATACTTGCATACAGCAAGTGACCCTGGAGTTGACCGTTACTAGATATGGGATGCCTGGCAACATGCCACAGCAACTCTGATCATTCAACATGAGGTAACTCCCATTAGAAAGTTGGCCAAACGTTGGATTAATCACAGCAGCTGGTGTACCTTGCTGGTGGCAGGACAAATTTGCCACAGAACCATTACAAGCCCAGTGTAAAGATATGTCCTGACAAATCAGTGAACCGCTCAGTGCATTTTCACAGTGTGTACCGCTTAGAAACACTTCATGATCCCCACTCCAACATCTATATGTGTATGGTAAATTCCAGGATGTCTTAATGTATTCTTTACCCAACCTTCATATCTGCCTGCTTGCATCTGTCTAAGGCAATACTGAAACGGGAAAGTAGTCACAGGTAGACTAATTTTGCCATGAATAAGCCATTCTGTAGCTGGTTTTTCTGCCACTGTGAATGGTAATTTTTCAAGTTTTTCACTGCTCAGTACTGTATACTTTGCTCCCCTTTGTGCCAGTTCGATCTGTTTATCAGTTAGATTGTATTCTGCAAACAGAGTCGTCGTGTTGATAAAACGCCAAGGCACATAGCCCGCACGCAAAGATTGCAGCGTCCAGCTTAATAACATAATAGAACGCAACTGAGATTGGCCTTGCTGTAACATGGCTAAATCTTGTTCCAGTATGTCGATAGCAGAGGATACAATACTGTCCAATGAATAAATTCTGGAGGACAAAGTTGTTAACCCATTGTCGACCACAGAGAGAGTTTTCTCTAAGTTAATACGATCAAGTTCACGTATTCGTTCTGTGGCCTCCATCTGTGACACCTTCCATGCTTCATTATAAGCAGCATAAATGCCGGCATATATGAAACGTTTTTGACACGGTTTTCTTGGTCCAAGCAAGAATTCCCTAAGGTCTGCGTCTTCTTTAAGTAAAGATAAGTGTTGTTTCACATCCTTAAGTGTAGATTTTTGCAGCCAATCGAGGCATAATTTTCCTACACTGTATGTTGTTACTACCCCCGGATGCTGTCTTTGGACGTATCGTGGGTCTGGCCTATGAATAGTAAACCCCTGTGTTTATTCAGGAATCTGTCTTGACAGTTGTTTGTGTCTGTGGGCCAGATCAACCATTTTCTCCAATCAGGATTTGTTCTGTTGAGTTGTAGTATGGTGTCAACTGTAACCGTTGCCTGTGTATTGTTATCACTAGCAGGTGTTGGTACAGAAGGTGTTTTCATGTCTTTAATCTTGGCTAACCCAAGGCAAGACGTTTGTTGTACAGTGTCATTCAAAAACATTATTTGTTGAGGGACGATACAGGCTCTAAACAAAGCTTCTATCCCTTGCACTTGCCAATCTTTAGTACCCCAGACAGATTTTGTGTCTATTGTGTCTTTCCAAAAGTCGAAACCCTGTCTAGACAGTTGGGCAATAAATGCTGCAGAGTAAATCTGTTTTGTATTTGTTAACATAATTTTCAGTCCTGTTTTGTTTACATTTCTATAGTAAAATGTTTCTGGATCAGATGTATTGTACCCTGAAAAGTATGTAAATTTTTTAGCAAATGTCTTTGAACTACCTTTTGGTGGTGTAGGACAATGCTCCCATTAGTTAAACATAAACACATTCCTAGGTGTTGCAGATTTATGCAAAAAATGATGACCATAGTGGTTGTAGCAATACAGCTGATCATAGTCTGATGAACCCTCAAAATATTCATTATTGTTGCTCAGTCCTTCATCTGTTACTGCTGAATTCTCGATGGTTATCAGTCTTTCAGTCTGAACCTCTTGGATAGTAGCGAGAGGAGTGTGTCTGCTACTAGGTCGGAGTCCACGAGGCCTACTATTTAGTATTGGCCACATACTGTGGTTTGATGAGGTCGATGGACACAAATCTTTTCTCCTTTTTTCCAGCAAGGGGCGGCAGAAGTACTGTTCTTGTTCCGTGTATGGCTAGGACAGGTACTGGTTGTATGTAAGAAGGTCAAAATTCCTTCTTGTCCGCAATTTTCTCTCTGACTAGATCCCCAACTTTTGGAATCCAGCCAGGCCTTGCTGGGACCGCCGGTTTTTCCCCAGTGGTGGTTGGCTGCAGGAATACGTTGCTTTGTTTCGATCTTAGTTCATTTAGGTCCTGTAAAACAGCCAAACGATCTTTGATATCAAAAGGTTTATTTTCCACCATTGTGCCTCTACATTCCAGATCGGGCACCCACATTCTTGTCCCAAATAGGACCTCATATGGTGTGACCCCCCCTAGAGAACTTCTTGGCAAGTTGTTTAATGAGCGTTGGACCCCATATAGATGTCTGACCCACCCATCACCCGAACCTAATACCCTAGCTGTTATAGACTGCTTTATGTCCCGGTTTTTCCTTTCCACAACAGAATTTCCCTCAGGATGAAACGGAGAGGAGTACCGCAATGCAACGCCCAGACTGGCCATGGCGTCTTTGTAAGCCCGAGAGCTAAACGCAGGGCCCTGGTCAGAATGTAGCGTGCCTATTGCGTATGTGCCGATAAAGACTCGTAAATCTTTTATAACAGTTCGAGCGTCAGCCGAGCGCTGAGGCCATATCCATAGGAACCTAGAGCAAGAATCCACTGCGACCATGATATATTTATAGTTACCATCCCTTTGCAAGGGCCCGCAGTGGTCCAGGTAAACACAAGCTAATGGTTTGTCTGAAATTAACAAGGGTGTCTGCGCAGGACGTTTCACTGTGGAGACTTTCATCTGTTGGCATATTTCACATTCCAGAACATAGTTCTTGGTCTGTTTCCTAATGCCAGGCCACCAATATCTTTGTTTCAGTAACGATACTGTTGCAGAAATGCCTGCATGGGCAGAGGCTATCCCTTTGTGTGCTGCTAGGATTAGTCCTAATCTGCGTTCCTTGTTTGGAATTACCCTATCCCCCACTCCAGGGATTCAAGCAAAAGTAACGTTGTGAGCATCAATTACATAAGAGTACTTGAGTGGAAACTTTTTTGGTAACGCTGCACCACTGCCTTTGCTCGTAGCATTGACAGCCAATATTATCTCACTGTCTATTCTCGTTTTTGAACGAGTGATCGCAGCTACGGAGGCCGTCTGAACAGCCCCCTTTGCGGCTTCGTCAGCCAATGAATTCCCTGCAACGTGAACGCCATCACGTTGATGACTCAGTGTGTGTATCACGTGAGCCTTTGGTAGTTCGCTTTTTAACTGAACTACTTGTTCCCAAAGCGTTTTATGCTTTATTGTGCCACCTTTTGCATCTTTGAACCCGTTTTCAAGCCAAGTTTGTATATATTCATTATACGACTGTACACAGTAGAAAGAATCGCACACTATTAGTGTGGGGAATTCTCGATCTGTACTTTCAAGTGCCAGTTTGAATGCTTGTAGTTCAGCTCGCTGAGCTGTACAATCTCATAGAGATTGGGTTTTTGTGACCATAGGTCTGAAGATGCCATCGCGCATGCAACCTTTAACGATTGCGCACGCTGCACTGTAAGCTTGCTTACTCCCTGTTGCGGGTTGTGCGGATCCGTCAGTGTAAATTATGAATTCATACTGATCGAGAGGCAGAATCTCAGTGGGCAGAGGACATTCATGTTCATATTGCAGGAACGCTTGTGTTTTTAAATCAGGATCAAAAACATATTCAACATCTGTCGCAGCAAGAGAATTAACCCATTGTATCCATCTCGGATGTAATGCTTTTGCATTTGGAATGCTCGCTTTAGTTACCGCCTCTAAGGCCAGAACTGGGGTTACGACAATAATGCGTTTCCCTTGGGCTAGAGCTCTTTCTTCTGCTACAGCGGTTTGAACTGCTGTCAGAATTTTTTCAGTTGAAGTGAAGCGCATTTCTGCTTGTGTATACAAATGTGATTTGTATGCAATTGGTACTTTTTCACCCTCATTAAATGTTAAGTAGGTGAATCCGCATTGACCCGAAATTATTCGGATGACTAAATTGCGTTGATTTAAGCGTGTTTGTAAGTGATTCGTTGCTAACATGTTAGCTTGGAGTGAACGCAAGATTTCTGTGTGTTCATTTGTCCAATTTTTGATTGAAAAATCAGGTTTGATTAATGCGTAGAGAGGTTTAACCCTTTCTGCGTAATTTAAAATGTAAGTTCTTCCAAAATTTAGAAAACCCAGGATGGATTGTAAGTTTTTCAGCGTCTTAGGAGGCTGGAGAAGCGCACACCTTTCTAAAAAGTGGGCTGCCAACCTCTTTCCTTCACTTGAAAGCTCATATCCTAGAAAGAGGACAATGAGATGGGCAATTCTGGATTTTTTGAAGTTGAATTTGTAGCCCTCAGAGGCAAAGCCCAGTATAATGGTGCTTACCCTGTTCAAGTGCCTATCCAGGTGATCGTCTGTCAGATAGATGTCATCGACATATGACAATGCCTCATTATCATAAATTTGTAGTAACTCCGTTACTCTCGCTGAGAATAACCCCGGGCTGTTCTTGAACCCTTGTGGGAGTCGACAAAATTGACGCTGGGTCCCCATTATTGAGAAAGCTGTTAAATACCTGCTTCCAGGTGCTATGTTTTGACAAAAGAAACCATTTGAGATATCCAATGTGGTTTTATATTTTTTACGCACAATGTTATTCATTAATGCTGTACTATGTGCATTTTGCACTGCAAATGTTTTTGAACAAGTGTTTAAGTGTCTGCAATCCAAAACTAGACAATATGTATTGTCTGGTTTGGAGACAGGAAACAAAGGATTGATCATTGAAGAGGTGCATGTTTCAATCACCCCTTGGTATTCAAGTTGATCTAAGATCTCCCTGACCTGTTTTTAGCTTCTTGCTTTATTGGGTACTGCCTTTGTGCAGTAGGTTCATTTTTCAGATGTATTTTATGGTGAGGTGAATCCTCATCCCACCCTACATGATTTTTGTATAATGCTGGGGCCTGGGCAACTGCCCATTTCCTGGCATAAGTATATTTTAGGTGAATTGGAATATGGTTAGAGAAGGCAGGCATAATAATGTCCTCGCCATGTGGGCACTCCCTGACAAATTGTGGTGGCCAGTCTTTTTCTGCTAGAAGTATGTCATAGCCCCTTGAAAGTTTTTCCCAAAAGAGTGCTTTCACGTGTCTAGGTATGTCTCCCTCCATCCGGAGTGTTATTTCATATAACTTTTGTGGAGTACTAACCCTGGTGTCTACAGTCTCAACTGTAATGTACTCATTCAAGTCCACTATCTCCAGAAGTTCCTTCAGGTTCTGGCGAGCTATTGTGACTTCTGCAGCACTGTCCAGCATTGTCTGAGCCCATTCTCCGTTCTTGAGTTGTGTTCTCAGTATCCTCGGCATGTCTGATCTTCAGACCTGCTACCTTCTTTTGAGAATTGAGGTTTAGATTTATTTTTCGGAGCGTGTTTGTCGTCTTTCGATTTCACGCGTTCTTCTCTATGTTCTGACCGTCCTCTTCTTTCCGATGTCTGTGACGAGATCTGAAAGGTACGAGAGGAACGTGTATCAGTATCTTGATACCTGTCAGGCTTTTTGAATTATCCCTATTCCTGAGGTTATACCTCCTTTCAGAGGGCTCCTTTTGAGGAGACCTACCTCGAGATTGAGAACGTTTCTCGTTTGAATTTTGTTTATTAGTTTCCCACTTCTTTTTAGAAGATGTAGGAGTTTGTTTAATAGAGTCCTTCTCAGGACTTTCAGATAGTTTTGGCTTTAATGGTCTTCCACCCAAACTATCTCTGCCTAATTCTGCATAAGATTGTTCTATTATTCTGGGTAGTTCTGTTTGATGTTCCGTAACATCGAATTCCCTTAATCGTTGGCGGATCGCCACTGCTGCTGCCTCCCCTTTAATATTAGATAATATTATTGTTGAGACCTGGTCGAAATTTTTCAGTAATTTCATACCTAAATTCAGAGCAGGCTCTGCCCCGTATTTGTTTTGAATTTGTTTCAGGACATCAGGTATTACTGCAATTGACGGAATACCATGTGTTTTAGTATAGATGGCAGCAAAGACTGAGCCCCAAGTGGTGCAGTCTTCCAGTTGTGGTGTGATCCCCATTGGTAAACAGATTGTTAGGATTCTGTGTTTCTCATAAGGGCTAGTATTTGGAAATACTGCTTCTATTTGAGTAATTTTTTGAGCTATCCAGAATGGAATTTGCTCACGTTTTGTGGGCATTTTTCCAATGACTGTGTATAGAGTCTGTGGTGTAATTTTTAGTGTATTCCCCTGTTGAGGAGTTTGATTTGGAATTGTTAATGGTGGTTGGACTGTGAAAGTCCGCATGACATATTGGACCAATTGTCTGTAAATTTTTATTAACTCTGTAAGTTGAGTAAGTAGTTCCTCGTCTGACATTATTTCGATGTCAGGATGAGGTGTGTAGCCGGCTAGAATCGGCCATGTTGCTCCTGGTCTACCTAGTGGACCGAGCCTGGTAATGTTTTTGTGATGTTTTAGGGCGCCTTTAAACCAGAGCTGATGCTCCTGGTATGTTAGTGGAATTTCAATATCCTCGAAAGGAATATATTCCTCTGGTGGTTCATCTTCTTTGTAGAAGTGAAACAGTCTTGTTACTGAATTTGATTCAGGAAATATTACCCATGAATAGAATACCTCTGTCTGAAAGGATTCATGTGCCTCTATCACGAAAACTGCTCTACCGCCTCTTGGTGGTAGGCCATGTTTTATAAGTTTTAGAGTGATGGCTCCTCTTAAGTTTGGATTGATGTCTATGACACCCTCCTCGGTTTCATTTAAACCTGTAAAGTTAAAAACTGTTGCTATGGCTGGGTCAGCCGCAGCTCCACCGTTCCCGGTGTTATTGTCCCCGTTAGTGGACATTTTGTTTTTTGAAAAATGTAGAACAAGTTTCAAGGAAACAAAAAAGATAAGGTGCACAATATTTTGGAACACTGTATCCTTCAACATTGAACAAACCAAAAAACTAATATATAGGGTGCGTCCCTATTTCGTTTTGGCGGATCTTTAACCCTACCCACTCCAGACGTCTTAAGGAGTATGTGAGTAGGGGTCTCTGAGAAAAGCACGAATGAGTTACTCAGTATCTAGCGTTAAATTACTGCCTTACCAAACCGTTGGGCGCCATGTAGTGTAGTTCCTATTTCCCTAATAGGCTCTGCGCATTGGAATAATATACACTATAGGTTTGACATAGGACTAAGGTCGGTATGTCCCTATCGAGTATATTAAACTTAATTACTTGTGCCAGCTAGCTCAGAGGCCACTAGAAACTCCTTGAGAACAAGAAGGGAGTAGTTTCTGGCAACCGAAAAACATGACAACTTTTGTTTCCCTTTAGAAGCGGAACACGTCTCAGAATCGTGGAAACATTAGATAACAGTTTCACTCATTCAATCATGCATGCTTAGTTTCTACAGAGTTACACAGAAAGGAAAGACGGGCGTTTCAATAAAAAGGTTTTATTGAACAGTCTTGTTTCTCGTGTAAGAGATATGTGCAGTTATGATCACAAGACAGTATGCAAGATAAATAATGTACAGTGTGAGCAGTAGAAATAAATAATACTGCGCTAGCATTATCTTTTAGCATATATTCACGTACATAAATAACATGAGCTAAAAATGTGAGTACTCATTAGATGCGTCTCTAAGCTAGTTCTACCCCAATGTACCTAACCTAGTCTAGGTGTAGGGAAAGGTAGAAGTAGGTGGAGTATTCTCTAGTCTGGTATACTAAGAGTATGTGAAGTATAGCACGCCAAGTCTAGTATGCCAAGAGTCCCTCTAGGATCTAGTCAGCTCCATACCTTGAGAATGAGTGAGGTGGGAATTTCTTGCCGGATCTGGAACTCTAACACCCCGCGAAGGGAGTCAGAACACTGGAAGCTGGATTCGTCTGCGTGCAGGAATGACAGCATCTTCTCAGTGCGTCAGGCCGGGATACGGGCTCCTCTGAAGTCGATGTCTCCTCTAACTTGCTTTGGCAAGGGAAGGTATATTTATACCTGGTAGGTGTCTTGGAATGTTAGCATTGACGTGAAGTCGGACAGAGGAAGACGTCAGGAATGAACCCTTAAGGTATAACGGTTCATACATAATAGATGAGTTCTTGGAGAAATCAATAGTCCTGTGCTAGGGGAACTCCCGAAGCTTAAGGGTCTGTTTTCTAAGAACTCGTTGTGACGTTAGGGTGGACGGATGTCGGTGACCATGCCTGTATTTGGAGTGCACGGTTAATGCCTAAATAAGGACAGGGATTATATGCATATATAAGGGCAATGCGAATTGTGCCTATATAAGGACATGATGCAGGAAAACCTATATATGGACCCCTAAAGCGGAATACAACAGAATATTACGCGACCTCTCAGCCAATGAAAAGCTCATTATGCTCTTTAATAGAGTTTTATAGAATTGTATTGAAGTTTGATTATTAAAATCATTACATCTCGGCACACATGCAGATTAAAAGGATTAAAAGTATTATGTCAAACAAGTCTGGACATGACAATAAGTGCATTTATTTACCTATCTCACCAGGAGCCTTAAAATACATTGCTTGCCTAGACATCCCCTCATGGTATGTGCCATTCCCAACCCCCTTTCCCTAAGGCAAAATCACAGTATAATAGAACTATGTAATAATATAAAATGTAACAGTTCCATAATTTTCTATGCCCACAGGTCCTAGGTTAAAATATATAACGGGTCACTGTATAAGGAAGGTAAAAAAATAATGTCAAGGTGGGACATGGAATTTGTGACCGCCTGCCCATACCAATTTAAGGTTGGTCTCACAAGACAATTGTGTCTCTGACTCTGTACACTTATTCTTACACTGGAGATTGGAATACTTTTTCACTCTGGGACACGATTGTTCTTTATTGGAAGTTATTTTTGCCCGTCTATTTCTGTCTCAGACGACACTCGTGCAGAAGCACTTAATGTTTAGTTTAATTTACTGTTCAGTTAATTAAAAAAAACGTACAATATGTCACATTTGCACACTTTTCATACGTAATATCTCTGTTGGACATCTTTGTAAAAGCACAATCAAAATAATAGAGCTTCCCGTGATAAAAACACTTAGGGGCCTATTACGATGGCGGTCGGAAAACCTCCCCGACCGCCATGGTAGCGGGAAAAGACCGCCCGCATGGACCGCGACATCACCGCCGGTCGAATTACGATGACCCGCGGTCAAAATCCGACCGCGGCGGTCTGATCGCGGGCCTTAACATTGCGGCGGTTGCTGCTGCCCGCAGCACCGCTGCGATGCCGAAAGGAGCATGTCCTGCATTTCCCTGCACTGCGTGGCAGGCACTGCACAGTGCCTGCCACATGGTACAGGGAAATGTAGGGGAGGACCAGGGGTAACCCCCCAGTGCACCCACACCCCCCCAACACATTGGGGGCCTGCAACGGGCCCCCGGAAGACAATCTCCGCATGCCTTTCCGTGGCGGTTTGACCGCTGAGGAAAGGCTGGCTACCGCCGGCATCATAATCCTGCCGGCGGAGCCTGCTCTGCACCGCCACCATTATCCCGGTCCTGCTCCGTCCGCTAGGCAGGAGTGCGGATGGCAACCGGCAGAAAAGCGGCGGTCGGAATTTCCCACCGCCGCGGTCACCACCGCCATCCTAATTTGACCGGTGGTTTTCTTGGTTGCGTTCGTGGGCGGATGTCCACCGCCGGTCCGGCGGGGGCCACTGCCGGCCCGGCGGTGGACATCCGACCGCCATCGTAATAGGCCCCTTAATTCATTAAGTTAAAAAGAGAAGCCAACTAAGAGACCTACTAGTAAAGTGCGTTCACAAGAAAATATGATCCGTCTACTTTCCACTTTGCCTAAAGTGCCCACTTCCTCTATCACTTAATGAACATGCTACACTCTATCGGTCATCCCAGTCAGATCTATGGTGTGGCCTGCAGGGAGTCTTAGCCAGCTTGTTGTTAGCCCCAGGCATAAAATGAATCGAGCTTACCACTTATAAAGTTTTAAAGTGCAATATGCTTTTAAAAAAAATAATCTCTATGCTTGGCGGTGGTAAGCCCTAATTATTTCATGATATTCCAGATGTTCATATGATAAGGACACATCTTAGCTTCTTACTGTGTGTGTCTGCCCTTCCAGGCCGTGAGTTCCTAATTAATAGGAGAATTAGATAATAAAAAGTGAAAGCCCTTTACTATGCACATTTAGCTAATTTCCCCTCTGCTATGTCTATGAACTTTAGGAATCTTCCGGTAAATTGTAAATCTTCTCCCTGCAGGCCAGCTATTACTGCTTGACAGCGTGTATGTATAGCATAATGATTAAAATCCTGTCTTAACAGGCTTGTACGTTCCGCTGTTAAGGCTGGGCTACTGCATATTATATGGCAGATATCTTCTCTGTTGTAATTACAGAGACGACATGATGTTATGTTACCCAATTTTTTCCAGGCTGGAGCTTCTCTGCGAAATTGAGAATTGCCAAGCCAGAGTCTCTTAAGCTTTAGCTTTGCATTTAATCCGTTCAGACCCCCCAGATAATTCTGGGGTTTTAGCTGGACATATGTAGCAATTACCAACCACGGATGGGATCTTTTTGCCAGCGTCTCTCTGTCCAATACTGACGAAATTTTTCACTACTCCCATTAATAACTCTATTAAATGCAGACTGTGAGAGGGGTAAGGCCCATAGTTGTTCTGCCTTAATCATGGATATAGCCAAATTGAAATATTCGTGGGCCTTTGTGTGTTTACAATCGCTTATTGCCTCCCAAACAGCTGTCATAAGAGTGGAACATTATCATTTCTGAGCTTGTGGCAGAATTTCAAATGTACCCCTAAGCTGTTCAAATATTGTCTTCTGATGCCAAACTCCAATCGGATTTGTGCTGGCGAGGTCTGCTGTGGAAGATTAAACCGATAGGTCCCTGTCACAAGTTTGCCTATGATATTATCAGCCTTCCCTCTCAAGATCTAGCCTTCCCTCTCAAGATCTTAATGTATCTGCTGCAGCAGCGTTACATGGGGGTGGTGCATTAAGGAGTTGTTGTATGAGGGCATCTTCTTCCTCACTCTCTGGCTCCTAATTCTTTTATGAGGGCATCTTCTTCCTCATTCTCTCTGTAGAATGCAGCACACATAGAAAGAGGAAAAAAACGAAGAGAAATAAAGTTATTTCTCCTCGTTGCGCCTCCTCTGGGGATATGTAAGGTTTTGTCACATCCCCAGGTTTACATGGTCTTGTAAAGCTAGGGATGCCTCAAAATCCATGGGTTGCGTGTGGGAACACCCATCGCAATGCCCATGGAACGCCTCCCTAGCGCAGATTATGGCAACGCACCAATTTTAGCTGCGTACCTTACTCCATATCTATGAGATCATTCAAAGCCATGCAAAGTGGCTTTGCGTGGCCCCATAAATATTTTTGGTGGTTTGTGCCGCCGTTGCAGCACAAAAAGTGACACAAACGCCTCCTGTGTACTAGGTGCGAACCGCCACCAAGTCTAGTTAGTACACCTGTACAAGAAAGAATTATGTTTCTACTTTGGTGTGACTGATAGCGCCTCACAGCACAGCTCCCTTGAAAACATCATCAGAACTACAATGGCTATTACTCCGACAAACCCGACAATCGGAGCTACATAATATTTGTTCTCAATTATCGTCCACTGCATGCCCTCACTTACTACATCTCCCGACATTCACTGCTCCACATCTACTTCATTTTGCAAGCAATCCCTATTGATATTTACGTTGTCGTTCTTCTTCAGTCACCTTGTCTCTCTGGAACCAGGATCAGATTGGGTCTAGGTCAATTTAGATCTCATGGCAAACCACCTGGACCATAAAGGTACCGTTCTTTGTTCTACAGCCAATTAATTTATCAGTCTTATGGATCAGCTCCAATCGGAACCGTCCTCTGCTACCATATCTGTTGGCGCAAAAATCAATCTCCAACCTCTAACACATGGGGCACGTCAACGACTTGGATCAGGAGCGGTAGAGTCATAATACGGACTTTGGTGCTCCCCGACGGAAGCCGTCTCTTAATATGTTTTGGTAAAATTCACATGGGTATGCTGAAACATTCTCTTAAGAATGACAGACAAAAGTTGGCATTTAAAGGCTTTATGTAAAGAATAGGCATAATTACAATGAACATGCCATCAGTAAAGTGAGCAGCAAACATACAATCACAAGTACAAAGAACCAGTACAGTTCTAAGTGAAATCCAACATAGATTCTCCTTCTAAAGATCAGGGAAAAGGGGCTCTCGGGTTATAGAAATCCACGTCCTTCTATAGGGCTTGAGACAAAGATTTACATACATTCTGTAGGAATACATTGTTCTCAGGATTTTGTACCAATAGGGAACAGACTAGAAGAAACAATTTACTGCAAAATACATTCAAGAATGTTAGCAGGATGGGAATAGATAGAGATTCAGTAATTTGCGCAGCTTGTAGTTGAACAAGTGAACAGATACATTGTTCTAACAGGAGCTGGAGATGATCAGATATGTCCTTGATACAGTAAGGTGAGAAACATCTCTGGGAACACCCCCTGCCTAGTCATGCAAACATTAGTAATACTTTATTTAGAATAGAAATCAGAAGTAGTCACAATGTGGCATACTGTGACATTGAGGCAAAGTGGAGAACACTGTAAACACAACCTAAATTTAGCATAAGTCAGTTTGTGATTCTCATTATTAATGGAAAAACAACTTGAAGGCGCCATATTGGACTGTCCCAGATTCCTGTGGAGAAGGGCTGGGACAGGGGTGGAGGGATAATGTGGCAATCTAGGATAGCCAGGGGTGCCTGGTATCAAGAACTTTTCATGCTAAAAATAGGTGATAGAATGCACTCCTAGTTTACTTGCTTTAAACAACACTTTAATATGCTCTAAAGCAAGAATTTGCGTGCTGGCCTGATGTCTGTTCTGCCCCAATAACACAACTGTATGTCAAAAAATGGCCAACTCTCAGTAATCCACAAGTTCAAACAAGTAATCCATATTTAATCCATATTTATTCCATTGTCCTCGGAATGTGTACTTTCACAATAAAACAGTCGAATTCCAAACTTTAAATGCACGAGAAATGCCCATCCTGGCGTCTTTCATCGGCACACGGAATTTGCTGTTCGTCTTGCGTAATTATGCTGCTAACATCCTAATTATTAGAAATGGGGGTCTCTAGTTGGCAATGGCTGGCGCCACTGTCCAAATAGGGACCCTTCTTCCTAAGTCAGGGCAAGTGGGCTACCCCCTTTGATAACCCCTGCTCAACCCTGTGGTAACGTAGCATGAGCAGTTAGGCCTATCTCAGAGGCAGTGTGTGAAGCATTTATGACCATGCACAATAAGGCAGTAACGACACCACAAAAGGACACAACTCAAGTAGGTATAGAAAAAATAGTATCTTTATCTAAGGTTTAGTACGAGACTCTCAAAAGCGTTTTAACCAGTCACCATGCATGTAAATCAGTAGGGACTTAAAAAGGGCAATACATATTCACCAGAACGTGGCACTGACTGAGTTGAAGGCCTGGGTCTACGCGACCCGTTGCGCACCAGATACCTGCCGTTGGACGGGGACACAGCACGTAGCTTCTCGAAGAAGCGGAGACGGTGACAGGCGGACTCCCAGCGACCACAGTTCTCGTTGGCAGTGGTCCGCAAAGTGCACTCGCAATGATTCGGGCACTCCGGGACAGGCGGGCCCTCAGAGGCAGCAGCACGCAGCTGCGGCGGCCCGGGCTGGTGGTGACGATGACTCTCGTCGTGCAGCTCCGTGGTGGGCTCGCGGCGGCAGCAGCGCTCTCCTAGCTGCGGCGGCCCATGGGACGATTCACGATGGTGCAAGGTTGACAAGACGTGGGCACTCAGCGGCAGCAGCTCTCTCTTAGCTGCGGCGGCCCACAGGACAAATCCCAATGATGCAAAATTAGCAAGGGTGTGAGCACTCCGCGGCAGCAGCTCTCTCTTAGCTGCGGCGGCTCACAGGATAAATCACGATGATGCAAAGTTAGCAGGGGTGCGAGCACTCAGCGGCGACAACTCTCTCTTAGCTGCGGCGGCTCACAGGACAAATCACGATGATACAAAGTTAGCAAGGGTGCGAGCACTCAGCGGCGGCAGCTCTCTCTTAGCTGCGGCGGCTCACAGGACAAATCACGGTGATGCAAAATTAGCAAGGGTGCGAGCACTCAGCGGCGGCAGCTCTCTCTTAACTGCAGCGGCTCAAAGAACAAGCCACGATGTTGCACAACTAACACAAGTGCGGGCATCCAGCAGTGGCAGCTCTCTTAGCTGCGGTGGCACACAGGGTTTCAGTGAAGGTTCTGAGGATTCAAAATAAGGCGGGCACTCAGCGGCGGCAGCTCTCTCTTAGCTGCGGCAGCCCACACAGTTTCAGCGAAGGTTCTGAGGATTCAAAATAAGGCGGGCACTCAGTGGCGGCAGCACTCTCTTAGCTGCAGCGGCCCACAGTTTCAGCGAAGGTTCTGAGGATTCAAAATAAGGCGGGCACTCAGCGGCGGCAGCTCTCTCTTAGCTGCGGAGGCCCACACAGTTTCAGCGAAGGTTCTGAAGATTCAAATCAAGGCGGGCACTCAGCGGCGGCAGCTCTCTCTTAGCTGCGGCGGCCCACACAGTTTCAGCGAAGGTTTTATACCTAAAAAGTCTTTGTTCTCTGCAGTCACAAATCACTGCATCCAGCCAGAACCAGTTCGGTGGGGTCGGGGAGCACTTAGTTTACGAGGCGACATCCTGCCCTTTAAGAATCTGGGGGTCTGCTATCAGACGCCCAGTGGGAGATGGAGCCATCATTCACCTTGCCAGGCACGGCCCTGCTCGGATCAAAGAGTCACCCCTCCCCATACTCTAAATGCCGATCTCTCTCTCCAGCCAGGTCTGACCCAGCTGGCCCTGCCGCTCCAAAACCAGACGGCCAATACACACGCTAGCAAAAGCCTACAGGAAAGCTTCAGGCCAGAAAATACCTTCTTTCTAGTAGAGGCATTTTCGAACACGGGCTACGCTAATAATCCTTACTAAAAGATGCATCTCAATGTTCTGAGTTTAAACATATCAAAGTCGATGTTCCTATCAGGTTCCTGGGGGCAGGTAGGATTAAGGCATGTAATACTCAGCCTGCACATTCTGGCCTATGAGAACGGGTGGCCTCGCAATAGTAAACAGTGAAATGGAGGGTAACTCGCTATTAGAACATGCTACACAGACATACTTTAAAAGCTGCTTCGGTGGGTAGCGCAAATCAGCGCTGCCGGCCCATCAGCAGTATTTGGTCTACCAGCCCTGGGCACACACAGTGCACTGATACTAGGGACTGACAGGAAAACCAAACGAGCCAATTATGATTATCCCAATTCATACAGGTATCTTTACACAGGGAGCATTCGCGCTGTGTCACTGATTGGCAGTGGCACAGCGCCCAGAGCATCTAAATCCAGCCAACATAAAAGGTCAGAAGCGAAAAGAGGAAGGGAGACCCACGCCAATGATGCCAGGTCTAACACAAGTCCCCTCCAGCTGAAATGTGGGTAGAACTAACCATTCCCTTGGGAGTTCTCATCACTAAGGCGGAAAAACCTGGACAGACCGTCAGCATTGGCGTGCTCTGTACCAGGGCGGTGTTCCACCGTGAAATCCATACCCTGTAGGGAAATGGACCACCTCAACAACTTGGGATTCTCACCCCTCATATGCATCAACCATCTAAGGGGCCTGTGGTCTGTCTGAACCCGGAAGTGAGTCCCAAATAAATATGGCCTCAGCTTCTTCAGCGCCCAGACCACAGCAAATGCCTCATGCTCAATTGCACTCCACCTCTGTTCCCGGGGAAGTAACCTCCTGCTTAGGAAGGCTACCGGTTGGTCTAGTCCCTCCTCATTGATCTATGACAGAACAGCCCCTATACCATGCTCTGAGGCGTCTGTCTGGACAACGAATTCCTTTGAAAAGTCGGGCGCCTGAAGCACGGGTGCAGTGCACATTGCAGTCTTCAGGGCGTCAAAAGCGTTCTGACAGGTGTCAGTCCAGTTTACCTTCTTTGGCTGCTTCTTAGAAGTCAGCTCAGTCAAGGGTGCAACAATGTTACCATATCCTCTGACAAACCTCCTGTAGTACCCTGTGAGTCCTAAGAAGGCTCTCACCTGCGTCTGAGTCTTGGGGGGTTCCCACGCCAGGATAGTTTCAATTTTGGGCTGAAGGGGCGCCAACCTGGTCGCTCCCCACCTGGTGCCCCAAATACACTACAGAACCCTGCCCAATCTGGCACTTACTGGCTTTGATTGTGAGGCCTGCCTTCCGCAGTGCCATCAATACCTCCCAGAGGTGGCGCAGGTGGTCCACCCAAGAGGAGCTAAACACCGCAATGTCATCCAGGTAGGCGGCACTGAAGTCTTCCAGCCCAACCAACACCCTGTTGACCAGCCTCTGAAAGGTGGCAGGGGCATTCTTCATTCCAAAGGGCATCACCCGGAACTGGTAGTGCCCATCGGGTGTGGAGAAGGCTGACCTCTCCTTTGCTCCCTCGGTCAAGGCGATCTGCCAATACCCAGACGTCAAATCAAATGTGCTGAGGTATTTGGCAGCCCCTAACCGATCTATGAGCTCATCAGCTCTGGGAATGGGGTGCGGGTCAGTCTTCGTGACTGAATTGAGGCCCCGATAGTCCACACAGAACCGAAGTTCTGGGGTGGTACCAGGCGCTGCAGCTTTTGGTACCAGGACCACTGGGTTGGACCAAGGGCTGCTAGAGGACTCAATCACCCCAAGGGCAAACATGTTGGTAACCTCATCCTTAATGTAGGCCCTTACCCGGTCAGTCACTCGGTAAGCCTTGTGCTTAATGGGAGGACTGTCCCCGGTGTCCACGTCATGGACACACCAATCAGTGACGCTAGGTATCAGGGAGAACAGATCACTGAATTGCCCCAACAGTTGGCGACAATCACCCTGCTGCTCAGGGGTCAGTGTGGTGGAGAGGACCACACCCTCCACTGACCCATCTCGCTCCCCTGCACACAGGAGGTCAGGAAGGGGCTCGCTCTCCTCCTCCATCCCAGCATCTGTGGCCAGAAGCATGCCCACTTCAGACCTCTCAAAGTGGGGCTTCAGGCGGTTAACATGCAGGACCCACAAGGGGTTCCTGGGAGACTGCAAGTCCACCACGTAGGTAACAGGACTCTTGCGCTCCACCACCTCAAAGGGGCCGGTCCACCTATCCTGGAGCGCACAGGGCTCCACCGGGGCCATGACCCAAACCTTCTGTCCAGGCTGAAACTCGATCAGAGTGGCATTCTGATCGTGCCAGCGTTTCATCTCTTCCTGGCTGGTTTCCAGGTTTGCCTCAGCAAGTTTCCTGAAACGCCGAGTCTGGTTCCTGAAGGCCAGCATGTAACTAAACACATCCTGGGGAGGTTTCCTGGGAGATTGCTCCCAGCCTTCCTTGACCAGACTCAGAGGCCCTCTTACCGGGTGACCATAGAGCAGCTCAAAGTGACTGAACCCTAAGGACTTCTGTGGCACCTCACGGTAAGCAAACAACAGGCATGGCAAGAGGACATCCCACTTACGCCTCATGGGCTCGCCTAGGCCCATAATCATGCCCTTAAGGGTCCGGTTGAATCTCTCAACCAGCCCATTACCCTGGGGGTGGTAAGGAGTGGTGAACTTATACGTTACCCCACACTCCTCCCACAGAGACTTCATGTACTTGGAGATGAAGTTAGTTCCCCTATCGGACACCACCTCTCTGGGGAATCCCACACGGGAGAAAATCCCCATCAGTGCCCGTTCCACCACGGGGGCCGTCACTGTCCTGAGCGGGATGGCCTCAGGGTACCGGGTGGCATGGTCCACAAAGACCAGGATGAACCTGTTGCCCATGGCTGTCTTGGGATCCAGAGGCCCCACAATATCAATGCCCACTCTTTCAAATGGGGTGCTCACCACGGGAAAGGGCTGTAGTGGGGCCTTAATCTTCCCCCCACTCTTCCCATTTGCCTGGCAAGTCTCACACGTCCTGCAGTGAGCATCGGAGCTCCTGCGCATCTGGGGCCAATAGAAGTGGGTGACCAGCCTCTCAAAGGTCTTGGTCTGCCCCAGATGTCCGGCCAGTGGCACATCATGAGCCAACCCCAGTAGGAAGGTCCTGAAGCGCTGGGGTACCACCAGCACACGGGCTGACCCAGGCTCAGCAACCTTAGCCTCGCTCTAAAGGAGGTCGTTCTCCCAATAGATCCAATGTGACCCTGTCTGGTCACCTGCTGCCTGGGCGACGGCCTGTCGCCGCACCCCCTCAAGAGAAGGGCAGGTTCTCTGCTGCTCACAAAATTCCTCCCTGGAGGGCCCCCCTTCTTGCTGCCAATGGGTCAGCCCCGGTAGGTCCCCCAGTTCGGCCACTTGTTCCCCTGTAGGTTCCAGGGCATCCCCCTCAAGGTCTGCTCCCTCCGGGACCGTGGGAACCGCGGGGGCCGGTTTCCCGCGCCCCCTACCCCTTCTCTTTGAGGCAGGGGCCTGGGCCATACTTTCAGGCTCCAGACCCTCCTGAACATCCTTCTGAGCTGCCATGGACCGAGTGGTCACACATGCCCACTCAGGCAAACCCAACATTTCCAAATGAGACTTTCTCTCCACCGTAGCCCATGGGGAGTTCTCCAGATCGTTGCCCAACAGACAGTCTACAGGCATGGCGGCCCTCACAGCCACTTGAAGAGTTCCTGTGACCCCCCCCTCCACTCGAAGGGAACCTGAGCCACTTCACACTGGCTCTCTGAGTTGTCTGCTGACACTACGGGGCAGAATGCATGGGGGACAACTTGCTCTTTGGACACCAACCGGGAGCTGACAGCAGTCACACTAGCTCCGGTGTCCCTGAGAGCCTCCACCCTATGGCCATTGATGGTCACCCACTGCCGGTACTTCTGAGTGTTGGTCGGCAGTGTGGTGTTAGGACCTTCTCGAAGTCCCCTAGCGAGACAAGGGTTAACTCTACGGGATCCCACCCACCTTGGACCTCCATTTCCTCCCCCCCAGGGCTACACTGGCAATCTGGCGGGCTGGTGCACGGGGTGGTGCACGAGGGGATGTTTTGGGGTCCCTCTGGGGACACTGGGGATCATAATACTGGTGGCCCACTTGACAACACTTGAAACAAGTAAGGGGCCCCCTATGAACAGGCCTATCTGTCGGGGACACTGGCTTCTTCTCAGGGGGACGCTGGGACACCACGGCTTGGTTCCCTTGGGAATTACTTTGGGGCCCCCTCTGGAACTCCCTCTGTTTACCCTTGTCCCCCCCAATTTTCTGCTGGGATCCCTGCCCACCTCTGGCGAAGTCTCCCACAAAACCTTTGCGGACCCGGGTGCTCACCCAGCGGTCCGCCTCCTCAGCAAGCTTCCTAGGGTTAGTCAGCTTGCTATCAATCAGGTGCTGGCGTAGCTCTGGAAAACAGTTACTGGACAAATGCTCCCACGCAAACAAATCATATAATTGCTCGAAAGTTTCCACTTTGCTACCTTTTACCCAGCGATCCATTGCTCTGCAGAAAAAAGACACATATTCAACCCACGTGGTACCCTCTAACTTCTTACAGGTCCTAAACCCCTGCCTGTACATTTCCGGGGTCAAACCATAACGGGTCATCAAAGCTTCTTTCATATGGGCATACACCATCCTGCTCTCCGCAGGCAGGTCCAACAGGGTATCCCTACCATCACTCACAAAGCGCCCCCACAATCCCGCTCCCCAATCCTGCTCAGGGACCCGGTGGGACACCATTGCTATCTCATATGCGGCAAACCATTGCCCAATATCCTCACTCTTGTGAAAATCCTTAATGACATCCTTAGGAATATTAACTCTACTCTCAGGAGTTACTAAAGGTATGCTGCCACCAGAGGGGAGACCGGGACACTCCTCGCCCTGATCTCTATCTCCCTCAACATTCTCTCATGTTCCATTCTCATTTTCTCAAGTTCAAATGACAATCGATTCTTCTCAATGTCTAACTTCTTACTCTCAAAGTCCTTCTGACCTTCAAATTTAGCCATCTCCAAACTATGCCTCCTATCTCTCTCTCTGTCCTCCAGCTCTTCTGGGGTCATGCTCCTTTGGGATACACTAGTACCTGGATTGGAGGGTGTTCTATCTCCCCTCCCCTCTACTGCATCATCCTGCTGCCCTCCAGCATTCTCTTCCTCATCCCCAGCGGACTCTCTCGCTTCCCACCAGGCCTTCAACGCCTTGTGGTACTCCTCCTTCCTTGAGAGACCTATCACGGGGACTGCGAATTGCCTACAAAATGACTTCAGCTGTTTGGCAGTATAGGTATCTAATCTTTCCTCCTCAAAGGCGAGATCCTCCGAAGCATTGGAGGTTGGCCTTCCCATGTTAGCAGTACTCATGGCTGCGATCAACAATTCAATACTAAAACAACCAACTAAAAAGAAATTCGGAGAGAGAAAATAAAAATCCGCGCGTGTCTGCGCTTTGGTCTGTACTCAATAGTGGTGTCTACCAGTTATTGTACGTGGATCATAAATGCAAGTCCTGATCCTCACTGCTGACCGCCAATGTTAGAAATGGGGGTCTCTAGTTGGCAATGGCTGGCGCCACTGTCCAAATAGGGACCCTTCTTCCTAAGTCAGGGCAAGTGGGCTACCCCCTTTGATAACCCCTGCTCAACCCTGTGGTAACGTAGCACGAGCAGTTAGGCCTATCTCAGAGGCAGTGTGTGAAGCATTTATGACCATGCACAATAAGGCAATAACGACACCACAAAAGGACACAACTCAAGTAGGTATAGAAAAAATAGTATCTTTATCTAAGGTTTAGTACGAGACTCTCAAAAGCGTTTTAACCAGTCACCATGCATGTAAATCAGTAGGGACTTAAAAAGGGCAATACGTATTCACCAGAACGTGGCACTGACTGAGTTCAAGGCCTGGGTCTACGCGACCCGTTGCGCACCAGATACCTGCCGTTGGACGGGGACACAGCACGTAGCTTCTCGAAGAAGCGGAGACGGTGACAGGCGGACTCCCAGCGACCACAGTTCTCGATGGCAGTGGTCCGCAAAGTGCACTCGCAATGATTCGGGCACTCCGGGACAGGCGGGCCCTCAGCGGCAGCAGCATGCGGCTGCGGCGGCCCGGGCTGGTGGTGGCGATGAAGCTCGTAGTGCAGCTCCGTGGTGGGCTCGCCGCGGCAGCAGCGCTCTCCTAGCTGCGGCGGCCCACGGTACGATTCACGATGGTGCAAGGTTGACAAAGACGTGGGCACTCAGCGGCAGCAGCTCTCTCTTAGCTGCGGCGGCCCACAGGACAAATCCCAATGATGCAAAATTAGCAAGGGTGTGAGATACTCCGCGGCAGCAGCTCTCTCTTAGCTGCGGCGGCTCACAGGATAAATCACGATGATGCAAAGTTAGCAGGGGTGCGAGCACTCAGCGGCGGCAGCTCTCTCTTAGCTGCGGCGGCTCACAGGACAAATCACGATGATGCAAAGTTAGCAAGGGTGCGAGCACTCCGCGGCAGCAGCTCTCTCTTAGCTGCGGCGGCTCACAGGACAAATCACGATGATGCAAAGTTAGCAGGGGTGCGAGCACTCATCGGCGGCAGCTCTCTCTTAGCTGCGGCGGCTCACAGGACAAATCACGGTAATGCAAAGTTAGCAAGGGTGCGAGCACTCAGCGGCGGCAGCTCTCAGCTGCGGCGGCTCACAGGACAAATCACGGTGATGCAAAGTTAGCAAGGGTGCGAGCACTCAGCGGTGGCAGCTCTCTCTTAGCTGCGGTGGCTCAAAGGACAAGCCACGATGTTCCACAACTAACACAAGTGCGGGCATCCAGCGGCGGCAGCTCTCTTAGCTGTGGCGGCACACAGGGTTTCAGCGAAGGTTCTGAGGATTCAAAATAAGGCGGGCACTCAGCGGCGGCAGCTCTCTCTTAGCTGCGGCGGCCCACACAGTTTCAGCAAAGGTTCTGAGGATTCAAAATAAGGCGGGCACTCAGCGGCGGCAGCTCTCTCTTAGCTGCGGCGGCCCACACAGTTTCAGCGAAGGTTCTGAGGATTCAAAATAAGGCGGGCACTCAGCTGCAGCAGCTCTCTCTTAGCTGCGGCGGCCCACACAGTTTCAGCGAAGGTTCTGAAGATTCAAATCAAGGCGGGCACTCAGCGGCGGCAGCTCTCTCTTAGCTGCGGCGGCCACACACAGTTTCAGCGAAGGTTTTATACCTAAAAAGTCTTTGTTCTCTGCAGTCACAAATCACTGCATCCAGCCAGAACCAGTTCGGTGGGGTCGGGGAGCACTTGGTTTACGAGGCGACATCCTGCCCTTTAAGAATCTGGGGGTCTGCTATCAGACGCCCAGTGGGAGATGGAGCCATCATTCACCTTGCCAGGCACGGCCCTGCTCGGATCAAAGAGTCACCCCTCCCCATACTCTAAATGCCGATCTCTCTCTCCAGCCAGGTCTGACCCAGCTGGCCCTGCCGCTCCAAAACCAGACGTCCAATACACACGCTAGCAAAAGCCTACAGGAAAGCTTCAGGCCAGAAAATACCTCGTTTCTAGTAGAGGCATTTTCGAACACGGCCTATGCTAATAATCCTTACTAAAAGATGCATCTCAATGTTCTGAGTTTAAACATATCAAAGTCGACGTTCCTATCAGGTTCCTGGGGGCAGGTAGGATTAAGGTATGTAATACTCAGCCTGCACTGTCTGGCCTATGAGAACGGGTGGCCTCGCAATAGTAAACAGTAAAATGGAGGGTAACTCGCTATTAGAACATGCTACACAGACATACTTTAAAAGCTGCTTCGGTGGGTAGCGCAAATCAGCGCTGCCGGCCCATCAGCGGTATTTGGTCTACCAGCCCTGGGCACACACAGTGCACTGATACTAGGGACTGACAGGTAAACCAAACGAGCCAATTATGATTATCCCAATTCATACAGGTATCTTTACACAGGGAGCAATCGCGCTGTGTCACTGATTGGCAGTGGCACAGCGCCCAGAGCATCTAAATCCAGCCAACATAAAAGGTCAGAAGTGAAAAGAGGAAGGGAGACCCGCGCCAATGATGCCAGGTCTAACACACGTCCCCTCCAGCTGAAATGTGGGGATAACTAACCATTCCCTTGGGAGTTCTCATCACTAAGGCGGAAAAACCTGGACAGACCGTCAGCATTGGCGTGCTCTGTACCAGGGCGGTGTTCCACCGTGAAATCCATACCCTGTAGGGAAATGGACCACCTCAACAACTTGGGATTCTCACCCCTCATATGCATCAACCATCTAAGGGGCCTGTGGTCTGTATGAACCCGGAAGTGAGTCCCAAACAAATATGGCCTCAGCTTCTTCAGCGCCCAGACCACAGCAAATGCCTCACGCTCAATTGCACTCCACCTCTGTTCCCGGGGAAGTAACCTCCTGCTTAGGAAGGCTACCGGTTGGTCTAGTCCCTCCTCATTGATCTGTGACAGAACAGCCCCTATACCATGCTCTGAGGCGTCTGTCTGGACAACGAATTCCTTTGAAAAGTCGGGTGCCTGAAGCACGGGTGCAGTGCACATTGCAGTCTTCAGGGCGTCAAAAGCGTTCTGACAGGTGTCAGTCCAGTTTACCTTCTTTGGCTGCTTCTTAGAAGTCAGCTCAGTCAAGGGTGCAACAATGTTACCATATCCTCTGACAAACCTCCTGTAGTACCCTGTGAGTCCTAAGAAGGCTCTCACCTGCGTCTGAGTCTTGGGGGGTTCCCACGCCAGGATAGTTTCAATTTTGGGCTGAAGGGGCGCCACCTTGCCGCTCCCCACCTGGTGCCCCAAATACACTACAGAACCCTGCCCAATCTGGCACTTACTGGCTTTGATTGTGAGGCCTGCCTTCCGCAGTGCCATCAATACCTCCCAGAGGTGGCGCAGGTGGTCCTCCCAAGAGGAGCTAAACACCGCAATGTCATCCAGGTAGGCGGAACTGAAGTCTTCCAGCCCAACCAACACCCTGTTGACCAGCCTCTGAAAGGTGGCAGGGGCATTCTTCATTCCAAAGGGCATCACCCCGAACTGGTAGTGCCCATCGGGTGTGGAGAAGGCTGACCTCTCCTTTGCTCCCTCGGTCAAGGCGATCTGCCAATACCCAGACCTCAAATCAAATGTGCTGAGGTATTTGGCAGCCCCTAACCGATCTATGAGCTCATCAGCTCTGGGGATGGGGTGCGCGTCAGTCTTCGTGACTGAATTGAGGCCCCGATAGTCCACGCAGAACCGAAGTTCTGGAGTGGTACCAGGCGCTGCAGCTTTTGGTACCAGGACCACTGGGCTGGACCAAGGGCTGCTAGAGGACTCAATCACCCCAAGGGCAAACATTTTGGTAACCTCATCCTTAATGTAGGCCCTTACCCGGTCAGTCACTCGGTAAGCCTTGTGCTTAATGGGAGGACTGTCCCCGGTGTCCACGTCATGGACACACCAATCAGTGACACTAGGTATCAGGGAGAACAGATTACTGAATTGCCCCAACATTTGGCGATAATCACCCTGCTGCTCAGGGGTCAGTGTGGTGGAGAGGAACACACCCTCCACTGACCCATATCGCTCCCCTGCACACAGGAGGTCAGGAAGGGGCTCGCTCTCCTCCCCCATCCCAGCATCTGTGGCCAGAAGCATGCCCACTTCAGACCTCTCAAAGTGGGGCTTCAGGCGGTTAACATGCAGGACCCGCAAGGGGTTCCTGGGAGACTGCAAGTCCACCACGTAGGTAACAGGACTCTTGCGCTCCACCACCTCAAAGGGGCCGGTCCACCTATCCTGGAGCGCACAGGGCTCCACCGGGGCCATGACCCAAACCTTCTGTCCAGGCTGAAACTCGATCAGAGTGGTATTCTGATCGTGCCAGCGTTTCATCTCTTCCTGGCTGGTTTCCAGGTTTGCCTCAGCAAGTTTCCTGAAACGCCGAGTCTGGTTCTTGAAGGCCAGCATGTAACTAAACACATCCTGGGGAGGTTTCCTGGGAGATTGCTCCCAGCCTTCCTTGACCAGACTCAGAGGCCCTCTTACCGGGTGACCATAGAGCAGCTCAAAGGGACTGAACCCTAAGGACTTCTGTGGCACCTCACGGTAAGCAAACAACAGGCATGGCAAGAGGACATCCCACTTACACCTCATGGGCTCGCCTAGGCCCATAATCATGCCCTTAAGGGTCCGGTTGAATCTCCCAACCAGCCCATTACCCTGGGGGTGGTAAGGAGTGGTGAACTTATACGTTACCCCACACTCCTCTCACAGAGACTTCATGTACTTGGAGATGAAGTTAATTCCCCTATCGGACACCACCTCTCTGGGGAATCCCACACGGGAGAAAATCCACATCAGTGCCCGTTCCACCATGGGGGCCGTCACTGTCCTGAGCGGGATGGCCTCAGGGTACCGGGTGGCATGGTCCACCAAGACCAGGATGAACCTGTTGCCCATGGCTGTCTTGGGATCCAGAGGCCCCACAATATCAATGCCCACTCTTTCGAATGGGGTGCTCACCACGGGAAAGGGCTGTAGTGGGGCCTTAATCTTCCCCCACTCTTCCCACTTGCCTGGCAAGTCTCACACGTCCTGCAGTGAGCATCAGAGCTCCTGCGCATCTGGGGCCAATAGAAGTGGGTGACCAGCCTCTCAAAGGTCTTGGTCTGCCCCAGATGTCCGGCCAGTGGCACATCATGAGCCAACCCCAGTAGGAAGGTCCTGAAGCGCTGGGGTACCACCAGCACACGGGCTGACCCAGGCTCAGCAACCTTAGGCTCACTGTAAAGGAGGTCGTTCTCCCAATAGATCCAATGTGACCCTGTCTGGTCACCTGCTGCCTGGGCGACGGCCTGTCGCCGCATCCCCTCAAGAGAAGGGCAGGTTCTCTGCTGCTCGCAATATTCCTCCCTGGAGGGCCCCCCTTCCTGCTGCCAATGGGTCAGCCCCGGTAGGTCCCCCAGTTCGGCCACTTGTTCCCCTGTAGGTTCCAGGGCATCCCCCTCAAGGTCTGCTCCCTCCGGGACTGTGGGAACCGTGGGGGCCGGTTTCCCGCACCCCCTACCCCTTCTCTTTGAGGCAGGGGCCTGGGCCATACTTTCAGGCTCCAGACCCTCCTGAACATCCTTCTGAGCTGCCATGGACCGAGTGGTCACACATGCCCACTCAGGCAAACCCAACATTTCCAAATGAGACTTTCTCTCCACCGTAGCCCATGGGGAGTTCTCCAGATCGTTGCCCAACAGACAGTCTACAGGCATGGCGGCCCTTACAGCCACTTGAAGAGTTCCTGTGACCCCCCCCCCCACTCGAAGGGAATCTGAGCCACTTCACACTGGCTCTCTGAGTTGTCTGCTGACACTACGGGCAGAATGCATGGGGGACAACTTGCTCTTTGGACACCAACCGGGAGCTGACAGCAGTCACACTAGCTCCGGTGTCCCTGAGAGCCTCCACCCTATGGCCATTGATGGTCACCCACTGCCGGTACTTCTGAGTGTTGGTCGGCAGTGTGGGGTTAGGACCTTCTCGAAGTCCCCTAGCGAGACAAGGATTAACTCTACGGGATCCCACCCACCTTGGACCTCCATTTCCTCCCCCCCAGGGCTACACTGGCAATCTGGCGGGCTGGTGCACGGGGTGGTGCACGAGGGGATGTATTGGGGTCCCTCTGGGGACACTGGGGATCATAATACCGGTGGCCCACTTGACCACACTTGAAACAAGTAAGGGGCCCCCTATGAACAGGCCTACCTGTCGGGGACACTGGCTTCTTCTCAGGGGGAGGCTGGCACACCACGGCTTGGTTCCCTTGGGAATTACTTTGGGGCCCCCTCTGGAACTCCCTCTGTTTACCCTTGTCCCCCCACTTTTCTGCTGGGGACCCTGCCCACCTCTGGCGAAGTCTCCCACAAAACCTTTGCGGACCCGGGTGCTCACCCAGCGGTCCGCCTCCTCAGCAAGCTTCCTAGGGTTAGTCAACTTGCTATCAATCAGGTGCTGGCGTAGCTCTGGAAAACAGTTACTGGACAAATGCTCCCACGCAAACAAATCATATAATTGCTCGAAAGTTTCCACTTTGCTACCTTTTACCCAGCGATCCATTGCTCTGCAGAAAAAAGACACATATTCAACCCACGTGGTACCCTCTAACTTCTTACAGGTCCTAAACCTCTGCCTGTACATTTCCGGGGTCAAACCATAACGGGTCATCAAAGATTCTTTCATATGGGCATACACCATCCTGCTCTCCGCAGGCAGGTCCAACAGGGTATCCCTACCATCACTCACAAAGCGCCCCCACAATCCCGCTCCCCAATCCTGCTCAGGGACCCGGTGGGACACCATTGCTATCTCATATGCGGCAAACCATTGCCCAATATCCTCACTCTTGTGAAAATCCTTAATGACATCCTTAGGAATATTAACTCTACTCTCAGGAGTTACTAAAGGTATGCTGCCACCAGAGGGGGAGACCGGGACACTCCTCGCCCTGATCTCTATCTCCCTCAACATTCTCTCATGTTCCATTCTCATTTTCTCAAGTTCAAATGACAATCGATTCTTCTCAATGTCTAACTTCTTACTCTCAAAGTCCTTCTGACCTTCAAATTTAGCCATCTCCAAACTATGCCTCCTATCTCTCTCCCTGTCCTCCAGCTCTTCTGGGATCAGGCTCCTTTGGGATACACAAGTACCTGGATTGGAGGGTGTTCTATCTCCCCCCCTCTACTGCATCATCCTGCTGCCCTCCAGCATTCTCTTCCTCATCCCCAGCGGACTCTCTCGCTTCCCACCAGGCCTTCAGCGCCTTGTGGTACTCCTCCTTCCTAGAGAGACCTATCACGGGGACTGCGAATTGCCTACAAAATGACTTCAGTTGTTTGGCAGTATAGGTATCTAATCTTTCCTCCTCAAAGGCGAGATCCTATGAAGCATTGGAGGTTGGCCTTCCATGTTAGCAGTACTCATGGCTGCGATCAACAATTCAATACTAAAACAACCAACTAAAAAAAAATTCGGAGAGAGAAAAAAAAAATCGGCGCGTGTCTGCGCTTTGGTCTGTACTCACTAGTGGTGTCTACCAGTTATTGTACGTGGATCATAAATGCAAGTCCTGATTCTCACTGCTGACCGCCAATGTTAGAAATGGGGGTCTCTCGTTGGCAATGGCTGGCGCCACTGTCCAAATAGGGACCCTTCTTCCTAAGTCAGGGCAAGTGGGCTACCCCCTTTGATAACCCCTGCTCAACCCTGTGGTAACGTAGCACGAGCAGTTAGGCCTATCTCAGAGGCAGTGTGTGAAGCATTTATGACCATGCACAATAAAGCAGTAACGACACCACAAAAGGACACAACTCAAGTAGGTATAGAAAAAATAGTATCTTTATCTAAGGTTTAGTACGAGACTCTCAAAAGCGTTTTAACCAGTCACCATGCATGTAAATCAGTAGGGACTTAAAAAGGGCAATACGTATTCACCAGAACGTGGCACTGACTGAGTTCAAGGCCTGGGTCTACGCGACCCGTTGCGCACCAGATTCCTGCCGTTGGACGGGGACACAGCACGTAGCTTCTCGAAGAAGCGGAGACGGTGACAGGCGGACTCCCAGCAACCACAGTTCTCGATGGCAGTGGTCCGCAAAGTGCACTCGCAATGATTCGGGCACTCCGGGACAGGCGGGCCCTCAGCGGCCGCAGCATGCGGCAGCGGCGGCCCGGGCTGATGGTGGCGATGACGCTCGTCGTGCAGCTCCGTGGTGGGCTCGCCGTGGCAGCAGCGCTCTCCTAGCTGCGGCGGCCCACGGGACGATTCACGATGGTGCAAGGTTGACAAAGACGTGGGCACTCAGCGGCAGCAGCTCTCTCTTAGCTGCGGCGGCCCACAGGACAAATCCCAATGATGCAAAATTAGCAAGGGTGTGAGCACTCCGCGGCAGCAGCTCTCTCTTAGCTGCGGCGGCTCACAGGATAAATCACGATGATGCAAAGTTAGCAGGGGTGCGAGCACTCAGCGGCGGCAGCTCTCTCTTAGCTGCAGCGGCTCACAGGACAAATCACGATGATGCAAAGTTAGCAAGGGTGCGAGCACTCCGCGGCAGCAGCTCTCTCTTAGCTGCGGCGGCTCACAGGACAAATCACGATGATGCAAAGTTAGCAGGGGTGCGAGCACTTAGCGGCGGCAGCTCTCTCTTACCTGCGGCGGCTCACAGCACAAATCACGGTGATGCAAAGTTAGCAAGGGTGCGAGCACTCAGCGGCGGCAGCTCTCAGCTGCGGCGGCTCACAGGACAAATCACGGTGATGCAAAGTTAGCAAGGGTGCGAGCACTCAGCGGTGGCAGCTCTCTCTTAGCTGCGGCGGCTCAAAGGACAAGCCACAATGTTCCACAACTAACACAAGTGCTGGCATCCAGCGGCGGCAGCTCTCTTAGCTGCGGCGGCACACAGGGTTTCAGCGAAGGTTCTGAGGATTCAAAATAAGGCGGGCACTCAGCGGCGGCAGCTCTCTCTTAGCTGCGGCGGCCCACACAGTTTCAGCGAAGGTTCTGAGGATTCAAAATAAGGCGGGCACTCAGCGGCGGCAGCTCTCTCTTAGCTGCGGTGGCCCACACAGTTTCAGCGAAGGTTCTGAGGATTCAAAATAAGGCGGGCACTCAGCGGCGGCAGCTCTCTCTTAGCTGCGGCGGCCCACACAGTTTCAGCGAAGGTTCTGAAGATTCAAATCAAGGCGGGCACTCAGCGGCGGCAGCTCTCTCTTAGCTGCGGCGGCCCACACAGTTTCAGCGAAGGTTTTATACCTAAAAAGTCTTTGTTCTCTGCAGTCACAAATCACTGCATCCAGCCAGAACCAGTTTGGTGGGGTCGGGGAGCACTTGGTTTACGAGGCGACATCCTGCCCTTTAAGAATCTGGGGGTCTGCTATCAGACGCCCAGTGGGAGATGGAGCCATCATTCATCTTGCCAGGCACGGCCCTGCTCGGATCAAAGAGTCACCCCTCCCCATACTCTAAATGCCGATCTCTCTCTCCAGCCAGGTCTGACCCAGCTGGCCCTGCCGCTCCAAAACCAGACAACCAATACACACACTAGCAAAAGCCTACAGGAAAGCTTCAGGCCAGAAAATACCTCGTTTCTAGTAGAGGCATTTTCGAACACGGGCTATGCTAATAATCCTTACTAAAAGATGCATCTCAATGTTCTGAGTTTAAACATATCAAAGTCGACGTTCCTATCAGGTTCCTGGGGGCAGGTAGGATTAAGGCATGTAATACTCAGCCTGCACATTCTGGCCTATGAGAACGGGTGGCCTCGCAATAGTAAACAGTGAAATGGAGGGTAACTCGCTATTAGAACATGCTACACAGACATACTTTAAAAGCTGCTTCGGTGGGTAGCGCAAATCAGCGCTGCCGGCCCATCAGCGGTATTTGGTCTACCAGTCCTGGGCACACACAGTGCACTGATACTAGGGACTGACAGGTAAACCAAACGAGCCAATTATGATTATCCCAATTCATACAGGAATCTTTACACAGGGAGCATTCGCGCTGTGTCACTGATTGGCAGTGGCACAGCGCCCAGAGCATCTAAATCCAGCCAACATAAAAGGTCAGAAGCGAAAAGAGGAAGGGACACCCGCGCCAATGATGCCAGGTCTAACACACGTCCCCTCCAGCTGAAATGTGGGGATAACTAACCATTCCCTTGGGAGTTCTCATCACTAAGGCCGAAAAACCTGGACAGACCGTCAGCATTGGCGTGCTCTGTACCAGGGCGGTGTTCCACCGTGAAATCCATACCCTGTAGGGAAATGGACCACCTCAACAACTTGGGATTCTCACCCCTCATATGCATCAACCATCTAAGGGGCCTGTGGTCTGTCTGAACCCGGAAGTGAGTCCCAAACAAATATGGCCTCAGCTTCTTCAGCGCCCAGACCACAGCAAATGCCTCACGCTCAATTGCACTCCACCTCTGTTCCCGGGGAAGTAACCTCCTGCTTAGGAAGGCTACCAGTTGGTCTAGTCCCTCCTCATTGATCTGTGACAGAACAGCCCCTATACCATGCTCTGAGGCGTCTTTCTGGACAACGAATTCCTTTGAAAAGTCGGGCGCCTGAAGCACGGGTGCAGTGCACATTGCAGTCTTCAGGGCGTCAAAAGCGTTCTGACAGGTGTCAGTCCAGTTTACCTTCTTTGGCTGCTTCTTAGAAGTCAGCTCAGTCAAGGGTGCAACAATGTTACCATATCCTCTGACAAACCTCCTGTAGTACCCTGTGAGTCCTAAGAAGGCTCTCACCTGCGTCTGAGTCTTGGGGGGTTCGCACGCCAGGATAGTTTCAATTTTGGGCTGAAGGGGCACCACCTGGCCGCTCCCCACCTGGTGCCCCAAATACACTACAGAACCCTGCCCAATCTGGCACTTACTGGCTTTGATTGTGAGGCCTGCCTTCCGCAGTGCCATCAATACCTCCCAGAGGTGGCGCAGGTGGTCCTCCCAAGAGGAGCTAAACACCGCAATGTCATCCAGGTAAGCGGCACTGAAGTCTTCCAGCCCAACCAACACCCTGTTGACCAGCCTCTGAAAGGTGGCAGGGGCATTCTTCATTCCAAAGGGCATCACCCGGAACTGGTAGTGCCCATCGGGTGTGGAGAAGGCTGACCTCTCCTTTGCTCCCTCGGTCAAGGCGATCTGCCAATACCCAGACTTCAAATCAAATGTGCTGAGGTATTTGGCAGCCCCTAACCGATCTATGAGCTCATCAGCTCTGGGGATGGGGTGCGCGTCAGTCTTCGTGACTGAATTGAGGCCCCGATAATCACGCAGAACCGAAGTTCTGGGGTGGTACCAGGCGCTGCAGCTTTTGGTACCAGGACCACTGGGCTGGACCAAGGGCTGCTAGAGGACTCAATCACCCCAAGGGCAAACATTTTGGTAACCTCATCCTTAATGTAGGCCCTTACCCGGTCAGTCACTCGGTAAGCCTTGTGCTTAATGGGAGGACTGTCCCCGGTGTCCACGTCATGGACACACCAATCAGTGACACTAGGAATCAGGGAGAACAGATCACTGAATTGCCCCAACATTTGGCGACAATCAACCTGCTGCTCAGGGGTCAGTGTGGTGGAGAGGACCACACCCTCCACTGACCCATCTCGCTCCCCTGCACACAGGAGGTCAGGAAGGGGCTCGCTCTCCTCCTCCATCCCAGCATCTGTGGCCAGAAGCATGCCCACTTCAGACCTCTCAAAGTGGGGCTTCAGGCGGATAACATGCAGGACCCGCAAGGGGTTCCTGGGAGACTGCAATTCCACCACGTAGGTAACAGGACTCTTGCGCTCCACCACCTCAAAGGGGCCGGTCCACCTATCCTGGAGCGCACAGGGCTCCACCGGGGCCATGACCCAAACCTTCTGTCCAGGCTGAAACACGATCAGAGTGGTATTCTGATCGTGCCAGCGTTTCATCTCTTCCTGGCTGGTTTCCAGGTTTGCCTCAGCAAGTTTCCTGAAACGCCGAGTCTGGTTCCTGAAGGCCAGCATGTAACTAAACACATCCTGGGGAGGTTTCCTGGGAGATTGCTCCCAGCCTTCCTTGACCAGACTCAGAGGCCCTCTTACCGGGTGACCATAGAGCAGCTCAAAGGGACTGAACCCTAAGGACTTCTGTGGCACCTCACGGTAAGCAAACAACAGGCATGACAAGAAGACATCCCACTTATGCCTCACGGGCTCGCCTAGGCCCATAATCATGCCCTTAAGGGTCCGGTTGAATCTCTCAACCAGCCCATTACCCTGGGGGTGGTAAGGAGTGGTGAACTTATACGTTACCCCACACTCCTCCCACAGAGACTTCATGTACTTGGAGATGAAGTTAATTCCCCTATCGGACACCACCTCTCTGGGGAATCCCACACGGGAGAAAATCCACATCAGTGCCCGTTCCACCATGGGGGCCATCACTGTCCTGAGCGGGATGGCCTCAGGGTACCGGGTGGCATGGTCCACCAAGACCAGGATGAACCTGTTGCCCATGGCTGTCTTGGGATCCAGAGGCCCCACAATATCAATGCCCACTCTTTCGAATGGGGTGCTCACCACGGGAAAGGGCTGTAGTGGGGCCTTAATCTTCCCCCCACTCTTCCCACTTGCCTGGCAAGTCTCACACGTCCTGCAGTGAGCATCGGAGGTCCTGCGCATCTGGAGCCAATAGAAGTGGGTGACCAGCCTCTCAAAGGTCTTGGTCTGCCCCAGATGTCCGGCCAGTGGCACATCATGAGCCAACCCCAGTAGGAAGGTCCTGAAGCGCTGGGGTACCACCAGCACACGGGCTGACCCAGGCTCAGCAACCTTAGGCTCGCTGTAAAGGAGGTCGTTCTCCCAATAGATCCAATGTGACCCTGTCTGGTCACCTGCTGCCTGGGCGACGGCCTGTCGCCGCACCCCCTCAAGAGAAGGGCAGGTTCTCTGCTGCTCGCAAAATTCCTCCCTGGAGGGCCCCCCTTCCTGCTGCCAATGGGTCAGCCCCGGTAGGTCCCCCAGTTCGGCCACTTGTTCCCCTGTAGGTTCCAGGGCATCCCCCTCAAGGTCTGCTCCCTCCGGGACCGTGGGAACCGCAGGGGCCGGTTTCCCACGCCCCCTACCCCTTCTCTTTGAGGCAGGGGCCTGGGCCATACTTTCAGGCTCCAGACCCTCCTGAACATCCTTCTGAGCTGCCATGGACCGAGTGGTCACACATGCCCACTCAGGCAAACCCAACATTTCCAAATGAGACTTTCTCTCCACCGTAGCCCATGGGGAGTTCTCCAGATCGTTGCCCAACAGACAGTCTACAGGCATGGCGGCCCTCACAGCCACTTGAAGAGTTCCTGTGACCCCCCACTCGAAGGGAACCTGAGCCACTTCACACTGGCTCTCTGAGTTGTCTGCTGACACTACGGGGCAGAATGCATGGGGGACAACTTGCTCTTTGGACACCAACCGGGAGCTGACAGCAGTCACACTAGCTCCGGTGTCCCTGAGAGCCTCTACCCTATGGCCATTGATGGTCACCCACTGCCGGTACTTCTGAGTGTTGGTCGGCAGTGTGGGGTTAGGACCTTCTCGAAGTCCCCTAGCGAGACAAGGGTAAACTCTACGGGATCCCACCCACCTTGGACCTCCATTTCCTCCCCCCCAGGGCTACACTGGCAATCTGGCGGGCTGGTGCACGGGGTGGTGCACGAGGGGATGTATTGGGGTCCCTCTGGGGACACTGGGGATCATAATACCGGTGGCCCACTTGACCACACTTGAAACAAGTAAGGGGCCCCCTATGAACAGGCCTACCTGTCGGGGACACTGGCTTCTTCTCAGGGGGAGGCTGGGACACCACGGCTTGGTTCCCTTGGGAATTACTTTGGGGCCCCCTCTGGAACTCCTTCTGTTTACCCTTGTCCCCCCACTTTTCTGCTAGGGACCCTGCCCACCTCTGGCGAAGTCTCCCACAAAACCTTTGCGGACCCGGGTGCTCACCCAGCGGTCCGCCTCCTCAGCAAGCTTCCTAGGGTTATTCAGCTTGCTATCAATCAGGTTTCTGGCGTAGCTCTGGAAAACAGTTACTGGACAAATGCTCCCACGCAAACAAATCATATAATTGCTCGAAAGTTTCCACTTTGCTACCTTTTACCCAGCGATCCATTGCTCTGCAGAAAAAAGACACATATTCAACCCACGTGGTACCCTCTAACTTCTTACAGGTCCTAAACCTCTGCCTGTACATTTCTGGGGTCAAACCATAACAGGTCATCAAAGCTTCTTTCATATGGGCATACACCATCCTGCTCTCCGCAGGCAGGTCCAACAGGGTATCCCTACCATCACTCACAAAGCGCCCCCACAATCCCGCTCCCCAATCCTGCTCAGGGACCCGGTGGGACACCATTGCTATCTCATATGCGGCAAACCATTGCCCAATATCCTCACTCTTGTGAAAATCCTTAATGACATCCTTAGGAATATAAACTCTACTCTCAGGAGTTACTAAAGGTATGCTGCCACCAGAGGGGGAGACCGGGACACTACTCGCCCTGATCTCTATCTCCCTCAACATTCTCTCATGTCCCATTCTCATTTTCTCAAGTTCAAATGACAATCGATTCTTCTCAATGTCTAACTTCTTACTCTCAAGGTCCTTATGACCTTCCAATTTAGCCATCTCCAAACTATGCCTCCTATCTCTCTCTCCCTGTCCTCCAGCTCTTCTGGGGTCAGGCTCCTTTGGGATACACTAGTACCTGGATTGGTGGGTGTTCTATCTCCCCCCCCCTCTACTGCATCATCCTGCTGCCCTCCAGCATTCTCTTCCTCATCCCCAGCGGACTCTCTCGCTTCCCACCAGGCCTTCAGCGCCTTGTGGTACTCCTCCTTCCTAGAGAGACCTATCACGGGAACTGCGAATTGCCTACAAAATGACTTCAGCTGTTTGGCAGTATAGGTATCTAATCTTTCCTCCTCAAAGGCGAAATCCTCCGAAGCATTGGAGGGTGGACTTCCCATGTTAGCAGTACTCATGGCTGCGATCAACAATTCAATACTAAAACAACCAACTAAAAAAAAATTCGGAGAGAAAAAGAAAAAATCTGCGCGTGTCTGCGCTTTGGTCTGTACTCACTAGTGGTGTTTACCAGTTATTGTACGTGGATCATAAATACAAGTCCTGATCCTCACCGCTGACCGCCAATGTTAGAAATGGGGATCTCTAGTTGGCAATGGCTGGCACCACTGTCCAAATAGGGACCCTTCTTCCTAAGTCAGGGCAAGTGGGCTACCCTCTTTGATAACCCCTGCTCAACCCTGTGGTAACGTAGCACGAGCAGTTAGGCCTAGCTCAGAGGTAGTGTGTGAAGCATTTATGACCATGCACAATAAGGCAGTAACAACACCACAAATGGACACAACTCAAGTAGGTATAGAAAAAATAGTATCTTTATCTAAGGTTTAGTACGAGACTCTCAAAAGCGTTTTAACCAGTCACCATGCATGTAAATCAGTAGGGACTTAAAAAGGGCAATAGGTATTCACCAGAACGTGGCACTGACTGAGTTCAAGGCCTGGGTCTACGCGACCCGTTGCGCACCAGATACCTGCCGTTGAACGGTGACACAGCACGTAGCTTCTCGAAGAAGCGGAGACGGTGACAGGCGGACTCCCAGCGACCACAGTTCTCGATGGCAGTGGTCCGCAAAGTGCACTCGCAATGATTCGGGCACTCCGGGACAGGCGGGCCCTCAGCGGCAGCAGCACGCGGCTGCGGCGGCCCGGGCTGCTGGTGGCGATGACTCTCGTCGTGCAGCTCCGTGGTGGGCTCGCGGCGGCAGCAGCTCTCTCCTAGCTGCGGCGGCCCACGGGACGATTCGCGATGGTGCAAGGTTGACAAAGACATGGGCACTCAGCGGCAGCAGCTCTCTCGTAGCTGCGGCGGCCCACAGGACAAATCCCAATGATGCAAAATTAACAAGGGTGCGAGCACTCCGCGGCAGCAGCTCTCTCTTAGCTGCGGCGGCTCACAGGATAAATCACGATGATGCAAAGTTAGCAGGGGTGCGAGCACTCAGCGGCGGCAGCTCTCTCTTAGCTGCGGCGGCTCACAGGACAAATCACGATGATGCAAAGTTAGCAAGGGTGTGAGCACTCCGCGGCAGTAGCTCTCTCTTAGCTGCGGCGGCTCACAGGACAAATCACGATGATGCAAAGTTAGCAGGGGTGCGAGCACTCAGCGGCGGCAGCTCTCTCTTAGCTGTGGCGGCTCACAGGACAAATCACGGTGATGCAACGTTAGCAAGGGTGCGAGCACTCAGCGGCGGCAGCTCTCTCTTAGCTGCGGCGGCTCACACGACAAATCACGGTGATGCAAAGTTAGCAAGGGTGTGAGCACTGAGCGGCAGCAGCTCTCTCTTAGCTGCGGCGGTTCAAAGGACAAGCCACGATGTTGCACAACTAACACAAGTGCGGGCATCCTGCGGCGGCAGCTCTCTTAGCTGCGGCGGCACACAGGGTTTCAGCGAAGGTTCTGAGGATTCAAAATAAGGTGGGCACTCAGCGGCGGCAGCTCTCTCTTAGCTGCGGCGGCCCACACAGTTTCAGCGAAGGTTCTGAGGATTCAAAATAAGGCGGGCACTCAGCAGCGGCAGCTCTCTCTTAGCTGCGGCGGCCCACACAGTTTCAGCGAAGGTTCTGAGGATGGAAAATAAGGCGGGCACTCAGCGGCGGCAGCTCTCTCTTAGCTGCGGCGGCTCACAGGACAAATCACGATGATGCAAAGTTAGCAAGGGTGCGAGCACTCCGCGGCAGCAGCTCTCTCTTAGCTGCGGCGGCTCACATGACAAATCACGATGATGCAAAGTTAGCAGGGGTGCGAGCACTCAGCGGCGGCAGCTCTCTCTTAGCTGCGGCGGCTCACAGGACAAATCATGGTGATGCAAAGTTAGCAAGGGTGCGAGCACTCAGCGGCGGCAGCTCTCTCTTAGCTGCGGCGGCTCACAGGACAAATCACGGTGATGCAAAGTTAGCAAGGGTGCGAGCACTCAGTGGCGGCAGCTCTCTCTTAGCTGCGGCGGCTCATAGGACAAGCCACGATGTTGCACAACTAACACAAGTGCGGGCATCCAGCGGCGGCAGCTCTCTCTTAGCTGCGGCAGCCCACACAGTTTCAGCGAAGGTTCTGAGGATGCAAAATAAGGCGGGCACTCAGCGGCGGCAGCTCTCTCTTAGCTGCGGCAGCCCACACAGTTTCAGCGAAGGTTCTGAAGATTCAAATCAAGGCGGGCACTTAGCGGCGGCAGCTCTCTCTTAGCTGCGGCGGCCCACACAGTTTCAGCGAAGGTTTTATACCTAAAAAGTCTTTGTTCTCTGTAGTCACAAATCACTGCATCCAGCCAGAACCAGTTTGGTGGGGTCGGGGAGCACTTGGTTTACGAGGCGACATCCTGCCCTTTAAGAATCTGGGGGTCTGCTATCAGACGCCTAGTGGTAGATGGAGCCATAATTCACCTTGCCAGGCACGGCCCTGCTCGGATCAAAGAGTCACCCCTCCCCATACTCTAAATGCCGATCTCTCTCTCCATCCAGGTCTGACCCAGCTGGCCCTGCCGCTCCAAAACCAGACGGCCAATACACACGCTAGCAAAAGCCTACAGGAAAGCTTCAGGCCAGAAAATACCTCGTTTCTAGTAGAGGCATTTTCGAACACGGGCTACGCTAATAATCCTTACTAAAAGATGCATCTCAATGTTCTGAGTTTAAACATATCAAAGTCGACGTTCCTATCAGGTTCCTGGGGGCAGGTAGGATTAAGGCATGTAATACTCAGCCTGCACATTCTGGCCTATGAGAACGGGTGGCCTCGCAATAGTAAACAGTGAAATGGAGGGTAACTCGCTATTAGAACATGCTACACAGACATACTTTAAAAGCTGCTTCGGTGTGTAGCGCAAATCAGCACTGCCGGCCCATCAGCAGTATTTGGTCTACCAGCACTGGGCACACACAGTGCACTGATACTAGGGACTGACAGGTAAACCAAACGAGCCACTTATGATTATCCCAATTCATACAGGTATCTTTACACAGGGAGCATTCGCGCTGTGTCACTGATTGGCAGTGGCACAGCGCCCAGAGCATCTAAATCCAGCCAACATAAAAGGTCAGTAGCGAAAAGAGGATGGGAGACCCGCGCCAATGATGGCAGGTCTAACACAAATGTATTTCGGCCATTAATGCCCTTCGTTAGGGGTGACTAGAACCAAAAAGAAAGCTCATCAAAAATAGTAAATGACCCCATTGACGTTTTGTAATATTCATTTTTCAATAATTATTTTCAATGTATGTTGTTTATTCACAATTATTTCCAATGTATGTTATTTTGAGAAAAGCAGCACATCTCAATCATGTTGTTTTATATTTGTCATGAAGACAGTTTGCGTACAGAGGTCATAACCTAAGCTCAGTTCACCGTTCGAACGGACTGTCACATGTAGTGTCTATATGCGTATTTCTTCAATGTTCATCTTTTGGACTGGGTCTTTCTGTCATGTGATAAGAATATTTTCACCTGAGCTGAGTACTACTAATCGGCTCATGCACGGCGATCTCAATTTGGGCAGAAACTTCATGGTTTATGAAGACAAGATGCCATCTAAAACTAAACACTTAGACGCATGCTGGTATACACAGTGAATTACTCGCCAAGTTTGAGTTCTGTGCATGGCTGTTTATACTTTTTGATTATGGTATTGTTGCTCTTTTCTAAATCTTACTTTAAAGTTTTTTGGGCTTAAACTGAACAGGTTTCTTGAGTTTCAGCACGTAGAGGTGAAGGTTTGAGCACATTTGCTTTCCATAGAGCATGCACCACGGTGGTTCTCGTAAAAGTGTAATGGTGTCCTTTACTACTTTTGATGGGCTTTCTTTTTGGTTCTAGTTACCCGTGACGAAGGGCATTAATGCCCGAAATGCATTGGGATGTTAGCAGCATAATTACACAGGACGAACAGCACATTCCGTGTGCCGATGAGAGACGCCTGAATGGGCATTTCTCGCGCATTTAAAGTTTGGAATTCGACTGTTTTATTGTGAAAGTACACATTCCGAGGACAATCGAATACATCTGGATTAAATATGGATTACTTGTTTGATGGATTACTGAGAGTTGACAATTTGCAATTTCTGCATCGCAGTGCGGGTTGAATCTGGTGCGTGACTACGCACTGGCCGTTTTTTTTCATACAGTTGTGTTACTGGGGCAGAACACACATCAAGCCGGCACACAAATTCTTGCCTTAGAGCATATTAAAGTGTTGTTTAAACCAAGTAAATTAGGAGTGCATTCTATCACCTATTTTTTTAGCATGATGCATCACTGTCCCCCACTGATCGTTTGCACCTAAATTGAGTACATGAACATAAGATATATTACCATCTGAAAAAAAAATACTTGGAAGGTTCCTGGGATGTTTCGAGAGAGCCTTGTTATACATCATCAAAATATTTGAAATATCATCAGTAGACGATTGCCGTTTTGTAATATTCATGTTTCAATAATTATTTTCAATGTATGTCGTTTCTTCACAATTATTTTTAATGTATGTTATTTTAAGAATAGCAGCACATCTCAATCATGTTGTTTTATATTTGTCATGAAGATAGTTTGCGTACAGAGGTCATAACCTATGCTCAGTTCATCTTTCGAACGGACTGACACATGTAGTGTCTATGGGCCAGATGTACAACCCTAATTTGCATGCGCAAACGGGTTTGCGGCCCGTTTGCACATGCAAAATACAAAAGGGCCATGTACTAACCCTATTTAGCGACTCGCAATTTAGTTGCGACTCGCTAAATAGGATTAGCGACTCGCTATTATGAAGGGGCGTTCCGAGGGCGTCCCTTCCTAATAGTGAGTCTGAGCCCTATGTATGACTGTTTTGCAACCGCAATTGCGGTTGCAAAACAGTCGCAGTTTACCACCCTTCTCAGAAGGGTGGTAAAGTACTCGCAAAAGGGAAGGGGTCCCAAGGGGACCCCTTCCCCTTTGTGAATGCAGGTGAAAATATTTTTTAGGGGCAGGCAGTGGTCCCAGGGACCACTCCCTGCCCTTAAAAAATGAAACAAAAATGTTTCATTTTTCTTTTTTTAAATGCAGCCCATTTTCTTTTAAGGAAAACGGGCTGCATTTTTTTTTTAAAACTGCTTTATTTAAAGGCAGTCCCAGACATGGAGGTCTGCTGAGCCCAGCAGGACACCATACCTGGGAGGGCCAGCCATTCCCAATGGGGTCGCAAATTGCGAGTACCTCATTAATATTCATGAGGCATGCAATTTGCCGCCCCATTGGGAATCGCAAACAGTGTCTCAGACACTGTTGTACATAGCATTTTGCAACTCGCAAATTGCGACTCGCAATTGAGCACAATTTGCGAGTCGCAAAATGCTATGGTCGTACATCTGGCCCTATATGCGTATTTCTTCTATGTTCTTCTTTTGGACTGGGTCTTTCTGTCACGTGATAAGAATATTTTCACCTGAGCTAAGTACTACTAATCGGCTGATGCACGGCAATGTCACTTTGGGCAGAAACTTCATGGTTTATGAAGACGAGACGCCGTCTGCGGCGTTGAAACACTAAACACTTAGATGCATGCTGCTATACACAGTGAGTTACTCGCCAAGTTTGAGTTCTGTGCATGGCTGTTTATACTTTTTGATTATGGCATCATAGCTCTTCTTTAAATCTTTCTTTAAAGTTTTTTGGACTTAAACTGAACACGTTTCTGGAGTTTCAGCACGTAGAGGTGAAGGTCTGAGCACCTTCACTTTCCATAGAGCATGCACCACGGTGGTTGTCGTAGATGTGTAATGGGGTCCTTTACTACTTTTGATGTGGTTTCTTTTTGGTTCTAGTTACCCCTGACGAAGGGCATTAATGCCCGAAATGCATTGGGATGTTAGCAGCATAATTACCCAGGACGAACAGCACATTCCGTGTGCCAATGAAAGACTCCTGGATGGGCATTTCTTGTGCATTTAAAGTTTGGAATTTTACTGTTTTATTGTGAAAGTACACATGCCGAGGACAATGGAATAAATATGGAATAAATATGGATTACTTGTTTGAACTTGTGGATTACTGAGAGTTGACAATTTACAACTTCTGCATCGCAGTGCGGCTTGAATCTGGTGCGTGACTGCACACTGGCCATTTTTTGACAACTAGAACTTTTCACCCACACTTATAAACTCATGCACAAGAGAGAGACAAAGTAGTACGGCCCTGGACCTGGATGGCGACTGTGGCAACACCATGGAAAGCTGAAAGGGCAAGCCATCTGATGCCTCTCATAGACTAAGGACTCTGTCTGCAGCTGACACCCAGTACTAGATGGGTCTCTCCAGAGCCTGTTGCACTGGCCCCCTTGAAGGAAGTGACCCGATTAGGGCCACCCGGGTCACTCGCGACCACCTCTCAGCCTTGCATACAAATGAAGAGTCGGTCAGACAGTAGAGAATACAAACCAACTATGTTTTATTCAGGTGCACTCGAGCAGAGTCCAGTCTGATCAGCCTCCTGGGATTGCTGCAGAAGGACTGACTTCAGCAAGCATGGCGATACATTATGTACAATTCAGAACCAATAAAGACACGCCCTGACTGGAAATTTCCGTTGGTAGCTGGTGAACAAAGGAGATACAAAAGGATGAGTTTCAATCCTGAGACCGGGCACATGCTAACTCAGTGCCAAGGTCACTCTGCCTGTGCCCGCCGCTCTAAGGGTGGGAGCAGGCCTATCTAGTGGGAAAGGTATGCACTAATAAGAACAGTGTATTCATTAGTACAGCAAGACTCAACCTTGGAGAAATGAAAACTATTGCAGCTGCTTTCTGCTGGGGCAGACAGACTGAAGTTAGTTTCGATCATGGCTCAAAATAGCGGCTGAATATAAAATGGTGCAGCGAATGCTAACTTAAGACGTACAATGCATGAACAACACAGCTAAAACATTTTTATTCCAACAGACCCTCCTTTTAGCATTTGCTAAACCTTTATATTACTACCTAGAAACAGATAACATATTGCAGGAATAAGAGCTACCACTACAAGTTGATGTGTGCATAGACAATATTCAAAGATACCCTCATCAATCAGTATAATTTAATTTATATCTTTCTGCAGCATGATCACAGCATTAGTGTCATGGGCTGATATCTTTGGCTTAGGTATCAGAGCACTTACACAATAAGCACAACAATCCGGGAGGCAGTGTATGCAAAGGCAACATGCAAAGATAATACCAGCAACTGCAACCAAAAAGATAAGGATCTTCCAACCCCACGTTGTTAGCATATTCCAGAATCACCCCGATAATGTCCCAGTACCGGTCTCTTGGTGTAAGTCTGATGACAGTCTGTGCAATTTTTGTATAGCCTTATACACACTGGGGGTGTGGTCTGGTATGTAAACACAACAGCTACTGCCAATGACACGACAGGTCCCTCCCCGATCAGCAAGGATGGCATCTAACACCATCCGGTTTTGTAAAGTAACGAGCCTCGTAGCCTGGAGCTCCACAGTAATATTGGTCTTTATCCCTGCTGTTGTATTAATAACCCCTTCCAGAACTCTTGTGAGCCGACGAATGTTAAGGCTATTGGACATGGGGCCCTAAAAAGGTACGATACCCTTCATAGCATCCTCAAACTGCTGTAAGGTGGTATCTGTCTGATCTATATCTTTCGTGTCAATGACCCTTCTGACTCGGGGCAAGTATACACTCCTACGCTGCAGCTGATGATCTTTATAGTAATTGCATGGAGCTATATACACAGGGGGAAGGAGAAAAGAGAGATAACACCTGCCCGACCATCCCCTCGGGAGCCAGACATAAGCTTGGGATCCACAGACAAAATAGACATTAGGGAGTGGTATTAAGGGCGGACTATCGGTTGTTCTCAATCTGTATGTGGAATTGCATCTGCTCTCCCCCACCTTTATCCTCCCGGTCCCCTGGACACAGAAACTAGCTGTTGTGTTGACCACTGACACTGGTATTGGTTGGTCCTTGGTAACATTACGATCCTGGAAATATTGGAAGTACTCAGACGTGTTAAACCCTTGGAAATCAGCCATTTCCATTCGAAACCAGGTCTTGTTCTTTACTCTTTTGTATGTGTTCATACAGGACCTTAAAAACAGTTTAGCAAACGTCTCTTGTCCTGTCAGTCCTACGGGGGGAACCCTATGATGGGAATGTACATTCTGTACCACAGTGCGAGAATCAGCGGGTGTCCTATCCAAAGTAGAAAATTGGTGATGGGGACGCATCATACTGAGCAATTCAAACCAACCCTCGCAACTACTGATGTATGACAGTGGCATGGACTACAAATCACTTTTATGAGTCACTGAGGGAAGCAATCCACAAATCCAACAATTAGTGATATTAGACACCTCATGAGCCCGATGCAACATTTGTATAAATACATTATCTGTATAAGACTTTCGGTTCTCTCCTTTGTGAGGGGCCAAAGTGACAAAAGTGTGTTCAGGGGGAATGGGTGTTGTACCAACCAAGGAATGTACAGGATACTTCTCCTCCAGAAACCAGGATATTCCCAATACAATTATTAGTGCAATCGCAACTATTGATGCAAAAACTATTTTACTCTTTTTGGACCAGCCCTGTTGCGCTAGTCGCGGTGATGCAAATGGCTGTTCCTCCTCCTCAATAGGCCGACCAAATGGATACATTATGAAACATGGAAAAAGGAATGCTATAAAACTGATGGCAAGGGCAAGTGTTCCCAGTGTCCGTCAGAGCCTCACTGGAAGAGTCCTATTGTTCATCAACGTTGGCGCTCTTGAGCACTGGCGGTGGAGCTGCTCAGTCCTAGCTCTTGACGAATCCCACGTCGTCCAGGATAATGTACCCTCCCAAGCGGGAGCACATTCGATTTATCCTGTCCAATGTCAGAACAGTGCACCAATCTCGCCTCACCCTAAACTAACACCGTTGGTACTACAGCAAAGTACACCCTAACTTGCACAGTCCATCCCTGACTAGTCTGACTTCTCCTTTGGTGCACTATTCTTCAACCGAGGGCGCAAATTGTACCTGGTGACTCCAGGCACAGAGGGGTCAACGTCTTTTATTGTTCTGATTTCCAGAGGGACTGCTGCATTTAGTGTGTTTTCGTTCTCAGCATCTGTTTGGGTCCATGTAAGCTGCGCGTCACTGAATGGGACGAACTGAGGTATCCTTTCTCCCTCAGCATCCCCAATACCATCCCTCACCCATGGGTCATAGGGTAAGGGTAAGGGTACTCTGCGGCAGTGACTAGAATGAATCCAATTCTTACGGCCAGCGACCTTAACAGCTGTCCTGGCAGCGAGGAGCACTTGCTCGGGCCCCTTCCAACGGTCCTCCAAGCTTTTCTTCTGCTGGAAGTTCCTCAGCAACACCCAGTCCCCAGACTGGATGTTATGGCCGGGCCTCTCAGGTGCTGGTGGGAGCGCCTCTCGTATCTGTTGGTGAATAGAACGCAGATTTTCAGTTAACTGGCACAGGTAATCAATTAATAGAGGGTACTCGATTTCGCAGAATCTACGCGGGCGCGGGACGTCCCAGACATTCGCGGGGCGTCCGAACACTACCTCGTAGGGTGACAATCCCGTCCTAGAATGTGCTGTAGTTCTTCTGGACAAAAGAGCTAGTGGTAAAGCATCTGGCCACTGTAACCCTGTGGTCTCCTGAATCTTTGCCAATTTCAGTTTGAGAGTACCATTGTACTTCTCAACCAAACCTGCTGACTGGGGGTGATTCGCAGCATGAAACTTAGGTCTAATGTGTAGTCCCTCACAGACTAGCTGAATAACCTTGGCATTGAAATGACTTCCGGTATCAATCCAGATCAAACGGGGCAAGCCGAAGCGAGGAAAGAACTCCTTCAGGAGTACCTTTGCAGTCGCAATGGCTGTATTTTCTTTAGTGGGGTAAGCCTCAACCCATTTACTGAACGCGCAAACAACCACCAACACATACTTCAAATTATTGACCCTGTCCATTTCAATAAAGTCCATTTGAAGGACCTCAAAAGGGAAAGTGGGAGGTGCAAAATTACCGGGTGGAGTAGAGGTACCCTTGCCCGGATTGTGCATCATGCACACCATGCAATATTTCACTAAATGTGTAGCTGTCTTGGAGATGTTGTCATTTTGCCATACGGGGTCTAACAGCTTGCAAATACCCTTAGCACTGATATGGGCTGGGCTGTGGGCCATTGTCACTACAGGAAGAACATATGCATCTGGCAACATCCATCTTTGCTTCCCTGACTTATCAACCCAACATCCCTCATCATTCAAGTTTGCTGTACTTTCTTGCCACACTGCTAATTCCTCTACCGTGGCCTCACTCTGTATCTCCTTCACATTTTCAAGTGTATTCTCAAACATGGAGAACTCGGGCACCCACCTGGCGGGACCTGCTACAAACATTCTTTTCATCTTGGTTCGGGCTGTTTCCTTAGCTGTCTGATCTGCAAAAGCGTTCCCCTTACCCACATCGTCAGTAACTTTCTTATGGGTGCTGCACTTCATGATGGCCAATTTCTTAGGAAGTGTCAAAGCGGACAGAAGCCTATATATAAGAGGACCATGCTGAATGCGTGTCCCGTGGGAGGTAAAAAACCCTCTCTCTGCCCACAGCTGCCCAAAATTATGGGCGACCGCGAAGGCGTACTGGCTGTCAGTATAAATATTAACAACCAGTCCCTCGCTCAATTCACAAGCTCGAATAAGGGAGACTAACTCAGCTGCCTGGGTGGACTGATAAGGAACTCGTGATGTCTCAACTACCGTGCACAGCGTAGTAATTGCGTATGCTGCAGTGGTGGTGCCATCTGGTAATTTGAAACAAGAGCCATCGACATATAGTTCCCCTTGGGGGGTCAGATAAGGGAACATCAGTCAGGTCTACCCGTCCTTTCGTCTCCTCTTCCGTCCGGAAGGTACAATCCTGTATGTCAATCTCCTCATTCTCAGAAGGGAGGGGTAGTAACGTGGCTGGATTCAGAGTGGCACAGCGTTTGATCGTAATGTGCTTTTGAAAGAGCGTTAGCTCATAACCTGTCAGACGTGCACTGGTGAGGTGCTGCGTCCTTGTCTCATTCAAAAGTGTATTCTCAACATGGGGCACCATAACTGTGAGGTCAGTATCAAGTACGAGTCCAGCCGATTGCCTTATTGAGACAGCCACAGCCGCGACCGCTCTTAGACAGCTCAGGAGGGCTCGGGCGACAGGATCAAGTACAGCCGAGAAATAAGCACACGGTCGTGCTTATCCCTGAATTTTTGTGTTAAAACAGAAAACGCACAACCACCCAGCTCATGGACGTACAACACGAAACATTTTGCATAATTAGGGGTACCAAGCACTGGAGCCGAGCAAAGCGCAGTTTTTAATTGCTCAAAAGACTGATGACACTCTGGCGTCCAAGGCAGGGGTTCATGCACATCTTTTAGTGTTAGGGCAAGCAGGGGCTTAATAAGCAACAAGTAACCAGGTATCCACTGCCTGCAATAGGAAGTGATACCTATGAAGGCATGCACATCTTTCTGAGTTTGCGGGACAGACATTTTAACAATGGTACTGATGCGCTCAGGAGTCAATCTCCTACCCTCCTTCGACAGTAGGTGACCTAAATAGATGACCTCCTGTCGACAATACTGAAATTTGGAAAGGGATACCTTATGACCATGGTCAGCTAAATGGAGTAACAATTTAACCATACTATCTCTGCAACCTTGTTGTGTCTGAGGCGATGAGCAGGTCGTCAACATATTGGAGCAATACATTACCTGTGGGGAGGGACAAGGAATCCAGCTGACTTTTAAATGCCTGACTATAAATACTCGGGCTTTCTGTATAGCCTTGAGGAGCGCGACAGAATCGAAAGCTTCTACCAGCTAGGGTGAACCCGAACAGATACCTGCTATCAGGATGAATGGGAATACTGAAGAATGCATATTTCAAGTCAATGACAGAAAAGAATTTAGCAGAAGAAGAAATCATTGTCAAGAGAGTCGTAATGTCAGGGACCACAGGAAACTGAGGAATCACTATTTTGTTAACTTCTCGCAAATCAATCACAAAGCTGTAAACATCTTCGTGATACTCAGAGTGACCCCAAGGTGTCCTTTTAAGACTAGGGAGAATAGGGCTATTACAAACATTAGCAGTCGTCTCCTCAACCACTCCTTTCTCAATCAAATCCTGCACAATTTTTACCAAAGCTCGCTCACCTGCCTGCGGTATCTTGTACTGAGGAATACGGGGTAAAATAGCACCTTCCTTGACACAAATCGAAACAGGCGATATCTGCAACAAATCCACATCTGTGTCGCCCGTTGCCCACAGTGTGGGTGGCACATCTTTAAATTCAGCAGGGAGGGGCGCATCTTTGGACAGACACTGCTTAGCGCACACCACATCAGGACCCATCGTCATATAGACGCCGGCTGGGGAGCAATAAATCGTAGCATGCAGTTTTTTCAACAAGTCCAAACCCATCAAATGTTTTCCACAATTAGATGTCAACAAAAATGGCGAATCCTCAGTGAAAGGACCAATAGTCAACGCAAGAGGCTTTGAAATGGGGCTCACAACCGGTACACCAGAAAATCCTACCGAAACATTATTATGGCCAGACAGAGCCGCCCCAGGGACCAAGGAATGAGAAATAGAGCTGTTTGTTGCACCTGTATCCACCAAAAACTCCTTAGTTGAACCATGCATGTCCGCACTAACGTACAGACCTCATTGGTCTACAGGTATCAAAACTGGTCCCTCACCCTGTCCCCGGCTGTCCTAGCTGTAAGAAAGCCTGGTCACCTCATCCGTATCATAGTCATCATGATAATATTGTTTGCTCCGAGGGTCGTCGAAGTAGTTCTGATCAGTACGACCCTGCGTACTGATCAGATGTCTCAGTAGTCTGAGCCCTGTCCTGGCCACCATCTCCACGACCCCGCCCACGAGACCCTCGTCCTCTTGGGACCGCCACCTTCTGCAAAAGCACAGGACACTCCCTCCTCCTTACAATACGCACACTGATTTGACCCTACCGGCGTAGTATTCCTGCTAGTACGAGGAGGCTGTCGGGCTAAACCACCACGTCCTCTACCTTTCCCTCGAGAAGCCTGCTGCAACAACACCTTCGTATTCAAATCCTTATGCTTTTTCTCCATCTTCTCCTTATCCTCATTTTCCCTGTGCTCATAATACTTCGCCATATTTAAGATAACAGAAGGAGAAGAGGTGGACCAAGTGCTCTCGGAAGCCTGTAATCGAGTCGCGATCTCGGGGAGAAAATTTGAAACAAATCTACTAACAAACAAATGCACACCACCCTCAATTGACAAGTCCTGTCCACTATAATCCAAAAACACACTTTCAAACTGGGTGAAAAAATCAGACACACTCTCATCTTTCTTCTGACGACAGGCCGATAGCTTGTCCCAATCTATCTTTCGGGTGGAATAAGGGAATGCATATAAGTGATAATGCGGCCAGGCAGAGCAAGTATCTCTGCTTTAAGCTTCTCACCAGGCTTTCTTTCCACGTCCCATACTCTAATTTGATCCCAGGTACCACCCAATTCAGCGACGTGGTCCTGTGTGTGTACCTGCCTCCAGATATCAACAGGAACCAACAAACCAAAGAACATTTCAATATCCGCAAGCGTCATTACTGTCGAAGAAGCGGCCTCAGTCAATTCTTTATAATACGCAGTAGGATTTTTCCTAGGGTCAGGTAACTGCGTTTTAAGGGACAAGACCTCACTCCTTTTCCATGGGGTATAAACCCACTGTTTCTGGAAACAGGCCGCTACCCCTGGCCTTGTAACAACATTGTGCTGATCCCGTAACTCTGGTATTACAGGGTGTATATGGGGTGAACCTCACTCATTCGAAACTGAGATGCTGTCTTCGGGCTCTTCTCAAGCAACCTACCCTGATAAGCAACCAGCGCCGTGACATTACCAAAAACTTTACCAGGCACCATATCAGCAACGTATACATGATCCTTGATATCATAGATAATCTGCGGTGCTAGATCATTGAAACACTACTCCCAAAGTCCGATCAAAGTAGCCGACATATGCCTAAAGGCATGCTGCTGTACAAAAAGGTCCTAATCTTTCATCACACTCCACACAGCCTCCACACAATAAATGGGGTTTCGGGCCCACTGTGCAGCCTGGTTAGCCACTACCTGTTTCTCTGCATCTCCCATATCAGAACGCACCAACGTTCGCCCCAGGCGTTCCATAAATTTCGCCCAGTCTCTATCCTCAGGGCCACGTACTGGTGTCCCACCACTCTGAAATGCAGGGGAATAGAGGAACACAGTGGGAGTGACAACAGAGGAAGTGGGCATTAACATCTCCGCTGGCTGGATCGTGGGTGTAAGGGTTGGCGAAAGGGACGCCGAAGCAATAGGCGTTGCAGGAATGCTAACAGTCGTGGTTGCCACAGACGGCAAAGACAAAGAAAGGACAGGAGGTGCCGTGGCCAAGGCAGTCTGATCAACAGTAACAGAAGCAGAGACAGCAGAGACAGAAGATCCGGGTACTGGGCCTGTGGGGGAAGGGCAGGATATACCCTCTGCGGGGCATACGGAGGTGGGGGTCGAGCATCTACCAATTATTCTACCAAAGCACCATTTTCTTCTTGGGCTACATAAGATTTATCAATATTAAGTCGAAACCTCCTATCTTCACGTTCAATTTCTAATTCCTGCTTCTCTCTATCATGTGCTACAACTTTCTGAGTCAATGTTTGCATCTTCCCCTTCCAGGCCTCTTTCTCTGCTTTCATTCGCCTCTCTGTTTAGCCTCCTTTTGCCACGTTCTGAGGGAATCAAACATAGACTGCCTGCTTCTTCTCGCAAACAACTTCTCCTGCAAAAACCCAATTTTTTGTTCGTCAAAAGTGCCCGTTAACGGCCACTGCAACTCGGCATTGTCCCTCGTATATTTGTGCCATAACGTACTAAACATAATAGGTCCAAGGCCGTGTTTTACATACATATCAAAATTCGGAGTGCCTTCCGGAGCCGCTGGCTGACTTTCTTCCCGTCGAGCATCAGCAGAACAACAACGACAAGAAACCAAAAAACTACTGAACACCGGCATTTTCAAAAGTAAGCCAAATTCGTTATGTTGCCGGGCAAAGTGTTCACAAACACTTTGTATCCAAAATGGTCCTTAGACCGTCCCAAATGCAAACCAAAATCGGTCCTCAGACAGTACCAAAGACAAACCAAAATGGTACCATATCCATAAAGAACCAAAACAAACTCACCTGGTGCAAACAGGTCAAACAAATTTATTCTCCACTGCCGACTCTTCGGACCAAACGGTCAGATCCAAGGGTTTCGCCGTTCAGGACCCCAGTCGAGATGACCACTGGGTGAGGCACCAACCGGTCAGACAGACGGGGCAGCTGCGAGTTCAGGACTCTCTTGTGCAGGGATCCCTGGTCCACCCGTCCGACCCGACGATGGCCCTGACCTCCACACCCGTCCGCGGGCAAGGAAGGGTCACCCGATGGAGTCCCTGTTTGGGCGCAAACTGAAGGAAGTGACCCGATTAGGGCCACCCTGGTCACTCGCGACCACCTCTCAGCCTTCCATACAAATGAAGAGTCGGTCAGACAGTAGAGAATACAAACCGAGTATGTTTTATTCAGGTACACTCGAGCGGAGTCCAGTCTGACCAGCCTCCTGGGATTGCTGCAGAGGGACTGACTTCAGCAAGCATGGCGATACATTATATACAATTCAGAACCAATAAAGACACGCCCTGACTGGAAATTTCTAGTTGGTAGCTGGTGAACAAAGGAGATACAGAAGGATGAGTTTCAAATCTGAGACCGGGCACATGCTATCTCAGTGCCAAGGTCACTCTGCCTGTGCCCGCCGCTCTAAGGGTGGCAGCAGGCCTATCTAGTGGGAAAGGTATGCACTAATAAGAACAGTGTATTCATTGGTACAGCAAGGCTCAACCTTGGAGAAATGAAAACAATCGCAGCTGCTTTCGGCTGGGGCAGAGAGACAGAAGTTAGTTTCGATCATGGCTCAAAATGGCGGCTGAATATAAAATGGTGCAGCGAATGCTAACTTAAGACGTACAATGCATGAACAACACAGCTAAAACATTTTTATTCCAACACCCTCACGCCCCTTGAGGACAAGTTGGGGAAGACCTGGACTTCTGGACCCCAGCACCCAAGAGAGGAGAAGGCTGGCACATTAAGCTAGTGAAACCAGTTCCGTGCACAGTGTGCCCTTTTTGAGGCAAGGTAGCCTGCTGAAACCAGTGGCTAGAGCTCACCATCAGGAGCAAAATGAGCCCAAGATCATTTAATTCAGCCCATTGGGCCCGAGTTATGCCCATTTAAAGATTTTGACCTTTGACCCCAATATGAGCGACAGAGTGCGTGGGGCTCTGCTGCCCTGTTCACAGTTCCCCCCGGTGAGAGCAAAGCCCCCAGGGGTCAGCTCATGGTTTATTAGAAAAAATGCCCAGGGGGTGTGTGCTTGGGGCCCCCTCCACAGACTCCTACTGGGCATGGAGACCCCACTTACCAGGCCAGCGCAAGGTTGGATGGGGCCCGGGACACCATCTTCGGGTGCCTAAGAAAAAGGCAGGGTCCAGGGACCCCTTAGCCAGAACCCCAAAGTAGAATAATGAGCTGCACCCTGGAGCCTTCCTCCCTTCCGCATGCACCACGGGAGGGAGAGAGAAAGCAAGCCGGCTCCAGCAGCGGCACAGCACAGTGTTGTGGTCGGGGTCCGACAGGGCAGTACAGAAGTGGGCCAATTACGCTGCCCCAATAAATGAAAATGCCTGGGGTTCCCTGGGCACCTTTTCCAACAAAACAAAAAGGAGATGTGCGAAGCCGCCTGCATAAAAACAACCCCTGCCGAAGCAGCTACTTTAATATTCACGCTCCTGCATGGGAGCGCCCCTCAATGCCCCATTCTGGGGCTATTTCAAATACTCTTTTTTTCCTTGTGGTGACCCAAACAGGGAAGGGGCACCATCAACATGCCTCAACATGTTGTCTGGGGCTGCAGAGAGTGCAGCACCGCACTCCAAGATGCCTTTAAAACACTAGCCCAAGGTCTCCCAGGTCTTAAGATGTATGACCTGGGGAGACTTTTCATCATTTTCTAAGTTATCCCAGAGCTTGGGCTTGATGCTCTTCAGCTCGGGAGTAGTGGCATTCTAGTGGTTGTTCCTATGGCTGCATTGTGTGCCGGCAACAGTAAAAGAAAAACTCATGGCCTGATTATGATCTTGGCAGATGGGATAATCCGTCACAAACGTGACAGATATCCCATCCGCCGCATTTCAAGTTCCATAGGATATAATGGAATGTGTAATACGGCGGATGGGATGTCCTTCATGTTTGTGATGGAGTATCCCATCTGCCAAGATCGTAATCAGGCCCTCAGACACATTATAATTGTGTTAACTGTTTTATTGCTGACAATGATATTTGGTAAACTTTGCAAGGCTTTTATTATTAATAAGGATTGCATTGATTGATTCCAGTGATATCATGGTGATTCTTAACATGTGATTATTGTTCCTATAATGTGGTGACCCATTGACCAAGCCAAAAGGCCTGTTTTATTTAAAATAACACCCTCATATAATGTGATGTTTTATCTGAAATAGGTGGGGGTGATACTGTGATTTAGAGGTTCATGACCCATTAGGTTCCAAATGTGATTTCAGAATGTCACCAAAGGTATTTCCATCTGCCTGATGTATTTATTTGCAACTTATTGCATAGTTTTTAGTGGTGTGTGCGTAATAAATAGAATTTTTGTTTTTGAAAGAAAAAAGCACTGACTTGACAATGATTTATTGAGTGCTGTTACTGCATGCTAGCGAATTGGGATTCCTAGCCAATATCAACTCATTGGACGGCTTTGCTTTGCTACCTTGAGAGTGTCAAGCACTACAATGGGGTGCTTGGTTCCCAGTAAGGAGAGCATTATGGACCTTTGTCCTTGAGCAAGCCTCACATCCTGCATAACTAATAACTCAATTTCTTACAATCACGAATGACTTCATCGATATCATTTGTCACATTATATAGCATTATCATTGACTTCCTCAAGGAAATGAGTACTGTAAATGTAATAGTGAGGATGGTTATACTAATATTAAAAAGCAGATGTCATGTATTTCCTCGGTCTGAGACAGACCATGGCTGTAAGGATAATTGTGTGAGATGTCTGCTTTCAACAAAATACAAAAATAAACACAAACTCCCACAAACATGTGGCATACCTGATACATGCATATTACACACATGTGCCCCACATTTTATGTGTATAGGACACACATATGGCATCAAGGTGATACATGTGATATGCTAATGACACATTTGCGGGACAGTTGTCACACATAGGTCGCTTGAATGTGACAGAATTGTTGCATCTCAGTGTCTTGATTCATGCCTTCATCTTCAGATGCTCAAAGCTTCCCTCTTCGTTAGATCTTTGACGGCTCCTTCAGGTCCCATGTGCTTCCAAGAGCCTCCATCCTCATCAGGTCTGAGTTGGGCCCTACCCACCAGCTACCTCCTGCACTAGATCGTCTGATGGCAATTCCCCCTTAGCTTTTCTTATTTTTCTCAATTGTCCCCCAAACCACCCAGATCACCAATACCCCCATTGCTCTATTTACTCATTTTTAAGAAACACAAAGGAGATAAATAAAAACTTTAAAAGAAATATTAATATGTGCTATTATTTACTGCACAATTTAAAAAATAATACATTTTCTAGGTCTTATGATAGCTTCACTTCACAATTAAGTTAAAAAAAAAAAACCTTTTAAGAAAGATTTTACAATCTCAACGCCTTTTCCCCAAAAAGATGCCTGAGAGGAATAACCCAATTAATGGTGAAACCAGAACTGTGCTCACACCGCTTTCCAAAGCGTCCCCCCAAAAAATGTAGTCTAAGGGTTTCTTTATTTTGGCAAGGCCTAAAGTGAACTCTCTACAAACTGTGCAAAGGATGCACTGGAAGGCCTCCTTTTAGCTCCGGCAGGTTTCAGCCTGACGAAGCTTGCTCGGGACACAAAGGGACAGCCATGTGCCCTCCACAGATATGTTTTCTATCGGGGGAAGCCGTACTTCCTTTGCTACAAGAGTCTCTTCCCTAGTCACAGCAGGGGCTCTCTCAGTTAATGCAGCAGGAAGTTCTCAAGAGTTGAGCAGTGGAGGGCCAGAGGGCCTTCCTTTCAGAGGCCTGTTTACTTCACAGCTCAACGCCTGAGTCACTGAGGTTGTGGGTGGTGTACTCGGGTCTATATTGTATGGTATAACTGATAGGAGCCGCAAGCAAGAAAATTCATTATCATGCAGTCTGTAACTGGCTCACTTCTATGGATCATTTCTCTGCCACTCCTAGATACTCTCTAAAGAACGTTTACTCATACTACACTTTACATGTCTGGGCCTGTGAGTTTTACTCACCACTCCTGGGTGTAATCTTGGAATCATTTACCAAGGCTCACTGTATGTAGTGTATGTCTAGCGTTTCGACGACCTGGGATTATACAGAGCAGCTGCTAAGAGCAACATTGTGGCCACACACTTCACACTTAAGCCACACTACAAGTCAACCCTCTTCCTACTAAGCACTCCCCGACGGCGTAACCTGCTACTAGTCCAATGATGCACTCTAGCGCTTATTCAAGGGTATGAGTAGCTGCATAAATGCAATTACAGTTACAACACCAAATCATTAATGAGCGCTTATTATTTGTCATTTTAATAAAGAACCCTGTTTCATGTCGATCAAAGACCAGTTAGGTGCCTCCATATTTATTTTAAGAAGTGAATGACATTTCTGTAGTGTTGGATTCTATGGGGCATATTTACTAGGAAAGGGCGGAGTGCGGCGTTCGCCACCTTGGCTTAACGCCGCACTCCGCCACTTCCAAAACGCAGGGCAGCACCATATTTACAAGGATACGGTGCAGCCCTGTGTTTCCCCCTGTGCTGGCGCTAATTTTAGCTGCTTAACGCCAACACAGACACCCTTGTACCATAGTGCAAGGGTGCCTGCGTTGTAGGGGAAGATTTTTTATGTGCAGGAAGGTGTCCCTTCCTGCACATAAACAATCTGAAATGGCATTTTGAAACTTCAATGTGTGCTGCTTAATGCAGCACACATAGAAGTTGCAAAACCTCATTTATTTATTTTTATTTTGATAATCAATGGCCTTTTGCTGTTTCTTTGTGTGCTGCACAACGCAGTACACATAGAAACAGCAAAAATGAGGAGAAATGAAACATTTCTCCTCGTTGCGCCTGTTTAAGACCAGGTTTTCTCGGGTCTTAATTTTGGCGCTGCTCCATATTTAGGCTGATCTTGTAAATATGGGGCTGCATCAAAATCAATGGTTGTTGTGGTGGAGCGCCCACCACAACACGCATTGCCTCCCCCTTCACGATAAGTATAGCGTGAAAGGGGGCCTTATTTACAAGGCAGTGTTAAGCCATGTTAAGTGGCTTAACACTGGCTTGTAAATAAGGTGAAGCCCAATTCGCCACAGGAATTCCTGTGGCGATAGGGGCTTGTAAATATGCCCCATGTGGGCTAGGCCCCTTGTGGTTCTGGGTGGGCTCAATGGAGGAAGTATGTAACTTGCTGGGAGGTGTTAAGGTGTGGTTATTAATAGTTATGATGCATTCAAAGAACAGAATGGGATGGTAAGCTGAGGAATAAAGACATACAATCCAGAGTTCAGTGTGTGGCATATTTATTTGCATGCTCCTGGCGACGAGTGCGAGATATGTGTCCTGGAGATACAAGACTGCTCTCCCTGGAAGTTTGCAATGTTCCAGCAAACTCCTCCTTTGTGCCACATGTGCCCAATGTCGAAGAGAAGCAGTTCGAAGTTGGCGTGTGTGGAATTCCACCAGAAACCCACTTCTAAGGCCAAGAAAAGAGAAACTGCACCACAACCTAACACAGAACCATCATCGTTACAAAGCAAAATGCTTAAAGCAGCCACAACCAGGTACGATGCAGAAAGCTGAAAGCATACATCCAGGGCTTGCTGGAAGTACTGGCCCAGAAGTACAGCTGACGTCACCTGAACAGCATATACGCTCATTAGCAGTAGAAAAGAGCGCAAAGTACGATGCAGCTGTGTTTCTAGAACCACCACCACGATTTGACACGGCGAAGATGCTGAATAAGGATGCCAGATGGAATGCATGGATTGAGACATTCGATTACTTCATAGATGCCCTAGAAGAAGTAGATAGGAAAATCATTAAGTACCTAAAGAACCTTGCTGGTGACTGGGTAAAAGAAGTGCTGAAGAAAATATCACAAGTTTATGAAGTATCATACCATCAAATCAAGGAAGCGTTGGAAGCCAAGTTCAATCTGATGCCGAACGTCAACTATAAAAGGTACATTTTCAACCAAGCACGACAGCAAGCTGCTGAAACGATGGATGAGTTTGTTGAAAGATTTGATGTGCTTATCAAACACTGCAAGTTTAGTGAATTTAATGATGAAGGAGCCATAGGGCTCCGAGCTATTGATGGCCATCTTTCAGACTCCTACAGAAGACTCATGTTGAGAGAGACTCTCAGCTTAGAGAAAGTACTAATGGCCGCCAAGGCCAAAGAAAGAGCGGATTGACAAGCCGCTGACATGGAAGCTAGAATGGCGAAAAGTGAATCAGCGTTGGTCATGAAAAGTAAGAACAAAGACCCAGAGTAGACGCATCTAAGTCACTGTCTAGAAAAAAGATAAGGTTGTATTTTCGATGTGGATTTTCATTTCCATATGAAGACAAATATCCAGCCATAGGACAAACATGCAACGGCTGCGGTAAGGAGAACCACTTCATAACGGTTTGCAAAGCTAACTATGTCACAGCGAGAAGAGAAAATGGATGCCAGAAAGCTCCAGAAGCCTTCTTGCCAAGTCCACAAAGCAAAACAGACAGCCTCAGTTACGACAAGTAGAAACCAAAGCTGATTGTCGTCAAATTCATCCTAGAGGGGCTTGTCAACGTCATTATTGACCACAAGTGAGGAAGATGGATGTACGATGATGGCATCAACCAATGAACGACATGCACAGGTAGGTCTGGCTGCTTGAAAAGAAGAACCAATGACAAAAACAAACCACCAAACGAAACAACAAAACTCATTTGGATATTGCCCCAAGATTTCAATAAAGATCAAAGGTTGCCCCATAACCTTCATTATAGACAGTGGTGCATCAATTGACATCATGCCAGTCGAAACGTTCAACAGCCTATCTCCTGTGCCACGTCTCAACCCGTCAAATATAAAAGTATATATGTGGGCAGCTTCTAAACCATTGCAGAGTCAAGCGTCACTCACAGCGACTTTGAAAAAGAAAGCAGTATCAGTGCAAGCGCCAATTCATGTTCTTCAATAATCTTCGTCCAGTGCTCACCTACTCAGTTTTGCCACCGCTGCTGACATGGGACTAATATCTATCAATTACAAATTCCACACTCAGTTTGAAGTTTTGTGTCAGTTCCTGTCGTTATTTCACTGCCTGGGCAGGCTCAAGACAATGAAAGAGCGACTTCACATAAATGAGGACGTTCACCCTGTTGCCCAGCGGCACAGCAAATTTGCTTTCCACTTGCAAGAAGCCGTTGAGAAAGAACTAGAATCGCTGTTGAAACATGGCACCCTTGAGCGCTCCACTGGTGGTGCCAAAAAGGACTGTGAGGGTGCAGTGTGCATCTGTATTGATATGCGCCAGGCCAACAAAGCATTCAAGAGAGAACATGCTCATGCAACTGAATGGTGCCAAAGTTTTATCCCGTCTTGACCTGAACAAGGGATATCATCAACTCGAGTTGGAAGAGAAATGCAGATACATCATTACTTATTGCAACTCATGTTGGTTTGTTCAGATACAAAAGGTTGAGTTTTGGAGTGTCGTCAGTTTCAGAAATATATCAGGATGTTATACATCGCATAACTCAACCTGTCACAAATGCTTTTAATGACAGTGATGACATACTGGTATTTGGAGCAACGCAAAAAGGAACATGGCAAGGCTCTTACACAAGTGTGCCATTTACTTGCTGATGCAGGTCTCACTCTGAATGCAGCAAAGTGTGAGTTTCACAAGATCAAACTCAAATTCTTTGGACACATATTTTCTGATGGGGGAATGACTCCCGATAAGGTGAAAGCGCTGTCACCTACTTGTCACTGTGCTGAAATTCTTTTGAGGCATGGCCAGATATTGCTCAAGGTACATTTGTGAATTCGCTACTGTAAGTTACCCATTGAAAGAGTTGACAAAATGAAATGTCTCGTTCTAATGGTCTGTTGAATGTGATCAAAGCTTCAAAAAAATAAAACATGCAATTGAGAATGTAATCGAGAAGGCCTACTATGACCACAAACTACAGACTTAGATCATAGTGGATGTGAGCCCGGTCAAGCTGGGCACAATCCTTGCTCAACATAATGGTTATTCGAATGCTCAGAGACACATTGTGGCCTATGCCTATTCTCAGCCAGAGAAGGAGAGTCTGGCTGTAGTGTGGGCCTCCGAACATTTTCATGTGTTTCTGTATGGAAAATGTTTCACTATCATAACAGACCAAGTGCTGCCCACTATCTTTGGAAATCGGAAAGCCAAGATGCCCCCTCGTTTTGAGAGGTGGGAACTGAGACTGCAAGAGTACGTTTATACAATTGTACAGAAGCCAGGTAAAGCACAGAACCCTGCTGATTATTTTTCACGAGTACTGCTACATCGTCACAGTTTGGAATCCAAGATAGATACATCAGCTTCATTGTCAAATCCAGTACGCCAGTGGCCATATCAATCGAACAGATTATTGAGACCTCTAATGCTGACAAGAACATGCATATCCTCAAAGACATCATTCTAACTCTATCCTGGAGAAGGAGTGCTCAACGTCTTGCTGACAATATTGAGTTTCACTGAAAGGTGTTGGATTGAGAGGCTCAAGAATTGTCATACCAGAGAGCCTAAAACAACAGGTCATTGAACTAGCCCATGAAGGACATCGTGGCATTGTTGCTACCAGAAGAACCCTAACAGACAAAGTGTTGTTCCCGCACTAGGACAAGTGAGTTGAGAGGGAACTAAAAGAGTGTCATCTTTGCAACTGCCTTTCCCCCAAAGTGATGTAACATCCATTGACCATGTCTGACCTTCCTACAAAGGCTTGAGAATGGATTGCAGTTGATTTAATTGGGCCCCTAGAAAAATGACATTGTCTCATGGTAGTCATTGAAGAATATTCACGTTTCCCTTTGGTAGAGGAGTTGTCATCACCAACCCATGGCAAGGTCATTGAGCGGCTGGACAACATATTTGCAGCATGGGGTATCCCCGCCATTCTCAAATCTGACAATGGTCTGCTGTTCAACAGCAAAGAGTTCAGTGAGTTCCCAGTCCAAATGAATATCAAGCATCATAAAAGTACACCGCTGTGGCCCCAAGCAAATGGTGTTGTGGAACGGTTTATGGGTACACTCAAAAGGGTAATTCAGCGAGCATTCCTGGAGGGAATTGAATTAAACCAAGTCCTGTGTCAAACCCTCTGTGCTTATCGTTCAACTCCTCACTCCACAACGGGTGAAAGTCCAACCACCTTGCTATTTAGGAGAGTCATCAGAAGCAAACTGCGACAATGAACAGTAGAGCGATCCTTGAGTGCTGACAAAGGTTTGTGTCACCGACACTGCTTGAAAGTACAAAATGAAGACATACACCGATAGGCATTGGAGAGCCACAGTAACAGCTTTCAGTGAAGGTGACTTAGTCCTACCCAGGCAGAAGCGAAAGCGGAAAACAGACACTCTATTTGCTGTCAATCCTCTGAGAGTTGTGACGCATAAAGGACTGCACATTGTTCCGGACAGTCCATCACTCGGGACTTGTCACATTTTAAGCACCTACCTCTGCGATCATCAGCTCCTGCACCTACAAATGAGGCCGTCCAGCCTGACAGTCCAGATCAAGCATCAGAACCTGTACCATCAGTGCCTGAACAGAGTACATCTCAACCACTTCATGCCACTCGATCTAGCCGACTAATGCGAGCGCCTCAACGACTCATCAAAGAAATATAATGTAACTGTTGTTTGTACTTTTTAATTAACAAAGGAAGAGATGTAGTATCATGAGACTATGTGTACTAGGACCTTGGCACTTCTGGGCGGACTAAATAGAGGAAGCACATACTTTGCTGGGACGTGTTAAGGAGTGGTTATTAATGGTTATGATGCAATCAGAGAACAGAATGGGATGGTATGCTGAGGAATAAAGACATACAGTCCAGAGCTCTGTGTGTGGGGTATATTCATTTGCATGCTTCCGGGCTGGGGAGGACGGTACAGTTTCCCCTTTTATTTTGTTTTTCTCCTCCTATGCCCTAATCCCTATATCTCACTGGATCTAGTTCTCGCTTTTTAAAAATAATTATCCATATATGTCTCACTCGTGTGCACTACCTCCTTCTTTCTATCTCTTGCTCTCGACATCGCTTTCATTCTCTATGTCTCTTTCACTGCCTCATCCCCTTTCACCCTCCCTCTCCTTCCTTCTCTCTTTTTGCCTCCCTATCTCTGATGATCCCTTAAGGTGTTTCCAGAGGTTACAAGTGTTCAGGGATGGTTGCAGGAGTTTTGCTACCATAATGCCCATGCAATTTGGCCGTATGCAATACTTCTGTGGTTAATTTGGTGTCCTCTAACTGGTGGCACCCTTGGCGGTCATATTGAAGTGCCTTCTATTTTCACCTCCTCCACCAGTGTGGATGCAAACGCAATCAATCAGGCACTGAAATGCCAAGATAAAGTTGCTCAGTAGTGTGGGGTTATTATATATGAGTACCCGTGCTGATAGTACTGAAATGGCAAAACTCAAACTGGAGCTCAAGGGCTCAGCTAAGGACATTAGTGCAAAATCTGGGCTCAACAGCTCGTAAGCACAGATAACTTTTTCACCAGGTGACTGCTGAGTTAAGTCCTAGTGTTATAATTTTATTGAAAAAAATGAGTAAGAATGTGTGCAAATGATATTAGCGCCCACAAGTACAGCAACCCCCACATTTAGCATTCGGTTTTACTGCCATATTTTAGCTTGTAGTAAACCCAAGTGCTAAACCCGAGGAAGTGCAGTTAGTGTTACGTTCATAATAGTTGCACAAAAAATAGGAGCAAAAACCATTTGCACGCTTGTTTAAAGTAACATGCTTGTTGATTCTTCATATTGAAAATACCATTATAGTACAATAATGTGGATCTTGTTGTTCTAAATTGGTCTCAGAGTTCAAAACGTTTTATACATTATGGCTGGATTACAGGTGGGCTATAAGTTCTGATGAGCTCAGTAAAAGGAGATGCTGGGCCCATCAGAATTCCAAGTTTTTGTTTTTCATACTATGCAGTATCCTGTGTGTCCCTACTCTCTGTACGTCTGAGCTGGTGCCTGGAAAGCTGAAAGTGGAATGGTGAGAATGAATGATGTACTAGAACGCTGGTGTATGATGTGAAGTGGAAGCTAGGGGATAAGGACTGTTGGCGGGAGAATGGAGCCTTCACATGATCTACCTGCTGTTGCTGTAACCTAAGGGCCTAACATGTATAAGAACGTTGAAATGTTTAGAGCTCCACTGAAGACAATAAAGTGTCCCAGAGCTTATAGCGACTGGTATAAGCCTTCTGCTCCAACATCTAATGTTCGTCTTTCTGTCTCTCCCTTTATAATTTAGAACATTCTATCCTCAGTGGGTGGAATTTTCTAAAAGCCTTATAGCCTGATGCATCGGCCTATACGGGTTGCTAAAGACCCTCTCCTTCGTTATAGGCCCTTGCCTGTGGCTCGGGCCTACAACTCTGGTTCAGGGCCTTCAACAAACTGTATAGCTCTTGGTAGCAGGCTACAAGTCTATAATAGATAACTTACTTCCTACTTAAGTGGCTCCAGACTGTATGAAGACCATGCCCCCTGACTTCAAAACACTGTGAAAGGACATAGAAAACCAGGCAGAAGTTGTTGTGGAAACACCTATTTCTGCATTTTATTCACCAAAAACCTTTATTTCCCATTATTTCCCAGAGCCTTGAACTATCGCACAAATGGTAATTTTTGGTCACCAAAGTAACATGAATTTTTCTCGGCCACTTGTAATCTGGACATTTGTATTGGTAGGGGGTATTGTTTCTCAAAAAAGTCTTTCTTCAAAGTAGGTCAAGGCATTACAGAGGCCCTGATTTACAAAGACTGCTATAAATAATGATTGGCATAATTTTTGACTAAATTGTAAATTACTCGTTTGTGTAATTTACTGAACTTTTCTAAAACAAAATGCACAAGGTATAACATCTGGAACAGGCTTAAGTGCAATAAAAATTAATGTTGTGATTTTTTAATAACTATAATGTCTAATATTTTCAACTACCCCTTGGCATTGACTGGATTTCTCAGCCTACTGGTGGTTCCCTCTATGAAAGGCCTCATAATACTCTTCCTCAATCTGTGTCTTTGAGTTTATAGCTTTAGTTTCCTTGACACTGACAACATTGTCCCTATTCTTCTAGAGTGCATTACTTGACCCAGTTATTGAGGCTATGTTGGTGGCCATATTATTTTGTTCTAATTCTCCATGTGCTTACTTTCCCCCGAACTGCTAAATTCTCGTTCTGATTTATCAACTCTGAATACTCCATTGATTTGCTGGTCTCGCAACTGGTTGCCAACTTGTAAGTGTATCTAGTGCTGGGGATGAATATTGTTCCGTGGCTCTATAATTGGGTGTGGAATACTTGTCATTATCTTCAGATTCTCTGTAGTAGTCAGACTGATGTTTGCTGTGTAATGGTGAGGTTTGAAGGGAGTGTCTTTCCTTGTGGACCGGTGACATCCACCAGTGGTCCCAAAGTGATCCAGTGATTTTTCACTTCTGATCTGGCCTAGCATCACACGTTCATGGGTGTAATATAGGCTTACTCGATATTCTTCTAGCCATACTAAGCTACTTGGCCATACATCAATCAGTTTGACCTTTAATCTCAAATGAGCCAAGGTACTCTAGGCAAGTGTTTACTAATTAAACAAGCATTTGCAATGCAATAGGTCTCGCATTTATGAGAGTTTGATCTATTGACATTGTAAATTGCAATGCCGTTTATTTATGTGTTGTTTTTAAAACAGATAAATAAACGGCATTGTCATTTACAATGCCAATAGCTTAAACTCTCGCAAATGCAAGACCTATTGCATTGGAAATGCTTTTTTTTGTAAAAACGCCCCATGCCGCACTTTCTCTTTAATGCCAGCTGCGCCCCTTTCTTTAGACGAGCCGCGTCTAAAGAAATGGGTCTGGCCACCATTAAAGTGAAAGTGCGGTTTGGGGCGCTTTTACAAAAAAAAAGCATCTGTTTGTCAAGTTGTTAAACAAATGCTTTTTTTTGTACAAGCCCTTCATGCCGCTGTTTCACTTTAATAGTGGCCATGCACCTTTCTTTAGATGCGGCTCGTCTAAAGAAAGGGGCGCAGCCGTCAGTAATGTGAAAGCGCAGCATGGGGCACTTGTAAACAAAAAAAAAGTGAAGAAATATAAAACTAAAAACTTCCGGAAATGTTCGGTGCCTCAAATAAACCAAAGGCACAGCCGCCACTGTATCAGCATGGCGTGTCACGCTATAAAAAAAAGAAAAAAAGCATTGCGGGAGAGCGTGTTCTGCCTGCAACAGCAGGCAGTTGTAAACCATCTGACAAAATAGTGCTCGGAGGCTGTAATTAAAGCCTTCCGAGTAACATGGGGTGTCCTCATGGGAGGTTACAAAATGAGACAAGGCGGTACTAAGGAGGGACTACTAAGCCTATTCACTAATGAAAATCCACACTTTACAAAGGACGATGACACAAGCCAATGAAAAATATGGGCAGAGAGTGGGCGGAGCTTCAAGCATACCTGAATACAGCATGCCTCGCAGAGTAGCGCATGCGCTCTCCAGCCTCGACCTAAAAACAGACTCCTCTCTTCCCCTACGCTTAACCCAGTTCAAAGACGCTTTGCGCATGCATGGAGCCAGACTGAATTAACGTGTGATACTTCTGTTCATTAAAGAGTGTACTAACTTAGGTCAAGAAATAAATTCACGCAAAGCATTGTCCTTTGGTGGTAAAAGCACAGAGAACGAGACACTCATGCAGTGGCTGAATACCACCAGGCCTAACCAAGAAAACTGAGTTCATATCCTATCTTCCCCGCTTACCCAAATTGTGTGATCCTATGCAAATCACTTTGATTCACATACCTCCTTTTAATTGAGCATCAGATCGGAGACCACATTAAATACATTTGGGGTTTTTTTAAACACATTTTTCCTGATGAATTTCCCTTTTTTGCAAGGACTGTTTATTTTGGATTGTTGCCTAGTTTTGATTAAAAGGGTTCTTTCATGTGTAGCCTGCCAACACCAATTTCAGGTTTTCCCGTTTAGTAGTGTTTGATAAAAAGACATTTTAGTATATGTAACATCAGCACTGTCTGGTCCTGAAATTGTCATGTGTTTTGCATTATGCTTCCTGTTTCCTCCACTCCACTTCTTGACTGTAGCCTTCGGGTCGGTCCCTGCTACCAAAGGACATTAAACTGCTCTTGCTGCACCACTGGTAGCTACGCCCCCTGACTTTGAGTGACACATCTTCGGCCCAGACTGCTCATCTCGGCCCTGTGCTACTGCACCTGCTGCACCAACGATATCTACGCCCCTGACTGTGAGTGACGCACCTTCGATCCAAACAGACAACTCATCCTGGCCCGGTGCCACTGCACCGGCAGCACCATTGATATGTACGCCCCGCCCCTCACTGTGAGTGACGCATCTTCGACCCAAACAGACAACTCATCCTGGCCCGGTGTCACTGCTCCTGCTGCACCATTGATATCTACGCCCCTGACTGTGAGTCACGCACCTTCGACCCAAACACTCATCTCATCTCGGCCCGGTGCCACCGCGCCGGCAGCACCATTGATATCTACACCCACTGACTGTAAGAGACACAGCTTCGGCCCAGACTGCTGATCGCTGCCCGGTGCCACTGCACCTGCTGCACCAATGATATCTGCGCCCCCTGGCTGTAAGTGACACAGCTTCAACCCAAACAGACAACTCATCCTGGCCCGGTGCCACTGTCCCGCAGCACCATTGATATGTACGCCCCCTGACTGTGAGAGACACAGCTCCGGCCCAGACTGCTGATGGCTGCCCGGTGCCACTGCACCTGCAGCACCAATGATATCTACGCCCCCTGACTGTGAGAGACACAGCTCCGGCCCAGACTGCTGATCGCTGCCCGGTGCCACTGCACCTGCTGCACCTGCTGCACCAATGATGTCTGCGCCCCCTGGCTGTAAGTGACACAGCTTCAACCCAAACAGACAACTCATCCTGGCCCGGTGCCACTGCCCCGCAGCACCATTGATATCTACGCCCCCTGACTGTGAGAGACACAGCTCAGGCCCAGACTGCTGATCGCTGCCCGGTGCCACTGCACCTGCTGCACCAATGATATCTGCACCCCCTGGCTGTGAGAGATACAGCTTCGGCCCAGACTACTCATCTCGGCCCGGTGCCACTGCTCCTGTTGCACCAATGATATCTACGCCCCCTGACTGTGAGAGACACAGCTTCGACCCAAACAGACAACTCATCCTGGCCCGGTGCCACTGCACCGGCAGCACCATTGATATCTACGCCCCCTGACTGTGAGAGACACAGCTTCGGCCCAGACTGCTGATCGCTGCCCGGTGCCACTGCACCTGCAGCACCAATTATATCTACGCCCCCTGACTGTGAGAGACACAGCTTCGGCCCAGACTGCTCATCTTGGCCCGGTGCCACTGCACCTGCTGCACCAATAATCTCTACGCCCCGCGACTGTGAGTGACGCATCTTAGGCCCAAACAGACCACTCATCTCGATACGGGTAACCTTGGTGGGGGCAATGAAGCTTCTTTTCATACCAGCCATCGGAGACGAGGAGCGCCCTTCTGACCCCTTTCTGCACCCCTTTTGAGCCACTGTCACTGTGCTTTGTTTCCGAGTTTGTGGCATGTAACATGACAATGCTTACATCGCATGTCAGGTTGTCCTGCTGTGTTGTATGAAGTGACCCAGCTGCGAGCAGCATGTCAGAGCCAGTGTGAAATGGTCGTCGTGAAGGTAAAGGGCTATATTTGATTAGAATTGTAGCGCTGCAAAGCCACCGTGTTTTAGGCGCTTAGACGCATATCTTATTAAACCGGATAACATTTCTGCATGCCATCAGCACAAGCCATAGAGTCCTTGTTTAACTCTGCATAAACGTTATCCCTGCTGCAGCAGAATTGTAATTCACAAAGAAACATGACTTTAAATTGCATTTGACATAGGTAGCTAATTCAAGCCAAACTCTTTCATACAGAAAACGGTGACTGACTCGGCCATTGTCTAGTAGAGTTGCTGGGATTATTCTTTCTTTTCCACATCTCATCCTACAATCTTACAAATCACGCAGATTTCTTGCATTCAAAGCTTGAAGAAGTTATGAAACCTAGCCCCGCACCTTGCCCCACCCATGTCCTCAGCCCCAACCTCCACACCTACTCCACAGCATCTAAAGCCCTACCTGGATCCTCCCCTCAGTGGGCTGCTGTCTGTGTGGTCCTGTGGCTCTCAAGTGCAGCAGGCACCAAAAAAGCAGCGATGGACAGAACACCTGCCTGCTTAGGTCAGACTGCTCCCCTGAACAGAATGCGCCTGTACTCACATTCAACCCTTGTTGTGAACAATCTCTACCTTGCGATTTCTTCTATCCAACTCATCAGAATTTAGGTTGCTGGTGTGGATCGAGATTCCTAAAATGCATAATACTCTTCAGAAATACTTCAAATAAAATAAAATGCTGTTTCGATGTGCGAGCAACAGTCAGCCTTGACCTTCTGTGTATCAAAAGCGCGTGTCGTGTCTCCGGCTAGTGAACCAGGCGTCACCTACGCTAGTCACATTGAGCGTTCACACCACATATCCCACAAACTGCGCTGCTGACTTGCACGCTTCTGTAACAGGTGTGACTATCACCGGACAGTTCCGTGGTCCTCATCTTGCCGACTCCAGAAGGTCGAGAGGCTGGGTCGGCCCCAATGATGTTCATGCCTGTGACGTGCAGCCTTCCGAGAGATGTGTGTGCAGCAGAACGAGCTCTCAATAATCTACAGGAACTCTGCTACGGCTCTCGGGAGGGGCGGGGGCAAGCTCGTCTGTGCTGCTGCTTGCTCCTGTTCACCCTCCCTCCGTAAAAAAGTGATATAATACGGACACATCTGCACATCACATGTACACACGCACTTTCACGGGACACACCGAGTCCAACACACACACAGACACACCATTTCACGCACACACACACACTATTACACGCACACACACACTATATATATTAAAGATTTTTAAAAAGCGACGGGATAGGGCGTTATGTAATGTACTAATAAAAAAGATAATATAGCATGCTTACATTTAAAACAAGTTAATACTAGTCCACTGTTCCAGGCAGCACCATCTGTTGGACTGGCGTGTGCAGGCAGCGTGACGGAGAGCCGTTGTGAAGACTTTTCTTATCTGCTTGTTAAATAAACAAGCAGATAAGAAAAGTCTTCATGACAGCCATGAAGCAGGCGAGCCAGTCCACCAAAAAGCCAAAGGGAGGCAACGAAAAACCCTCCTTTCCAATGGGAAGCCACCGTTTACCATAAACGCTGACACTACCCAATGGAAATGAGGGGCGGGGCTCGAGTCCCCTTCTCGAAACTGACTTGTTTGCTATAGCTCTCGCAGGCGAGGAGCGCATGCGCGCTCCAACGCCAGGCGAGACCTAAAAATAATGCCTAATTCAACATTGTTTATTTAGCATGGCTAGACCTTTAGTCAGCCAGCATTGTCAGCTATTCATATTAGAAGAACAATAGTGCACCTTTATTTTATGGGAGTGAGCTTTTCTCTCTCTCTCTGTGCTTGTGTGGTTTTCCATTTCAGGAAAGTCATTAAAAAAGAACCCTCAACTATGTTGTCTGTAATGTAATATTTGTGTTCTTTCGAAGACGCAAATATCTGAATGTTTCTTTTCTTTGTAACTTTTCAAAGTAGCCTTCCGATGTTCACTGCATATCGTACATTAGCTGAACAAGCCATTGTATTGCTGTGTAACACAAAATGTCAATTTGTTTCCTTAATTAGTTGTGCATAACCTAACCAATAAATAGCACTAGTAAGTAGGTGTCTCTAGAAGTATCTTGTTTTCAGAATACTGATTGATTTACATGTTTGCAATATTGCTCGTCCAACTCTGCTATGTCATATCATACCATGAAATGCACGTGGCTTCCATACCCGAAACATTATAAAAGCAGTTTTATTTTGTAGATGAGCCTGTATTTTGGCTATTTCTTTGGAGACACACTCCGCGCTAGTCGGTTTATGGGTTAATATATAGACTCTTTTTGTGTTTTTTAACTGAGCAGAGCTGTCTGTTTATTCATTTGTACATGTAGTTCTTTCTGGGTTCTCTTCAGTGACAGACCTTATGTTAGTCCTCTTGCAGGGTTAAACTTTTTTTATTTTGTTGCTGCTAATTCCTAATTAACTAATTCCTTTTTCATTTCTGCAATGGACCTAATTTTATTATAGCCCATGAGGTTTTAACATGGAATCTTGTAGCTGTGGACCAAGTCCTGCGAAATCTCACAAAGTCTTAGGAAGATTCAGACACTGCCGATATTGCTCACTAACCCTCTTCATTAGCTAATTAGAACGTCAACAGTACCAAGCCAGATCCTGGTGTACCATGAAAACACAGATTAGATCAAATGAAAAGTGCCGAACAGCCTTTCAATCAAGATGTGACTTTGTTTGAAGGCAGTACAAATTTCTTATTTATTTCAACTTCACAATTTAATTAAGAAAATATATTTTTCAAAACATTGTTACAGCACACTTGGCATATGTACACTCCTGAGTTATGTACATTAACACTGAATTTGATTTCAACACAGAATTATATCACAAAGCTGATTATTCACATAATACATAAAAAAAGGTTCAAATTTATTGACTGCCACCAAAAATAAGAGTGCACAATTTGTGTATAGTTAGGAGAGTGACTTATAAACACAAACAAAATTATGATAGGTAATTTATAAAGACCAGCTCTTTGGTCATGGGAGTACAAAATGGACCAATCAATGCAGTTTTTGAGTGGGTTTTAAAAACTGCCCTGTAGGAGGCTGAGTTGTTAAGTTTTTGCTTGGGCAAAAGTCTCCTTTAGTGCTGTTCCGGCTATCCTTTTTTTCTTTAGGAACATGACAGTTCCTCCTACTTATACTTATACTGACATAACCTTGACGGTGGACCTGTGTTTAATTGGAAGCCAGTGTGAAGATCTTCATGTCCTAACAGTTCATGAAATAATCTGACAGTCACGTTTTGAGCTAGTTGGAGACGGTTTACTATAGCACACAAATGTTAAAATAACATCATATCACACCATGTTAAACAGCACCAAAACCGAACCGACAACACACTGTTAAACAATATATCAGGGTGCATTTCTTCAAACCCAAACACACCACACTACACCACACCATTGCACACTGCTCCATTACATTAAACACGACCCCACCATTGAAAACATACCACCCATAACATCAAAACACCATACCACAATTAGCATTATCATACAACAGCACATCATATCATACCACAGAATATATCATGTTATGCCTCCAATATCACATCTCACTGCATGCTACACATCACACCAAATCCCAGTACATCCCATCTACAATACCACACCACACCAAGCTAAACAGTATCAGTTTTAATGGACAGAATAAAGTGATAAGCTCCGTGCAAGATGAAAATAAAAGATCACACCACTGCAATTCAAACCATATCGGTATATAGGGTAGCACACGGACGCACTCTCTGCTCTGAGGGCATGAGAAACAAGCATTTGCAATACAATAGGTCTCGCATTACTGATAGTTTGAGGTATTGGAGTTGCAAATAATAATGCAACACCAATAGTTCATACTTTCAGCAATGCGAGACCTAGTGCATTGCAAATACTTGCGTAGTGAGCCAGGAACCAGCATTATTATATGTCTCAGTGCAGTACCGCAAGCTGCTCCTAGAGGTCCCTAGTGAGCAAGGCACCAACACTGCATGTCTAGATGCAGTACCGCAAGCTGCTCCTAGAGGTCCCTAGTGAGCAAGGCACCAGCACTGCTTGTCTAGTTGCAGTACAGCAAGCTGCTCCTAGAGGTCCCTAGTGAGCAAGGCACCAGTACTGCATGTCTAGGTGCAGTACCGCAAGCTGCTCCTAGAGGGCCCTAGTGAGCAAGGCACCAGCACTGCTTGTCTAGGTGCAGAACCGCAAGCTGCACCTAGAGGTCCCTAGTGAGCATCATAAACTTTTGGTAACATATGGTACTGCACCCTGCAGAAGATATGGTAAATCCAACCTACCCATAATGCATTGCATGCAAGACAGTACCACAAGTACATTCAAACAGCTATGTCCATATATACAATTAGTAGCTTTGAAATGTGACAAAAGAATTATTATATTAATTCCGGATTAGGTTGTACTCTATGTGGAGCTGATGAAGGGAAATTCACATGCAGTACCGCAAGCTGCTCCTAGAGGTCCTTAGTGAGCAAGGTAAGAGCACTGCTTGTCTAATTGCAGTACCGCAAGCTGCTCCTAGAGGTCCCTAGTGAGCAAGGCAGCAGCACTGCATGTCTAGGTGCAGTACCGCAAGCTGCTCCTAGAGGTCCCTAGTGAGCAAGGCACCAGCACTGCATGTCTAGGTGCAGTACCGCAAGCTGCTCCTAGAGGTCCCTAGTGAGCAAGGCACCAGCACTGCTTGTCTAGGTGCAGTACCGCAAGCTGCTTCTAGAGGTCCCTAGTGAGCATCATCAACTTTTGGTCACATATGGTACTGCACCCTGCAGAAGATATGGTAAATCCAGCCTACCCATAATGCATTGCATGCAAGACAGTACCACAAGTACATTCAAATAGCTATGTCCATATATACAATTAGTAGCTTTGAAATGTGACAAAAGAATTATTATATTAATTCCGGATTAGGTTGTACTCTATGTGGAGCTGATGAAGGGAAATTTACATGCAGTACCGCAAGCTGCTCCTAGAGGTCCTTAGTGAGCAAGGTAAGAGCACTGCTTCTCTAATTGCAGTACCGCAAGCTGCTCCTAGAGGTCCCTAGTGAGCAAGGCACCAGCACTGCATGTCTAGGTGCAGTACCGTAAGCTGCCCCTAGAGGTCCCTAGTGAGCAAGGCAGCAGCACTTCTTTCTAGGTGCAGTACCACAAGCTGCTCCTAGAGGTCCCTAGTGAGCATCATAAACATTTGGTCACATATTGTGCTGTACCCTGCAGAAGATATGGTAAATCCACCCTACACATAATGCATTGCATGGAAGACAGTACCACAAGTACATTCAAATAGCTATGTCCATATATACAATTAGTAGCTTTGAAATGTGAGAAAGAATTATTATATTAATTCTGGATTAGGTTGAACTCTAGAAACCCAATGTGGATTCAGGGGAATTGAACAATTACAGACCTATTTCTCTGATGCTAGGAAAGGTAGTGCAGCGTCAAGTGGCCAATTTTATCGAGAGCCACAATATCCTGCACGACACCCAATCTGGTTTCCGAGCTGGTTTTAGCACAGAGACATCGCTATTAGAGGTAGCAAACTCAGTTAGGATGGCATTGGATTCAGAGGCATCAGTTATGCTGGTGCTCCTGGATCTTTCAGTGGCATTTGACACAGTAGACCACTCTATACTGGCTCAACGCCTTTTGGATAGTGGGGTTAATGGCTCAGCCCTGACCTGGCTGAAGTCCTTCCTCCACTTGCGCACTCAAAGGGTGGCCCTACGAACGCATCAGTCCAACCGCAAGCATTTATGGTGCGGTGTGCCGCAGGGGTCGGCCCTAAGCCCGCTGCTGTTCAATATATATCTAGCCCCTCTGTTTACTCTGATAGCTAACTGGGGTGTGAAGGCGATTTCTTACGCCGACGACACCCAGCTGGTTTTCTCCTTTAAGGATCAGTCCGAAGATTCTTTTAAGAGCTTTAAAGGCTGCTTAAAAGATATTCATGCTGGATGAACAACAATAAACTTAAACTGAATGCCGATAAAACCAAAGTGGTGTTTTTCGGCAAAAGCCAGCCCCCTGCCGCAGACCTGTGGTGGCCGGCGGAAATGGGTTCACCACCCACTCCAGCCGGCTGTGCCAAACATCTGGGAGTAAATGGCAGGCTGATTTATCCTTTTCAGCACAAATTCAGCAGGTAACAGCTGCTTGCTTCAGCAGCTTGAGAAACTTGAGAAAATTTATACATCTGCTGCCAGAGAACTGCCGTCGAGCCGTAGTCCATGCCACAGTAACGGCCCGCCTGGACTACGCGAACGGCCTCTATTTAGGCGCACCAGTGTACCTTGTTAGGAAACTCCAAATGGTTCAAAATGTGGCTGCGAGACTGATCAGACGTGTTCCATTCCGGCAACACATCTCTCCGCATATTAGAGAACTACATTGGCTTCCGATAGCCAATAGAATCAAATTTAAGGCCTTAACCCTAGCTTTTCGGGCAATCCATGGAACGTGCCCTAGCTATTTGAAACAAAGGCTAGGTGTCTACATGCAGACTCGCGCTCTGAGGTCCAATTCCCAGAAATTGCTTTGTACTCCAAGAGTCAAGAAAGCCCGGTTGAGTGGCAGATCTTTTATGTTCGGGGCGTCCAGGTTATGGAATTCCCTGCCTAACTCCTTGCGCCAGATTACTTCTGAAACTCAATTTAGGAAGGCAGCAAAAACATGGATTTTCAATTTAGTTTAATCTTCCGTGATCCTGGGTCGATCTTGTCTCTCGCGTGTCACTTGTCTCTCTAGCGCCGGGACACCTCCTCGGAGGTAGCTGTTCGCGCTCTACAAATGGCAGTATTATTATTATTAGGTTGTACTCTATGTGGAGCTGATGAAGGGAAATTTATAGAAGGTTTAATATAAATGTGAGATGTGCTAGCGAGTAAAGTAACCACTGTCAACCTAGTTTAGGACCAAGTGAGTGTCCTGCCTGAAGGCCTTTAAGAAAATAGTGCCTTGAGACTGTAATTAAAACCTAGGGTGTAACAACACATGTAACAGGGGGTGTCCTCATGGGAGGTTACAAGAAGAGACAAGGCGGTACTAAGGAGGGACTACTAAGTCTAATGACCAATTAAAAGCCACAATTTACAAAGGACAGGGACAGGAGCCAATTAAAAAGATGGCCAGAAAGTAGGCAGAGCTTTATGCCAATATCCTGAATACAGCATGTTTCGAAGAGACAGTGGAAGCGCTGCCTAGGCAAGACCTAAAAACAGCACTGATCACAACATTAAGCATGAAGATTGGAATTGTCTGTTGGGGACCTGCTAATTGTGGGGCAATACCAGCTGAACATAAATTCTGTTGAAGTCTCTGTGTTTCATTGTGAATGTCTGTATAATAGGGTTGGATCTAAGTAAGGCCTAAAGGAGACTAGGCTCTTGACAAATTAGAAAAAAATAAAAGTGTCCGCAACAGTCTTTCAATGTGTGTTCCTATAGAAGAGCCAGAGGGCATAGATGAAGGACTCCTGTTTGACTGAAATTGATCTGTATGTGGGGTAGAGGGGTAGCTTTTTATCTACTGGTGCTGTACATAGTGTTTTGTTGCTTGATTGACTGACCTCCTGCAAACAACATCTGTAAATAGATAAGAACAAATCTGATTAAGGATCTCTCTCTTTCAGGACAGCTAGAGAAAGAGGAGTGGCTCAGGCTGTGTCGAAGTTATGCTCACCTTCCCGGTTATGAGATGCTTGCCGTGATAGGAACTCACAAGAACCAAGGACTTCTCTTACAAAAGAGCCATCCACGAGAAGGTATGTTACATGCTGCACAACTTAGGGTTTTCGCTGACACCATGCAAATCACCAATTCTGTTTTTGCATGATTTTAATTGCTTTATGCTTAACATTCAGATACCACTATGGCTTAGTCATGAGGAGAACCCTAAATTCAACAAGGGTGCATTTTATTTTCATCTTGCACAGATCTTAGCACTTTGTTCTGTCCATTAAAACTGATACTGTTTAGCTTGGTGTGGTGTGGTATTGTAGATGGGATGTACTGGGATTGGGTGTGATGTGTAGCATGAAGTGAGATGTGATATTGGAGGCATAACATGATATATTCTGTGGTATGATATGATGTGCTGTTGTATGATAATGCTAATCGTGGTATGGTGTTTTGATGTTATGGGTGGTATATTTTCAATGGTGGGGTTGTGTTTAGTGTGATGGAGCAGTGTGCAATGGTGTGGTTTTGTGTGGTGTGTTTGGGTTTGAAGAAATGCACCCATATATTTTGATTAACAGTGTGTTGTCGGTTCGGTTGTGGTGCTGTATAACATGGTGTGATATGATGTTATTTTACCATTTGTGTGCTATAGTAAACCGTCTTCAACTAGCCCAAAACGTGACTGTCAGATTATTTCATGAACTGTCAGGACGTGAAGATCTTCACACTGGCTTCCAATTAAACACAGGTCTACCGTCAAGGTTATGTCAGTCACCCACAAGGCTGTCTATGCCAACAGACCCATATTCTGGGCAGCCAAATTCTATAGGTCCATATCTGGAAGCAGTGTCCGGTCTGCTCAGCAGTATCTACTTCAGTTCCCAACCAGGAGGCAAAGCGTTTTCAGTTGAAGCAGGAATAAAATGGAATTCACTCTCCTTAGTAGTTCAGGGGCAGACAAATCTGAGTAACTTCAGTAGGCTTCTTAAAACCTTGTTCCTTTTTCTAAGTAGCTCCTCTTACTATGCAATATTAAGTCATTTCATTTTGCTTTGTTAAGGATAACTTTTGGACCACAGTTGTACCACCCCCTCCAAACTGTAGTGGTGGAATCTCTATTAGCCTTTCAATTGTTAATATGCTATTCCTCCAGGTATTGTTGTGTTGTTTCTACAGCACCAGGAAACATTGGCTATGTCATGCTAAATACAATTAACAAAACTAATTATGGAGTGCAGTTTGTTATGCTGTACTATGGTATTACAAAGGGGTGAAATGGATGATATGTTGATGTTGCTCCTATCACTGTAGAGGATAATAATGTTTTAGCACTATCCTGTTCTTCTGGTTCTCCTAGGGATCCTTTTCCTCCAAAGATTCTAAAGCTCTGCCTTGATTGTACTGGTCCTCAGCTATGCCAACTTTTGAATTATTCAGTAGAATCAGATATGGTTCTTACTGTTTAGAAAAAAGCTCATATAGAACCTCAGTTGAAAAAACCACTGGTGGGCACTACTATATTTTTCAACTACTATCCTTGCTTCCATTCCCTACTAAGGTCTTGGAAATATCCATAAATCGTCAACTGTCAAGCTTTTTGTTAGACCCTCATCTTTTAGATGACTCTCAATTTGGTTTCAGGCAACTTCACAATACTGAAATGGCAGTTAGTCATCTCTGAACATGTACATTCTATCTTAGACAATGGTGGTTGAGCCTCACTGGTCCTATTGGAACTCTCTGCAGCATTCAACACCGTCTCCCATGCTACCGTGCTAGAACATGTATATGGTGGGAATATGTGAAATGGCACTTAAATGGCTACATTCTTTTCTGTCGAATCAATCTCAATCTCTGATGCTGGGCCCATTTACATCGGCTGGCATGAAGACGCAGCTAGGTGTGCTATAGGGATCATGTGTTAGTCCCTGCATCTACCTTGCTCCTCTAGCACCAATTGTACAATTGTTCGGTCTTTCTATAGAGTTGTATGCGGATGACACACAGCTTGTGGTATAAATCTCGAAACAGATTCCCAACATTCAAAGGTGTTTTAAAGATTGTCTATCGACTACAGCTAAATGGGTGTACACTAGCTGCCTACAGCTGAACTTAGAAAAAAACAGAGAATCTGGTCTTTGGCCATCCAATTACTGTCTGGTTTTCGGTCTAGTGGTCAGCTGAACTAAAACAGATCCCCATTACTTCTAAGAAGACTAGGAGTCATGGCTTCCAATTTTATAATGATCTGTCTTTTAAATCACAGATTTCAGTGGTCTCAGCTTTTTACGTTTCTTGAAGTCACGCAGAAGATCCCGGATTTGCTACCTTGCACTTGCCCTAAATCTATAATTGGTGCTGTGATTAACTCTGTTTATTTAGGTTTACCTTAATATTCTGCCCATCTGCTTCAGTTAGTTCAGAACATGGCTGCTCATATTGTTCTCGCTACACCTATGCATCAGCCCATCTTGTCTCAACTATGAGACTTGCATTGGCTCCCTGTTCATGAAAGGGTGCTCTATACAGCAATGATCATTAACTACAGAGCCAAGACAAGGTCTGTTTACAGGAGCTTTTTCAACTATATGTGCCAGGTAGAGAGCTCAGGTCTTCAGGGACCATGCTCTTGATCATCCCTAGAGTACACAGTGTGAGAAGCAGTGGACGATCCTTTGCCTTTCAAGCAGGGAAATATCGGAATTCTGTTCCAGTGGACTTGCGCTCAGCTCCCTCAATGGCTTGTTTTCAAATTAAAAAAAACACAACCTGGCTATTCAATCAAGTTTAGTCTTGATATTCCAGCTTTATTCTTTATCTACTGCTGGGCTGCCTTTGTGTGGGTAGCTATCATGCTTCATACTTTTCTATTTATTCATACATTCATTCATAACAGAAATGAGTATCATTTCCCACTGATTAGTTTAACTTACATTTGTTTCTAATTTAAGGTATGTCTATTATTTAATATGCAGTTACCTAAAGGTGAAGGTTCAACAAAATAGTTGCAGAATATTCTTGTGGCAGTCTGTGAAGAAACCACTACTGGATATCGACAATTCCTTTTGTTTTTCTTCAACCCTTGAAAGGCAGAAACAGATTTCCCAAAAAAGGGCATATTCACCTCTGTCAAGATGCACTAACCTTTCAATCCATCTGCAGAGGGAGTAGTGTGTACTTCCAAATTACTCTAAACCCAATGCCAACCGTACATTAATAACATGCATGTAAGATTAGACCCAGGGAAAGGGAAATGGGACAAGCGAGAGAAACAGACACTGGATATCTTCAGAGTGCCAGTTTGCATAGTTGAGCTTGCTCTGCACTACAGGAGTGTTGATAACTGAAAACAAGAGGAGACTTTATGTTTTGCTATGGTTGTTGGCTTTGGCACCAAACCTCTGATATTGTGTAAGATATACCTGCTTACAATCTCTGCATTTCCAACTCTTTATGGTGGAATAACATTCAATATTTCTCCTAGCTAAAACACAATTAAAGTTCATATAATTGTGAACAATACTCCGACCTACTAAAATTTGCTTTCTAAAGAGAGCTACCTTCAAGATTATATAAAATTCTGTAATTCTGATTACATTCAACGTGATCAGTTGGCAACAATATTATGAAAAGCATTCATAAATATCATATAGTTCACTTCAAGAACCAATAAACAAATGCCCTTTCAAATCAATACCTTAATACCATGCCTGTTCTAATGAAGATATACAGCATGCACAAGCTGAGGTCCCTATAACTCCTATTATAGAAGCAATGAAAAAGCGATTAAGAGTTTGTATTCCTAATAGCTGACTCCTTTCGGGAAAAAAAAACAAATGCAATAAGGGTTTGCAATCTTTAATGAAGAAGCCCTGAATAATGTTTTAAGTGCAATGTCTATTTCCTTTTAAACGAATTCAGACTCAGTTATTTCAAAATAACATATTGTGAGGATTCCAAACTTCTGAACAGCAAGCCTTGGGTGCAGTAATTATGTTTCACAATTGCCTAGCATGGATGTTAATGGACCACAACAAGCTTATATTCGAAGAATTCAAGAAGGCAGTGATGTCTTTCAAGTCTCATGAGAGTCCTGTGGATCCATAGGACACATAGTCATTCTTGTCTTCACTCTGGTATTTAACATACTGCATCCATCTGAGGCGCAAAGCTTTTTTCCATCCTCTTCTGCTTCTACAGATGCATATGGTCAGGAGATTCATAGTAGCACTTCTCTGCGCAGGACTGGGGCACTGAGGAAAGCGCATACCCCATATCCTGATGGTGACACCTCTACCAAAGGCCTAAGTAGCTGGGCTGCTGGCACTTTCTGAATAACTGTTCTTGAATTCTCGAAGCAGAAAAGCAGCATAAAGATTAAGGGCAGTTCCCATAATCACTCCTCAGGGCTGAACACTTTCCAATCAACCAAGAATTTCAATTGTCTTCTAACAGTTTGTGTATATAAATTCTTATGTACTTCCTAATATTTTTCAGCATGTGCCTGAGCTGGTGCAGGATTTGGAGCAAAATATGTTTTTGCATAACAGGGTTTCAACTAGGACACATGAAACACATGATGAATTTTCACTGCCTGGGACAACTGAAGTGTGCAAGTGAAAGAATCACAATATGTTCAATAGTAAATGTACCAATAAACTTAAATTGTAAGTTAGAAACTTTCTTCAAATGTATGTTCTTAGTAAGTAACCAGACATTTCCACCCAGTGAATATTTAGGCCCTGGAATTCATTTTCTACCTGCAAATAGCCTACTAGCCTAGGCCTTTTCTCATGATGACTTTTGAATTTTTTGGAGTTTATTTAAATATTTGTGTACTGAGGACACTGATGCAGAAGAGGGTAAATTCAATTGCAAGTTTTAGGCGGGTGTCCATTCATGCAAAGTAAGAGTAATATCCCCGTTGCTGAATGGTCAGCATTGTTATATGTTAATTCTGTTCACCACAATGGCTAACTGCAATCCTCTTCTTACAAAAACATTGCTATCTGGAATACTATTGAACATATTCAATCATTCTGTCTGCCTGTCTGTCTGAAAAGACCCACTGGTCTAGTATTTGAAATTTTAATCTGTGCAGAAATAGAATATTTCTGAACATATTAGCTTAACGGCAGTTTTAGAACCATGAAGCCATAATAGCCTGCTGTCTTAACTGAGCTGAAGGTAAATACAGCATCTCCCCTTCGTATACAACAACTCTTCTTTCTCAAATCTCCAAGCCAGGCTTCCTTATCAATGGATCTTAATTCTGTACGAACTTCTCATAGTAAAGTATCAACATTGATCAATGCTATTGAATGACAATCTTGTGTTCTACTTGGCAAAATCAAGGTATATTCACAAAGTAGTGCATTTTGATTTTTCCAATTCATTTTGTGGAGATAATGCCTTTCCATTATTTGGACCAGGTTGATAGCTTATCACAAAATCATGATCAGATGAGTACAGTGACCTTTGAAGTTGTCTGTGTCTTGGAGTTTATGCCCTAGCGAATTTGAAGAACTGCACAGTTCTGTGATTCTTGTAAACCTTGACTGTGTGTCGAGCTCCTAATAATGAATGTCTCCATTCCTCTAGTGATCTTGTTATTGCCAAACGTTCTTATCTGTGATGGCGTAATTTAATTCTGCTGTGGAAACCTTTATATAAAAGTTGGCCATTAGATGCACCTGTCCAGTTGCAGGACTCCTCTGGGACAAAACCCCTACCATGGTATGATTTGAGGCACCAGTATTAACAATAAATGGGCGTTCACTATTTGTATGCTGCAAAATAGGGGCAAAAGAAATATATTTCTTATAAAAACAAAAGGATTGATAAGCCTCTTTTGCATCATACACAGGAAGTGCCTTCACAGAGAAGTTTAGTAATTGAACTTACAATTTCAGAGATTTGATGAATTAGTTCTTCTACAAAAATGAGCAAATCCTATGAAACTCTGCACAGCCTTTAAAAAAAAGATGATGTGGACTAGGGGTGCGCGTAACTCACATAATTTGCTGTAGCTTAATTACGTGAAGTGTTACGCTTCAGGATGACTTAGAGGATCTATTTCAACTTCTCCCTGCCGAAGAACGTCCCTTGTAGGTCAACGCATGCTTGCGTTCTTTAAATGCCTTAGAAATCATAGAACTCAATTGATCCCCAAAAAGAAACTGCCCTTCAACAGGAACCTTCAGCAGAAAAGACGTTTAACCTGGATCTGCCTTCCACTGCCTCAACCAGAGAGAACTCCTGGCTGATGCCGGCATCTGTGGACATAACCAAAGAGCAAATGATGTAAAAGGAAATATTGTCAAGCAGCCTAGCCTGTTGCTCCATTGCAGCTAAGAAATCAGAACACTCTGGACCCTCTTGCACTGCCACAGCCAGTTTATCAAAGTCTTGAACTAATGATTGTGCTGAGTAGGCTGAATAAATGCTAGCTCTAAGTGCCAGGTTTTCTGCTGCAAACCCCTTCTTAAGACTTGAATCCACCTTTTTATCTGTTGCATTAGTGGGTGTACAATCCTCAGGGTTGATAGCCATTTTACCAGTTAGGGTAGCCAAAATAGATTCCAGCTTCACAGTAGGCCTGGGTGGAGAAATTGACTCCGCTCATGGAGGTGGCGGAATTCAGGCACTCCACGTTCCATGTGTAACAGGGAGTTACCAGTAAATTCCGCCATCCAGCGTGTGGTGGAATTTTGTTTCCGGTGGAGTGCATAAGACTTGTTTTGGCATGCGCTGGCGAGTGCCATGAGACTTACCAGCTACTAGCAAGCACACACAAGATTTTGCGGCTGCTAGCTCGGCTTGTGACACGGCCTTTTTCGTGATGCTGGCGAGCGACCTCGGCTGCACCTAGAGCAGATTCTCTCCTCGAGAAGCAGCTAAATCTACTTGGAAAGACAATTTCAAGTTAATATTCTGCTCCAACAGACTGTTCAAGTTGTGTTTTTTAGTGTGAGAAGCCTTTTTTATTTTACTTTTTTTCAACAAAAAGGAAGTGCCCCTGAGACTCCAATTTCCTGTTCCATTCCAGTAGGCTCCTCCGAGTGCTTTGTCTATCTCCTGGTCCCGTTTCATTTGGATTTGGAGCTGGAGCTGGAAGGATCACTCTCTTTGTCTGCTGAGCATATATACCATTGGATTTAAGGACTTTGTTTTTTGTGATATCACAGGCAAGTTCAAAAACAGTTGTGTAAGGATGTTTTTGTTTGATAAATGGCATGCACCAGTATTTTATTGTACCTTTACTCGACTTTCAATATTTATTGTGGTGGGTGGCCCACAGTTTCAGTAGGGGTTTAGTTATTTTTGGTATTACATTTTTATTCTTTTGTAAAGGAAAAATGATGCACAGTTCAGTACATGTTCCCCATGTTTGTTAATAAATTTGCAATATATTCATTTTTTTTACTATGTGGCCTAGTCTGCCAATGGGCCATACGGCCAGTAGGCCTAGTACTAGTCAAGATTGCATGAAACAACTGTTTCTGTGGTATATGTTGTTTTAAAACATCATTTAGGGCACAGATGGTATTGGATTAAATAAAAAATTAGGGCTTTTTTGGGGTATTTCATGTTTTTTTCTGCAAAAAAGTTTATTGGTGGGGTAATATTTGATGTCTTGTGAGGATGTGTGTAAAATGTTTATAGCTCAGTTATTTTTTGTTTTTCACATTGCTGAATTAATGGCAGTGTTTTCTTCAGTGTTAACGTGCCCTCTTTGTCTGGTGAGTGAGTGTGTTTGCCATAGGGCACCATTTGTCTTTGTTCTCCATACCATATGGCCAGCGGCTATTTTGTGTCATAGGTGCCCTTAGGCCTACATGTGTTCTTTGTTTTCCAGGCCTTCTTGCTTGTTGTTTGACCATGTGGCCGGCGGCTGTTTTGTGTAGCCAGCCAGTGTGCTTTTGCCATAGGCCTGAATGTGTTCTTTGTTGTGGCCATGCCTCCTGGCTTGCTGTTGTTGTTTGACCATGTGGCCGGTGGCCATTTTGTGTATTAGTCACTAAAGGTATCCCAACCTGTGTAATGAAAGCTCGGCACTACACTCTCCTGGCGTCAACCGCTCAGTGTGCTTTGGCCGTAGGCCTGCATGTGTTCTTTGTTCTGGCCATGCCTCCTCGGTTGCTGTTGTTTGACCTTGTGGCCAGTAGCCATTTTGTGTAGCCAGCCAGTGTGCTTTTGCCATAGGCCTGAATGTGTTCTTTGTTGTGGCCATGCCTCCTGGCTTGCTGTTGTTGTTTGACCATGTGGCCGGTGGCCATTTTGTGTATTAGTCACTAAAGGTATCCCAACCTGTGTAATGAAAGCTCGGCACTACACTCTCCTGGCGTCAACCGCTCAGTGTGCTTTGGCCGTAGGCCTGCATGTGTTCTTTGTTGTGGCCATGTCTCCATGCTTGCTGTTGTTGGTTGACCATGTGGCCGGTGGCTGTTTGTGCTGCCAGCCAGTGTCCTTTTGATATATGTTATGTTATGTTATATGGCTTTTGTATAGCGCAAATCACCTTCAGGTCTCTAAGCGCTTCTAGAGAAGAGTGAGCAAGTCACTGGGGCAGAAATAAAACCAGCAGCAGTGGTGGAAGAAGATTACGCAGTTGTTAACGCCTCTCTAAATAAGAAAGTCTTTAAATACTTCCTGAAGATGAGCAGAGCCGGTTCCCTGCATAAGTACTCTGGCAGATCATTCCAGATCTGTGGGAGAAAAACAGAGAACGCTCTACCCCCCTTATATTTAGAGATATACCTAGGGGAAACCAACCTACAAGCCACAGAGGATCGCAGGGTCCGGCCAGGAACATATTTCTCCAAGCGATCTTTTATATACTTGGGTGCCTGACCGTATATTGCCTTGTGGGCAATACATAGACCCTTAAACTGCGCTCTCTGTTTAATAGGGAGCCAGTGTAGTTTATATAACAGAGGGGTAGCGCGTGTTTTTCTAGGAAGTCTAAAGATAAGCCTGGCCGCATTGTTCTGCACCACCTGTAATCTCCCAATAAGCTTCTGGGGGAGGCCGATGTAAAGGGCGTTCCCGTAATCCAGCCTGGAGATGACAGTGGCAGAAACAATTGACTGTAATGATGATGTAGACAAAAGAGGAGCAAGTTTCCGTAGCTGCCTGAGTAAACCACTGCAGATACCTACTACAGTGGTGACCTGGCAAGACATAGATAATTCAGAGTCAATTTTCAGCCCCAGGCTTTTTACAACCGGGACTGGTACCGGAACTACACCTAGTTCCGGAGGCCAGAAGAGCTCACACCAAGGGCTATTATTTGATGGAATGACGAGCAATTCGGTCTTATCCGGATTTATTTTCAATGAATTGGCCGTCATCCAATTCACAGTAAACCTGAGCAACTTTCTGGCCGACTCCTGGGCCTGGCAGGAATTGTTAAGCCGGATAAGAAGTTGAGTATCATCGGCATACTTGAAGACCTGACAGTCCATATGAGTCAGAGTCTCCACAAGGGGTTGCAAATAGATATTAAAAAGAAGTGGAGATAGTGCAGAGCCCTGGGGTACCCCACATGCCAGAGAGCCCAGATCCGATATCTGCTCGCCCAGCTGCACTCTCTGAGTACGATCAGACAAAAATGACTTTAGCCATTGGTATGCTTGCCCGCTGATGCCCAGATTGGTGAGATGGTTCAGCAATATGTTATGGCTAACCGTATCGAATGCCGCTGACAGATCTAGTAGAATCAGGGCACTCGGCTGTTTATTGTCGGCCATAACTCTGAGCTCATCCAGCACAGCCAACATCACTAGCTCTGTACTATGATGAGCTCTAAAGCCCGCCTGTCTAGCTTGGAGTAACTGGTGGTCCTCCAAATACTTCGAAAGTATCTTTAATACGTACTGTTCCAACATCTTGGCTAGAAAGGGGAGCTGAGAAATGGGTCTGTAGGCCTGCATGTGTTCTTTGTTGTGGCCATGCCTCCTTGCTGGTAGTTGTTTGACCATGTGACTGGTGCCCATTTTGTGTAGCCAGCCAGTGTTGTTTTGCCACAAGCTGCATGTCTTGTGGCCATGCCTCCCTTTTTTCAGTTTTCAAAGCAATTTTCTAGGGAGATTGAAAGGAGAGGGTGATGCCCTTTTATTTTTGTCCAATTTATTTGACTTTTCTCTGATATCAGTTTAATAATGTTTGATGAGGGGGCGTGGCCTGCAGCCGACGGGAATGGCCGCACACTAGCGCAGTTCTGTGATCCCTCACCGATAATCTGGCAATTATCCTGAGTTAAATTGCATACTCAGCGTCCTGCGAGGTGGAGACCCCGGCACCCGAGTATCAGGGGTAAAAAAAGCAAATGTTTACAGTTTGAAGCTGCAGCGGAGCCAAGAAAGACCCTCTGCCGGGCAACGGTACTGCAAGAAAATGGCAGCGAGGAGTGGCGCTGCCTGCTAAGGATCGGAAGCTTGCACCGGAGTAAGACCGTCCGTGAGCAACACGGTGGGTGCTGCGGCAAACAGCGAACGACCCGGAGTGACACACAGACTCTGGCAGCCCTGGGGGGTCCTGCCCGCGATTTATCGAGGCAGCGTGGAGTGAATCGTGCTCGCATAGGAAGGAGATGCACCGGACCGGAGCAGACGAGGAAGAACTGTGGTGGGAGATCCCGTGAAGACCAGCATCGAAGGGGGAGCAGAGAAACATCGCTAGTCGGCCGATGGGTGAGTCAGAGAGCCCACAATCAGGGTCATGACAGGAATCAGTGCCTGACAAGCGAATCGAGGGCAACCTGGGTTGTAATTAAGACCTGACATAAGCAGTGGGTTCGAGGACAATATTTAACGGCCCATCTGACTCCAATACCTGGCTCTCCGAGATAAGAGGGCTGCGCTGCTTCCATAGGTAGAGGCAACATCTTATACTGACGTTGGCGCCGCAGTGCAGGGGAGCGACCGAGGTCCCGGTGGTGAGTGTAATAGGGAGAACATGTGCTAAGTGCTTAACGGACCCGAATCGGCCACCTTACAGCGGATCGCTCAAGGTTCCGCTGGCGTGATATTGCAGCTTCCCCAACAAGCACAGGGTGGTGCGTCGGCACAGGTCCCATTTGACGGATTGGAATTTATAAACTAAGGCTGCGGAGCATGCACCACTGCATGAAGTTAGAGATATAATCCACCAAGGGACAAAAGGAGTCTTCGGTTGCCTGACTGTGCACTGCGCCTTCGGCACCAGGAGACCCATAGTGAAGACAAGGGGTGGCGATACTGGGAAAACCGACAGGCCGCCAGGAGGATTACGTCCCCTGGGCTGGTGGCGGGGAGTACTGGGTCTGCCCCCTGGTCACTCAGATTTATTTATTTCTCAACGGCCTGAACAATGGCAGGAGGGAAAGGCAGTAAGGCTGTGGTGCAGACCAAGCTGGCTAAATTTGCATGGACCAATAAGGGAGAAGACCAGGACACCACTCCACAGGAAGTTCTAGAAAAAACGACGTCCCCTCTGCCGCAACCAGAACCAACGCTCCAAGATATTATGGCCGCAATTACGGGGGTGCGCACTTCTCTTGAGTCCCGCCTCGATACAGTTAATATAGAAGTTTCCCTCATTAGAGCTGACCTCCGGAAAATGGATACCAGAGTGAAGGAAGTGGAAGATGCTACTACAGAGCTCCAGAGTGACACATCCATGCTTAAACAACAGGTCTTGCAACTACAGGACAAACAAGCGAAAATGGAACTGCAACTTGACGACTATGAGGGCAGAGCGAGAAGGAATAATGTGCGCATCCTAGGGGTCCCGGAACGAGCAGAAGGCCCTGCCATGGATCTGTTCGTAGAGGAGTTAATTCTAAAACGGCTGCAACCTAAAAGACTATCAAACTATTTCTCTATGGAGCGGGCCCATCGCGTACCAGGAGGGCGGCCGAAACCAGGAGCCCCCCCTCATCCGATAATCGCCAGGGTCTTCAACTTCCGGGATCACGACGTTATACTTCAAGTGGCGCGCTCCGGCCCACCATTAAAGCTGGAAGATAGTGTGGTCTCCTTTTTTCCAGACTTTACTACGAAAGTCCAAAATCTACGACGCAGTTTCCTAGCTGTTAAAACAGCATTGCGCGACAAAGAGATACAATATGCCATGATCTTTCCGGCAAAGCTCCGAGTGGAGGCGGGCGGCAAGTCCTGGTTTTTCTCCACACCTGAGGAAGCATGGGAATGGATAGAAGGCTGGCGGAGAGTGGAAAGATCCCATAAGGAAAGGCAAGGGGGCACTCGGAACAACAAACTAGACCATCTCCAGGGACTGCGCAGTGACCCAGTCCACAAGGAAACAGACTCTTCCACCCGCAGCTGAAAGAAGGACGGTTCCGGACCAAGCAGAGTACGCCGAAGGTTGCAGCTAAGTGACTCTGATGGGGTTGGGCCATACTAGAAGGGTGGAGTAAGGGCCTCTTGGTGCCACTGTTGGACCTCAATGATCTCAGTGGATCTCCCCAGGGAGGGTGACTTGCTACTCACGGGGCAAGAGCTTCGATCAGAAGACACAACTGGGGTCCCCCATTTAATTGTGGGTCTCATGTAGAAAGAGCTCGCTGAGGTGGGGGGGAGGGTTTTGGGCTGCAGACTAGGCACCGTTAACTGGAGGGAGGGGCGACAGGCACTCTGCCGCGTTTGGGAGTGGGTAGTTTAAAATCCACTGGCAGGGGAGCAGGGAGGGGGGAGTTGCGGGATGGGGAAGGTGGGGGTCAAGTTTTGGTCTGGTAACTCGAGCACAAGATGGGCAATAGTTGAAACAGCCACATGTGACACTCCGAACTCTGATGGACACGTATTGGCGCTGTGGACTTGTATTCACTGGGATGTAAAAATCCTTACGAGTATTGGCAGGGAGGCAGGGAGGGGGGTGGGGGTGGGTGGTGTCTTAGGGGTTCGTTGTTTGGTTGCTGCATGTTTATTTTCTTATGTAATGATGTTCTTTGACAGTGCAAGGAAAGTACCTGTTTTGGTAATAGAATGTCCAACAACAGAACACGTTATTTGTTTGCTTATGCTCCAACTCCTCTCACTTGCTAGAAGGGGCGATATGCTACTTTGTCGGTTTGTGATCCTGGGTCTAGGTTCCCCCTCACTATGTCATGTAAATGGCTAGTCAACTGAAACAACCTGGGCGACCAGATCGACTTAGGCTGCTCTCATGGAACGTGAATGGGCTTGGGGATCGAATAAAGAGAGGGATTGTCTTGCAATACTTGAAGCGGCAGGCCCCTGATGTGGTCATGCTGCAAGAAACACACGTAAACGGCTCCACATACTGTACTCTGAATAGGTGGGGGTATAAGTTGGTGGCGCATGCTGGCTACACCAAGGGCTCTAGGGGGGTAGGAATTCTCCTCCGTAAGTCCTCTCCTTTTCAGGTCCAAACTGTTACACGCGACCACTTGGGTAGGTTTGTAACGCTGACGGATACTTGGGAGGGCCGATGTATTAATATCACTTCTTTGTACATTCCACCTAGACTTTACCTCCTGACACTCACTGATTTGGGTACACACCTGCTTAACTTGCCAGAGGGAGAGTTGTTCCTTGGGGGCGATTGGTAATGCAGCCCTAAATGGTGAACTGGATAGACGTCCTGCCAGGCCGTGTGAATCGGCGGGAAGAGTGCTCGCCGATTTTTTGACGGCAATGGGCCTGCCTGACCTTTGGCGAGCCCAACATCCGTCCTCTTTCCAGTACACCTTTCACTCAGTTTTGCAAAACGAACCAACTTTACCTCTTTAGTGAGGTGGGTCACCTCCCTAGAGGTATTTCAGATCATTCCCCGGTGATAGCTACATACGGTAGCTGCCCCTCCGAACGTCGCAGTGAGATGCGGCTTAACCCCTGGTATTTGAGACTCCCTAAGATATGGGAGGGTCTCATTGATACTACAGAAAAATATTTCCAAGAAAATGTGGGCTCGGTAGACTCGGCTTCCACATTGTGGGAGGCGTATAAAATAATGTTTGATGATCATTGTATTATTTATATATATTATGATTATGAATGAACAGTGTTTTATATTATATGCATTATTTTGCATTTTTCACCTGCACCTTCTTGCCTCCCAATTGGTTTCTCATAGTCCCCTAGTACACTAGATTCAAATTAAAAAAAAATTAAAAAACATTTATGTAATTTTCCCACCACCCATCCACCCCCTGCCTTCCATATGCACATAGCCACAAAACAGCATTAATTTTTTTACGTATTATTCCATTTTCACCTGGACCCATGCCTGCCATAGGTGCACAAACACCAGCATTCATATTTTAAGGAGTATTCCATTTTCCCCTTCACCTCCATGACTGCCGAAGATGTGCCCCTGGCTTAGATGAACATATACATTTGTATGCTGCTGTTACCCTGAATGGAAAATAAATATTTATGTTATGGTGATGTTATGGTGGTGTGGTTTGACTTTGGACTGGATACACTACTGTTGATAATTATTTAGGACAATAACTTAAGTAACCACCCTAAATTATATTGTCTTTGTCTGTACTGGATTCAAACTGCAACAATGCCACATTTCACAAAATGTTTTTCTTGCTTGTTTGCTTTTAGGTGCACAAAAGACATCACCCAGAGTACTGCCAGACAGAGGGCCTGTACAAACGTGACCACACAACACGTGACATGAGCCCTCGAATCTCTTCCGCTTGTGCAGCTAAGTGCCACTGCCAACTGACAGCGCCAAGATGGCCCCAAAGAAAGACGCTGCCAAGAAAGTGACCTGTGAGAAGAAGAAGCCTTCCACCACTGGCGTACCAACCAGAACCTTTTTCCGCAAACTTGTGCTGCACTAGCCTCCAGGGAGCAGGCTGGGAGCAGCACTCCAGCATAAACGGCACCACCCCAACCTAAGCCCAAAGGCATGTCTATCACAGAGGCAGCCACTGCATTCACGGCGACACCAACGAGCAGTGATGTTGAATTTGATTTGTCTCTTTCGCAAAGTAGTACCCAATCATTGCATGAAACTGAGCACAATGGACAACAGCTGCAACCAGTAATTGTAGATCTTCCTGAAGCAGGAGCAGAACAGGATGTTGACTTTGAGCTTTCTGCTGAGCAAGAACCTCCTGTTTTAGAACCATTGGCTTCCAGGTCTCAGGCAAGAAAAATGAACGGGACTCCACCATCTTCTACAAGCTCCCCTTCTAATGGACACAGATTCGACCCTGGCTGAGTCCGAGACACGCCAGGAGAAGCTCAGGAAAAGGAAAGTTCCTAAAAGCCTTACAATTATGGGAGGAGATGAGGATGACGAGCCAGTCATTGTCACGGAAGCTGGCCCAGAGGAGACCAACATTACCCTTCCTATTCAACCTGCTCCAAGGGATGTGGCACCACCACCAGCGCCAGCTCCCCTATTTGTAAGGCCCCTGCTGAGACCTGCATCCACCACTACTCAGTAGAAATACGCTATGCAGAGAGCCAACCGTACACACACCTGCCCACATCCAGTTCTTCGGGCAGTGGCAGGAGCACCAGTGGCCCACTGCAAAAGTTCACCTCCTCAGTTTGGGACTTCTTTACGATTAGCAAGCAGGAGGAGAACATTGCAATATGCTCTATTTGCCACGCGAATGTTCGTTGAGGGAAGCCCGGTTCACACTATGGTACAGGAGGCCAAACGTCCCATATGAAAAAACACCACGCAATCCGGTGGGAGGCACACCTTACAAAAATATCTTCAGGTGGTGGTCGTGATGAAAGAGGGGAATCAGCTCCGTTCACGGTGAGACGTGAAGGTGATAAGTAAGAAGAGGGTGAAATGCTCTTTATGCAAAGCAGCCCTGCGCCAGTTTCACCCACATTAGCAACCTCGCAATGGCTCAAGAGTCAGATGGAGACACCACAACAACAGCATACAGTGACTGCACAAGACCACATTGAGTCTACCACCACCTGCTGGTACCTCACCTTCTCTCCAGAAGTCGCCTGCGTCAGTGGGCACACAAATGAAAAAAATCCAGGCTACTATTACAGGCATGTTTAGGCAAGAGGGGCCCTACAAACGCAACCACCCATTGGCACATTTGTACAACGGGAAGCTGGCTAAACTGTTAGCGCTGGACCTCCTCCTTTTTTCTTTTGTGGAAGGAGTGAGTTTTTTAGAATGTGTGATGGCCATCTGCCCGAAATGGAAGGTTCCCACCCAGATCTATTTTGCCAGAGTTGCTGTTCCAGTGCCCCATCACAATGTGCTGCAATTGGTTGGACACACTATCCACCTGACAACAGACATGTGGACCAGTTATCAAGTGCTGGACCTGATACTCGTCAGGTAGCGTTTCTCTACATTTTTTGCTTTTTCCGCATGGGTTTTGCTGATTCTCTTGTGTGGCCTCAGGGCTCTGAGCACGTCCTCACTGTCAAGGCAGTGTGGAAGTGCATGAGTCTTCCTATGCAGGCTAGGAAGAGACACTGATCCAGTGTTCTGAAACATGGGCCGGTCTGCCAACGCATACCAGTAAGTGCGCAATTTCACCTGTGGGTGTGCGCACCGGCCCTCATGCTGTTTTGAATACATGTCTTGCCTGCCATTGCAGGCTCGAGTGTACGTCCTGGCACCTATGGCATTTTGGGGAAGTGCCCGGCCTGCAATTGTGGGCCAGTGAGGGTATACCTGCATCCCCGGTGTCTCACACCAGGGTCAGGCCGGCCATTGTAGGCCTGTGTAGGTGCACTTGCGCCCATGGTTTTCTGGCAAAGTGCCCAGTCCGTTTTCGCAGGCTGGATGTGTGCAATCGCACCCGTAAGGGGCAACCCATGTCCGTCGGGACCGGGCAGGGTGGTGTGCGTGCACTCGCACCTAAGGTGCTAGGGCTTGGGAAAAGCCCATATGCCCGGGCTGTCATTGCTGACCAGTGTGCGTGCACTGGCATCTTTCGTGATTAAACTCATGAGCAGCCTGCCACTGCAGGCCGCAGTAGGTGTGCACCTGCACCGATAGTGCTTGTGATTGCATTTGCCGCCTGCCATTGCAGGCTGGTGGGTGTGTACTGACACCCGTTTAGTTAAACCTGTGTCCAGTCTGCCGTTGCAGACTTGGGCAGACGCACTTGCACCCCTGGTGCTGGGGGACTATGTGTCCCACCTGCTGCCGCAGGTCAGCGTGCCCACTAGCGCACATGCGCCCACGTAGTGAGGAATACCTGTATGTGTTTTCACTACCTATAAGTCTTGCTCTTCCCATAGGTTGACATGGGGAAGTAATTGACATTACTTCAGGCTGCGATAGTGGATTGCAGTGGATCAGCCTCATGATGTTTCCTATCAATGGATTCAGCATGCCAAACCCTTTCCAATGGTAAAGGGGGTTTTGGCATAACTCGCTTAGAAATACCACTTATAGAATATGGACATTTCTATGCTCTAAGAGTCTCATGTGCCATGGTGCCTGGCTTTAGTGGACACCAGGGGTTGGGGAGCACATCTGTGTATGCCCCATCGACCGTCATAAACCATGGGCATACCACTAGAACGACAAGACCTCTGCCATTTGAGGGCCGGATGCGATAGATTGGAGAGAGAGGTTTTGACACTTACGACCATTCCATTTTGCGAGTCGCAAATTGCGAAGTTTTGCGACTCGCAATTTGCGACTCGCAAAGTGGAATGTACAGCAGTGTCTCAGTTTGCAATTCCTAATAGGGTCGCAAATGACCTGGCTCATCAATATTCATGAGGCAGATCGCAATTTGCGACCCATTAGGAATGGTCAGCACTTGCAGGGATGGTGGCCTCGGGGTCATGTGGGATGCATTTAAAAAAGAAAAATTTAACTTTTCTGTTTCATTTTTTAAGAGTAGGCAGTGGTCCGTGGGTCCACTGCCTGCTCTTAAAAAATATTTTCGTATCCATTCACAAAGGGGAAGGGGTCGACCCCTTCCTGTTTGCGAGTGGCTTACCACCTACTTGAAGTAGGCAAATGCGGTCACAAAACAATGGTACATACCATTTGGACTCGCTATTAGGAAGGGACGCCCTTGGCACGCCCCTACCTAATAGCGACTCACAAACACTATTTTGTGAGTCACCGACTCGCAAAATAGTGTTTGTAAATACCACCACCCTTTTTTTGTAGTCGCCGATTTCCCATTTGCGACTGCAAAAAACAGTCGTACATCTGGCCCTCTGCCTCTTGGCCAGATCATGGCCCCACTAAAGATTAAGATCTGCATTCCACGCCTCCATGGCAGAAAGGCCTACAATTTAGGGGAGAAATCTGTGGTTCAAAGGGAAACCCCTTAAACCACCCCTAACTTCAAATATACACAACAATATAACTACTAGTGCTATCCTTCAGCAAAGGGTGAGATACGCTTGTGGGGAAGCGGAACCGGAGAACCCGGACTGCATGGTGTACATTGCCAAAGGACTCTGTTGTGCATATGAAGGATTACTGCCCATGAAGGGGACCGCATGCCCTTTCTAAATAGTGGCTGGCCTTGAAGTGTAGTGCCCTGAAGTGTGCTCTCCAAGGGTCCGTTTGTGGGAATCCTGTTCTCCCAGAGATCTCAGGCACATCAAAGATCTCCTCAAAGATCTCCCACAAGGGACCTACACCATCTACCTGTGACATCTGGAGAGCAGTACCCTCTCAAGTGCCCACATCGACTATGGAATCGCATTGGGTAGCGCAGTGTGAGCGTGGAATTAAGACTTGTGACTGGAGACTGGATCGTCTAGTGCGGAGCCCCAGAAATATTGCCCACATCTAAGGCATGTGGTGCCTGTACCACGGGGACCCTGACACTCATAAGCGTCTGAGTGGTGGTGAGCAGATTCGCCGGTTGCGGGACCCCACGTGGCCCATTTCGTCAATCGTGCCGCATCTCTCTCGTGCGAGACGCCAACTGCATGTTCATTGCGTGCGGTGTCCAATTCACAGGGTGCAACCCTTGGAGGTGGGGGTGTACCCGTACTCGTGCCTCATTCTACCTCATGTGACTCTGCTGAAATTGTGCCTCTGTGTGTGACCAGACTGGTCTGGTGCAACCTGTATCATCGTGCACTGGACATTGTGCCTCATTTCCAGGGCGGTACGAAATTTGCAACTCTTCATTGTATGTGACCGGAATTGCCTGGTGCAACACATCTCAACATACACTGGTCATTGTGCCTCATTTCCAGGGAGGTATGGAATTTGCAACTCTTCATTGTGTGTGACCGGAATTGCCTGGTGCAACCCATTTCAAAGTGCACCGGTCATTGTGCCTCCTTTCCAGGGAGGTACAGAATTTGCAACTCTTTGTGTTTGAGACCTGAAGTGTCTGGTGCGACCCAAACCAACACACACCAGACACTCTGCCCAGATTGCCTGGGCATGACCTTGATCATCGTTTATCGCTCGGGGTGCTTCCTCCTACGAGACGCTCCCCTGTGTCTCCCCATTCATCGGTTGTTCCCTTTTGACCCTCATCTCGGTGGACTAACAGCCCTCTCCACACCTGGCCCCTTCTGAAGACATTTTAGCACCAGGTAGCAGAGAGAGAGATTGACTGGGTTGAAGGAACACTTCCGAGACAGTTTGGAAGCAGGTCAAGAGACTGCGTGACTCCATTGTGTTTTGAGACCTGCAGGTGAACTTCCCGTGTGGCTGCTAAACTTCCCCTGTTTACGTCTACCTCCTAAAACTAAGGATGGGCAGTGGACTCCGCTCACGGAGTTTTGTTACTCCTCACTTTGCACTCCAGTGCGGAGTTTGACCAAAAACTCCGACTCCGCCCACAGCACCCACCACACGCAAAGAATCTCTTACTGTATCATGTAGGAATTCAGAGGAGGAAAGAGAGGCAATAATCACAAGCCGGCTGCGCACTTTTGCGTGTAACATCCAATAAACTGAAATGTTTACGAACAAGCAGGACTTTCCTTTCCTTCTGACGTAACATAAGACCCGTCTTCTAACGTGATTTGTAGAGGACATCACATGACTAGTTAATGCATGAAGGTGTTAGCTAACTTTTGGAGTCTGTTTCAGTAGCCTTTACTTTAGAAGCATATTGCAGGTAAAAATCCGGTTCGTTATTATTTATGGGGAGATGTGCTTCGATGGTATGGGCAGCAGGTCCTGAAAACCTACACCTCTCGCTCAGATAGATATCTGTTCTTAAACTTAAACATTGTGTCACAATAAGCTAAACTGTGCAGCAACAACCAATGTAATTAATCATGTATAGCTTTTGTAAGATGCTACACCAATGGACCAATCATGCGACGGCGCTATAAGTTATGCAAACTAAAAAAACAAACTTCCCTGTTTGTTTAAGGTTTAGTCCATTCCATAGTTATATCTGGAACCAAAATAGTTATCAGGAATGTCTATTTGACATCATAAAGCATTGGTCAAGCACTGCTAAAGTGAGTTCCCCATGTCCAGACATTAAATCAGCAAACCCTGTTGCCTGTCAGGGAATACAGTGTTGGGCTATTAATATGTTAATGAGTCCGGAGGGTAACAGGTGGCCCTACTAGAAAGCTCAATTAAGCTGCTCATTAAACACAGGCTAACGAACAGCCAAGGCAGTGCCTGAACAACACCATTCTGTAATGACTTGATGTCAGTGCGAGCAAATGGGGAAAAATAACAAAAACATTACAGCAGTGACAGACGCCAGTAATAAGGGGCCCCTGCACTACACCAGCCCTCAAATCAATGAGCAACAGGGATCAAAAAACTCGACCCGCCATTCTCAGGGGACGCAACACCGCAAGAGTTTTCCGGTCAGATTTTGAAACAAAAACATTATCACAAAATATCACAAATTATTAGTTAGGTTGGGAAGGTGGAGGAAAACACAGAGGGGCAGAGGCACGCGCTGGGATCTGCAAACTGTAGACATAATAATGCTTGAAAAATGCAGACTTACTTAGACTGTAAGAATGCACAGGTGGTTCAGGCAATGGTGTTGTTGTTGTGGTAGCTGTCTCTGCATGAGGGAGCGAGGAGTGAACTTTCAGGCAGGCAGTGCCAAAACAGTACAGCTCTGCCCTAACTCGTCGTAACTGTTGGACATTTGCAAACAGTATACACACTACACACCTATTTAAACAGGGAACACAGACGACCAATACAACTCCATCAGCTCACGGAACTCTGCGGAATTTGCGGAGTTTTTCGGTAGCTCCGCCAAATTCCGTGAAGTGAAACTCCACGAGCTCCGCCCAGCCTTAATTAAAATTTGCAACATATCCCCACCTGCTTCCCAACGACACAGACTAAGTGTGACTTTGGCCACGTGCAGTGTAGTATCCGGGAGCGGGGCAGGTTATCTTCCATCCAGGGGTATAGGACCATCGGGGTGCAACTAGAGAGTGGAGGTAGGCTGGGGCCACTGAGTCTGCAGGGTGTGATCCATTGACCTGCTGGGTACAAGTAGCACTGCATTACAGTGCTGAGAGCGTATGTGTGTAAGAGTGTTCCATACGGACTGGGCTGATACCTGTTGCACTGTGTAGCGTTGCGGAGTGCGCGTGCGTGAGTGGGAGTGATAGTCTGTGGAATGCCTTTGATTCATGACACTGGCTGGCGGGGCCACCTTATACGTTGATTTCATGCCAAAAGCACATTACATTTGACATTGGATTTACCAACTTGGCTCTGGCCCGCAGTGCTGCTAAAAAGTGTTCTCGTTTCATGTATGTACATATCTTTGATATTGTTGTGACCAGGGGTGCACCCTATAACCATGGCCACTGGACTTATGCGGCAGGGGAGGATCAAATTATGTGGCAGAGTTGAGTAAATTATGTGGCAAGAAAAAGGCAAATTATGCAGCACATTTAGTGATAGTATTACTTCATTATTTTGTAATTTTTACACTTGTTAACACTGTTGGGGCATTGGTTGCACCTCATTAGTACCAGTTTAACACACAAACAAAGCAATAAGCTTCAGAAAGGTGACCAGTCAACCTTTGCAAAGGACCTTCAACTGCATGGCTGCACGTGCCGCTGTGTTTTTACTAACTTAACAACCGTTTGAGCTAGAAACAAAAAAATGTTTTTGTTAAAATCTGCAGATTATGCAGCAGATGATGGATTATATGACAAATCTACAATTATATCTGGAACCAAAATAGTTATCAGGAATGTCTATTTGACATCATAAAGCATTGGTCAAGCACTGCTAAAGTGAGTTCCCCATGTCCAGACATTAAATCAGCAAACCCTGTTGCCTGTCAGGGAATACAGTGTTTGGCTATTAATATGTTAATGAGTCCGGAGGGTAACAGGTGGCCCTACTAGAAAGCTCAATTAAGCTGCTCATTAAACACAGGCTAACGAACAGCCAAGGCAGTGCCTGAACAACACCATTCTGTAATGACTTGATGTCAGTGCGAGCAAATGGGGAAAAATAACAAAAACATTACAGCAGTGACAGACGCCAGTAATAAGGGGCCCCTGCACTACACCAGCCCTCAAATCAATGAGCAACAGGGATCAAAAAACTCGACCCGCCATTCTCAGGGGACGCAACACCGCAAGAGTTTTCCGGTCAGATTTTGAAACAAAAACATTATCACAAAATATCACAAATTATTAGTTAGGTTGGGAAGGTGGAGGAAAACACAGAGGGGCAGAGGCACGCGCTGGGATCTGCAAACTGTAGACATAATAATGCTTGAAAAATGCAGACTTACTTAGACTGTAAGAATGCACAGGTGGTTCAGGCAATGGTGTTGTTGTTGTGGTAGCTGTCTCTGCATGAGGGAGCGAGGAGTGAACTTTCAGGCAGGCAGTGCCAAAACAGTACAGCTCTGCCCTAACTCGTCGTAACTGTGGGACATTTGCAAACAGTATACACACTACACACCTATTTAAACAGGGAACACAGACGACCAATACAACTCCATCAGCTCACGGAACTCTGCGGAATTTGCGGAGTTTTTCGGTAGCTCCGCCAAATTCCGTGAAGTGAAACTCCACGAGCTCCGCCCAGCCTTAATTAAAATTTGCTACATATCCCCACCTGCTTCCCAACGACACAGACTAAGTGTGACTTTGGCCACGTGCAGTGTAGTATCCGGGAGGCGGGGCAGGTTATCTTCCATCCAGGGGTATAGGACCATCGGGGTGCAACTAGAGAGTGGAGGTAGGCTGGGGCCACTGAGTCTGCAGGGTGTGATCCATTGACCTGCTGGGTACAAGTAGCACTGCATTACAGTGCTGAGAGCGTATGTGTGTAAGAGTGTTCCATACGGACTGGGCTGATACCTGTTGCACTGTGTAGCGTTGCGGAGTGCGCGTGCGTGAGTGGGAGTGATAGTCTGTGGAATGCCTTTGATTCATAACACTGGCTGGCGGGGCCACCTTATACGTTGATTTCATGCCAAAAGCACATTACATTTGACATTGGATTTACCAACATGGCTCTGGCCCGCAGTGCTGCTAAAAGTGTTCTCGTTTCATGTATGTACATATCTTTGATATTGTTGTGACCAGGGGTGCACCCTATAACCAGGGCCACTGGACTTATGCAGCAGGGGAGGATCAAATTATGTGGCAGAGTTGAGTAAATTATGTGGCAAGAAAAGGCAAATTATGCAGCACATTTAGTGATAGTATTACTTCATTATTTTGTAATTTTTACACTTGTTAACACTGTTGGGGCATGGGTTGCACCTCATTAGTACCAGTTTAACACACAAACATAGCAATAAGCTTCAGAAAGGTGACCAGTCAACCTTTGCAAAGGACCTTCAACTGCATGGCTGCACGTGCCGCTGTGTTTTTACTAACTTAACAACCGTTTGAGCTAGAAACAAAAAAAATTTTTTGTTAAAATCTGCAGATTATGCAGCAGATGATGGATTATATGGCAAATCTACAATTATATCTGGAACCAAAATAGTTATCAGGAATGTCTATTTGACATCATAAAGCATTGGTCAAGCACTGCTAAAGTGAGTTCCCCATGTCCAGACATTAAATCAGCAAACCCTGTTGCCTGTCAGGGAATACAGTGTTGGGCTATTAATATGTTAATGAGTCCGGAGGGTAACAGGTGGCCCTACTAGAAAGCTCAATTAAGCTGCTCATTAAACACAGGCTAACGAACAGCCAAGGCAGTGCCTGAACAACACCATTCTGTAATGACTTGATGTCAGTGCGAGCAAATGGGGAAAAATAACAAAAACATTACAGCAGTGACAGACGCCAGTAATAAGGGGCCCCTGCACTACACCAGCCCTCAAATCAATGAGCAACAGGGATCAAAAAACTCGACCCGCCATTCTCAGGGGACGCAACACCGCAAGAGTTTTCCGGTCAGATTTTGAAACAAAAACATTATCACAAAATATCACAAATTATTAGTTAGGTTGGGAAGGTGGAGGAAAACACAGAGGGGCAGAGGCACGCGCTGGGATCTGCAAACTGTAGACATAATAATGCTTGAAAAATGCAGACTTACTTAGACTGTAAGAATGCACAGGTGGTTCAGGCAATGGTGTTGTTGTTGTGGTAGCTGTCTCTGCATGAGGGAGCGAGGAGTGAACTTTCAGGCAGGCAGTGCCAAAACAGTACAGCTCTGCCCTAACTCGTCGTAACTGTGGGACATTTGCAAACAGTATACACACTACACACCTATTTAAACAGGGAACACAGACGACCAATACAACTCCATCAGCTCACGGAACTCTGCGGAATTTGCGGAGTTTTTCGGTAGCTCCGCCAAATTCCGTGAAGTGAAACTCCACGAGCTCCGCCCAGCCTTAATTAAAATTTGCTACATATCCCCACCTGCTTCCCAACGACACAGACTAAGTGTGACTTTGGCCACGTGCAGTGTAGTATCCGGGAGGCGGGGCAGGTTATCTTCCATCCAGGGGTATAGGACCATCGGGGTGCAACTAGAGAGTGGAGGTAGGCTGGGGCCACTGAGTCTGCAGGGTGTGATCCATTGACCTGCTGGGTACAAGTAGCACTGCATTACAGTGCTGAGAGCGTATGTGTGTAAGAGTGTTCCATACGGACTGGGCTGATACCTGTTGCACTGTGTAGCGTTGCGGAGTGCGCGTGCGTGAGTGGGAGTGATAGTCTGTGGAATGCCTTTGATTCATGACACTGGCTGGCGGGGCCACCTTATACGTTGATTTCATGCCAAAAGCACATTACATTTGACATTGGATTTACCAACATGGCTCTGGCCCGCAGTGCTGCTAAAAAGTGTTCTCGTTTCATGTATGTACATATCTTTGATATTGTTGTGACCAGGGGTGCACCCTATAACCAGGGCCACTGGACTTATGCGGCAGGGGAGGATCAAATTATGTGGCAGAGTTGAGTAAATTATGTGGCAAGAAAAGGCAAATTATGCAGCACATTTAGTGATAGTATTACTTCATTATTTTGTAATTTTTACACTTGTTAACACTGTTGGGGCATTGGTTGCACCTCATTAGTACCAGTTTAACACACAAACATAGCAATAAGCTTCAGAAAGGTGACCAGTCAACCTTTGCAAAGGACCTTCAACTGCATGGCTGCACGTGCCGCTTTGTTTTTACTAACTTAACAACCGTTTGAGCTAGAAACAAAAAATGTTTTTGTTAAAATCTGCAGATTATGCAGCAGATGATGAATTATGTGGCAAATCTACAATTATGTGAAAATTGCCGCAGCCGCACAATCGCATAATTCTAGTGGCCCTGCCTATAATTGTGCAGGACTGTATTATCAGGATTGCTAGGGAGGGCTTGGGGTGGACAGCGTGTTGCACTGCATAAGTGTGCTCTCTCTCTGTGGGGGGGGGACTAGATTAGGAATTGTCCACAGTGTGCAAACTATTGATATCATAGCAATACGAGTGGGCTTAGTACTGCTAGTAATATTCCCAAATGTGTTTTATGCCAGAAAGTATATGACGTTCATGTTATAATGATTGAATATGTGCGTTAAATAGAAATGTAATTTCCATACATCCTGTGTGAAGTCTCTTTTGTGACACTCGGTATATTTATCACGAGTGACTGCTGTGGCTCTGCTTTACACATCGCCTCTGAGGAAAGCCTGACTGCTCAGTGCCAAGCTACCCAAGGGTGAGCACAGGTTATACAGCGAGTGTAATCACCCACCCTTGACAGAAGTGGTAGGTTCTGCCTGTCTGAGGGCATCCTTTCAGCCAACCAGAAAGTGCTGGTTCCAACATCAAGCCACTGATTACATGTGTATCACTGCACATTGGATCTCTTTTGCGGGGGTTGGGTTAACATGTATCTCCAAGTCTCAATGCTGAAGAAAGTTTTAGGGGCGTTCGACGGCATGCAACAGTAGCCATGTTCGCCATGGAGAAATCCCATACTGCTGCAAACATCTTGGAATACTTTAACAGCAAGGTGTTTGAATGGCTGCGACCTAGAGGTCTCAGTAATGGATTTGTTGCCATGGACAATGACAGCAATATAGTAAAGGTCATGGCAGATGGTGCCTATTACAGGGTCCTGTGTTTGGCGCACTGCATCAACCTCATTGTGCAGGAGTTTCTAAAAAAAAAAAAAGACCTAGTCAGCAACTTACTGACCACCTGCAGAAGAATCAGCACTAATTTCAGCCATTTTTTTGAAGCCTAAAAGAAGTTAAGGGTCATTCAGTGTGCTAATAGATTACCAGTTAAACTCCTCACACAGGAGGTGCCAAATCATTGGAATTTGACCTATTACATGTTGCAACAGCTGTTTGAGCAGTACAAAGCGATCAATGAGTATGTTATTCAAAGAGAAGGGGATACAACTGTGAAAAACATGTCCATTATGAAGACCAAATGGGGCCTAATCAAATGCCTGATAGAGATGCTACTTTCTTTTGAGGTTTTTACACAGGAGGTCAGCAAGGAGGACAGTATGATGGGCCAAGCTATCCCATTGTTGCAACTGCTACAGGACTAGTTAAAAATGGTGGCTGAAAGCTTTGCAGGTGTAAACGGAGATGCGCAATAATTTTGTTCAGAGCTTCATTCTTCTCTTGGCTGAGAATACAAGGATGCAAAGAAATATAGTGTCGTCCAAAGAGTACATCTGTGCCACAATACTTGATCAACGGTACAAAAAAATACTACCCACTTTCATTCCATTTTCAGAAGGGGATGGTTCAGTATACCAGACGTAGATTGTTCAGCGAGCAAGAGACCTGGAAAAAGAAGCGCTGGAAATCAGCGTCCCACCCCCGGGCACAAATCCTGGGGTGCCACCTTCAACTTCCAGAAAGGGAAGTCCTGTTGTCTCACAGTCGCAGCAGCCAACTCCAGCAACAATAACACCGGCGGCAACAACAACAGGAATATAACTATTGGCCAATTTGCAGGTCTTAAGTCCAGTGCAGAGGCGAAGGCAAAAGAGGTCAGTGTGGATCAAAGCCCATTGGTGAATTGGTATGGGAAGATGTGCCAATTGCCAGAGCTCAGCAGCCTGGCAATAAAGTATCTGGCTTGTCCAGAAGTCTGTGTGTCTGCTGAGCATGTGTTCAGTGCATCTGATGCAGTTGTGACAGTGAGAACGACCAGTCTCTCCCCTCAAAACATGGGGAGATAGACCATGATCAAAATTAACCCACACTTTATACCACAGAATTACACCATTCCTACAATAAAACAGGAGGAGGAAGAGGGTGATTGGTCAAACTCAAGTGTGTTAAATGACCTACTTTTAGGTGAGCCACCTGAGTTTGAGGATTAACTCTACTTATTTGACTGAGAGTAGACCACCACAGAACTTTTTGATTATTTATTGTCGAACTGCTTTGCCAAAAGAAAAAGAAGATATAGCTGGTGGAACATTATGTTTGTGTCTGACTTATGCAGCCCCACCATTTTTTTAGCCACTTGTATAGCTGGATTGGAGTTGGACCAGTGTGCAGTGAATAATCCTCCCCATTCCATTCAAGGACATTGGACACAATGCCTGCCTCCCTCCCATGCCTATCCTTCTTTTATCATCCCCTGGCAGAGCTGCCCCAGTAAAGATCATTTGATTTACAAGACTGACGAATTCCAATGTGTTGCTTACATCAAAGAGGAGATACAATTGTTTAGCTACCACCCTGCTTGGATTGGAACAGGTAACTAACTATTGCACCAATGAGTGATATATTATTGAGTGACTGTGAGTGATGATTGATGATTCATGTGGTGGCAGACAGTGAGGGAGGGTGTTTTACTAATAATTTGCAAATTTGATTTTGAGGATTTGCAATGTTTGGGGCCTGATGGGTGATCATTTTACCTGAAGGTGATTGTCCTTTTCACACTTTGCAAGATTTACTTGCCAGGTCCACTCCTTTTTTCTGGTTCTTCAGAGACCAGAAAAGTCACTTTAGTTAACAAGCACAAATCTACACTAAATACTCAAATTCTGTTTCTCTTCTTGTTCTTCAACAACAGTGCACTACAGGTCTTGGGACGGAGTTGGACTGATTCATTAGAAGGATGGAAGGACTCCAGGCAGAACTACCTCAACAGCCAGAAGAAGGAAGGTATCGAATCTATCGACTTCAATGGGAACCCTACATGATGATGATTATTCTGACGCCTACTCAGCTCTGTGGACTGCAGAGAAGTTCATTGATTTGGGAAATGCTGTTAAGAGTGTGCTGGATCAAATGTGGAACTCCTCTTATGTGGTTGTGGTTGGGGGGGCCTGTTGCTTATAACTAGAGACAGTCTTGTGATGCCACATCATCATCACATGATACACGCACTCGGCTAAATGTTACGATGACAGTTGTTACATTGATCATCCCATTACATGAAGCTACTTGTCTGTGATTGGTTGTAAATTGCTCTCATTTCTCAGTTAATCGATCTGCCATGACTGATAAAAATGAATGATTGCAGCAGCCTATGCTCTTGCTCTGCCTCTGAATCTTGATAGTTGGTACATTCCTCATGAAGCTTACCTTTTGTCCTTCTCCTTGACTCTACAATATCATTTCTGTTTTACAATCCGCAGTCCTCCTCTTCTTCTGAACAAAAGGCAAAAGCTCCATAGCACTCTTTCTTATCTCACCAGACCGGTTCAGCCAGGCACCGAAAATTCTGAAAAGAATGCAGATGCACTGCCCAATTTGGCAATACTGTATCATTTTTTTAACAATCATCATTTTTAGAACTGTGTGGGTTTCCCTAATTACAGAGGGAGTCAGACTGCACACAATTTGGTCAGGGTTGTACAGTAAACTTTAGCAAGGACTTTTTGACCTCCCTCACTGTGGGACCAGGTCTAGGATACCCATACCTCTGTGCCTCCCTCTGATTCCTTTTTTGACCTCTCAGCACCCTCATCTCATTGCCCCTCAAATGTTCCCTCCTGGTACCCCAACTTTTGTAGCGCACCAACCCATTTTCAAGTCTTTGCGTGACCATGAACAAACACTCTTCCTATTTGCCCTCTATTTGCATTCTCTCAGTAACCCAGGTGCTTCTGCCACTGTTCAGTCTCAAGTGACTGGTTGGATGCTCATTGCTCGGGAATCCAAGCACTTTCACTCCATACAGCCCCTCTTAGCACACCCAGACTACACTTCTTTTCACTCCTCCATTATTTGCATTTTTCGAACCTAGATGACAGAAAATTTAGATATATAATAACTTGGGTCCCTGCGGCAGAAGGACTGTTTGCCATGGATTTAACTGGTGTGTTACACTCATTTCTTCATTTCCTTCCACAAAAGATTGATGTTGATCGCCCTGATGAATGTTGCGTACTGTCTGTCTTTGTCACACCTTTCCCCAAACCCTCTTTTCCATCCATTCATCAAACCCCTAACCCTCTTCCCTCGGGCTGTGTGATTTATTGAGGTGACCTAATTTAAACCATAAATGTATCACACACTTGGTGGGGTAGATGTGGAGAAAGCGACACCAACTCACTTCAGGATCTCTTATTACTATTATTACTATTATTAGATATAGAACATCATTTGTCAACATCATCACTCAGGCCTTGTGTTGTCGACTCTACTCCTGATTATGATGAGTCCACTTCTCCTGACTAGGGTATTTCATAACTTTACTTTTAATTAAATAGCTCTTCATTGCTCAGAAGAAGTTACTATTACTAGTTTTTGTTATAATAACAGATCTTCTTTTCTTTGTTGTGTCATGGTGGTAGTAGTCTGGTGTCAGTCTTTATAAAGCTATGATGTAAATATATTAAGCATTAACTCTGTATTTTTCTTTCAATTTAGTTGCCTGTGATGGATTATCCTTTTGGTTAATCATACAGTTGAAGCTCACCTAGGTGTGAGTGGGACCTCACTTGTTGTGAATGTGATGCATACTCTGTTAGCATACTAGCCTGCTACTACTACCACCACCATTAAGAAGGCACCTTGGGAAACCCTGCAGTGAGTTTTGGAAGATAGAGAGAGGTAGCAGCCATCGCTTCATCTATTCAGGTAAGAGAACTGTGGAGTGAAGTGAACTAGGTTTAGTTAGTAAGTAACTAACTTCTATTGCAGATTTGACTTACTTTCCTTGCTTATCTGGTTGCTGTAGCCAGGCAATACAGGCAATGGCAGTATACCCTACCCCCTAATGGTCAATAACATAGTTACAGAGGGTGGTATGATATGGGTATAACTAACTATAACTAACACTATGCATACACGTTGATGAGCAAGCAGATTAAAAAACAGGCTGCGCAAACATGCAGGAGTGCAAAGTAAAACTAAAAAAACACAAAACAACTACAATAAAGTAGAACAACTTTTCCATTTACTTGTTTAACAATAAAAGCCAACCCTCTCCACTAATGGTGGGTGAGGAACTCCGCTCCGACAGCGGAGTTTGCAGAGTTTTGCCAACTCCGCACTCTGCTGGGAGTGCTAAGTTGGCAAAAAAACTCATACTCCGCCACGTGGCGGAGTTTCCCCCCTGCCACCCACCCCTAAAGCCCTGCCCCTGCCCGAGTCCTCCTTACCTAGATCTCGACGAGGCGTTCTCCGTGCCCAGACTGCCTCCTTGGCGCAGGAGGATTCTTCTTCTCCTCCAATCCTGACTCCTGGGCTGTGAAAGTGAAATCCCTTCCTGCAGGACTCTCAAGGACTGCGCCTGCGCGAGCATGCAGAGTGGAGACCGGGTTAAGGTCTCCACTCTCCATGCGCGCGCATGCGCAGTCCTCGCGAGTCCTGCAGGAAGGGGTTTCCATTTTACAGCTGCCAGTATTGGAAGAAGAATCCTGCACCAAGGAGGCAGCCCGGAGTCAGGAAGGACTCAGAGTCGAGGAAACGCCGCTGGCAGAGATGTGCTGAGGTCTGGCCTAGGGTGGAGCAGAATTCCACATAGTTTTTAAGCAACACCGGGGAATTCGGTGTAGTGCCACTCCGCCAACTCCGCCCACCCTTACTCTCCACCTACAACAGGCCCACCCCTCTCCCCAAACAAATCGCCCATCCCCAACCAATGTCCAAAGAAACTACAAAGTCCAAAGTAAATCTCAGCTCCCTTCCCAATTCCACACTTTCCTCCCACAACAAAAGTCCCTCCCACCAAAACAAAAAATAAAAAAAGGCAATAAGAGGGTGTTGTCCATGCAGTTCCCAAGGGCCTCAATGTTTCCCTCCATATATGCCATCCTTTGGTCCAGGCATGCCAGATGCTGCAGGACACGGTGCTGAAGATGGCGGTCTGAGCGGGGAGGCAGCAGTGGTGGTTGGATGGCCAGCTGCCGGCGGTGCTGGCAATGTTGTTGCTGGGTGGCTAGAGGTGCTGGCGGCTGGCTGGAGGAACTGGGGCTCGGGGCAGCGGCACATGCCTCAGCCTCCTCCAGAGCCACCAACTGTTGATACTCTCCCCAAATGGCCTCCAACCTCTGCCGCTGCGGCCAGGCTGCTATCTCCTGCCGTGTAGGTGAACCAGCAGGAGTAGATATATCTAGAAAAAAAAATTACAAGACAAATTGTAAACAGTGCTCTGTGCACACACTTGCTTAAAATTATAGTGGCACAGTAGCAGTACATTGCTGGTCCCCTATGGTCATTGGAATTTGATGTGATTATGAGTCACAGGGCCATTTTTTGCACACACATGCCTCTCATAAAAGCACTGACTGCCTGACAGGAATTAAGGCAGAATAACAGCACAGCAGATTAAAACAACTGTTATTTTCTTTCGTTTAAAGGATGTCCCAGTAAAAAACTAAACAGACAATTTGTATGGAAAAAAAATTGCCTCTCATTAATAAGTAAAGCATTTATGCACAATGGAGTACAAGTATTCTTGTTGTGCTAAATTAATAGAGGCATGTGATGCAGCGCGTACAATAAAAACTATTCTCCTCCTAGGTTACTTATAGGTCATCCAGGGGCAAACTATATTTCTCATATCCACATGACGATGGGGCCCATAAACATCGTCTAACACACACGCACACTCCTGGATTTCCTTTACACCTTTGTGAAATTCTGTACTCCTAGGAGAAGCATGAGAACTAAATGGAGAACACCATTTTATGTACCGCTGGAAGAGCCAGGATATCTTATTACCTTATTTTGTCCCTTTATTTTAGTTATTTCTTGAGATATTCCTGCTTATTGTTTGTCGATGAATCATTCATTTAAGAAATTAGTTCATAGTGATTAAGACCAGCTGAATCACAATAAACAATTACTTATGTCACAATCATTTAGGAAAATAACCACTGAGTCATTTTGGGTTTAAAGAATCTTAAATTTTATATAATTTTAAAAGCATGATAAGAATTTTAATACTCTATTCAATTATTCATTCTTAAATTCACAATTTTATTAAACATAATCAATTTATTTGCAGAAAGGAAATTTTTGTCATGAAGCCAAAACCCTAATTACCTGCCTAGCTTCCTAGTTTAGCCTAATGATTTCTAACCTAAGTTAGGAATTAGAAATAGCCTGATTCTCATACTCAACTGTAAAATAAAGACAGCAACAGCAACTTCAGCTTGTCAGCATCAGCTACCTGCAACCCGTCTCTTCTAACAGTCTTTCAGCATCTCCCGCTCAGTAAGGGATCGATCAGGACCACCCAGCACTGGAAGCCACCAACACGACTCTTCAACTCCTCTCCTGACTGTGACTGCAACCACGACTCTCGAACTGCCTGGAACTGACCCCCTCCCACTAAGAGTAGGCCCTCTTATACCCTAATTCTAACTTTGCTAACTAACTGTTGCAACATTAATATCACGCTTTTCTTTCATTGGTCCATGCATGTCAGCTTATTCATTCTTTAATCAAGTTCTCTTGGATTCAAGGGTCCTTGGATCATTTCCTTTCCCATACGCTTAAACATTTCCATCCTTTTCGATCAGTTCATTTGTAACTTCTTTCGACACATTCGAGAACTCCGCAGTCATTGTCCTTTCTCTTAGACTTGTTTCCCACGGGCTCTCTGCTGATCATCATGGCACACTATCAGTTCAATTAGGTCACACCAGCCTTGACCATTTCTTGCATCCTAGCCTCTCAGAGACATCACGAGGTTCCGGATTCCTCCAATCTCATCCCGTACCACGTGTCCCCTTGCGCCTGCGCACATCTTCCCACTGGCGGCCATTTTATATCGCCACTCGGTTATACTTTAGAAGCACTAATTTGAGGCAAACAAAACATAATTAAAATAGAGAAAAATATCCCTTTCGTTTCCCTCCCGTCTACGTACCCCAATTAGTTGTTACCTAGCAGAAAGCAACACTTAAGCTGTTCCTTACTTACCATCACTATTTGTTTTTGCAACGACACATTTTATTTCTACGAAGCACAACAACATGCATTTATTTTTATTAGTACGCATTTATTTTTACATTATAATTAGACACACGGACATTTATTAATAGATTATTTAGCACACACATTGGCATATTACCATTCCCACACATACAGTGTTGATTAATACATTTAAACGAACATTTTATTTAATTAATTATAAAATTTGTTAGGGGTTAAAAAAAATTATTTTTCCTGCTCCATCAATCCCCCCTATGGTGATTTTTAAATCACCACATAAAACCCAAGTCATACTTCTTTTCAGGCAGCATGTCTTTCATCCTTTGCCTTCTGTTATTTATACATCTGTTTCTTCTTCATCTTGCCTTTTAGTCTCTTTATACATGCTTTCTTTCATTTTCTCCAACTCAATTTCACCCATTTCTCTCTCTCTTTCTCTCATTATTCTGTTATTTCTTCTTATCTTATTCTGTCTTACTTTTCTCTTTATACATGTTATTACTATTTTCAACATCATTGCTAATAATATTACTATAGTTGCTACTATTATAACTTTCCCTATCACTAGTCTACTCATCCTAGTTAACCAATTCGCTATTGAGGAAAACCCTCTACCAAGTTTTCCCAAAACACTTTCAACCTCCAGTGGAACTAATTCTTTGTGCAAACTTGTAATATTTGTAATATACTTCTGTATATTTTCACTGTTATCAGGAATGTAAGTACAACAATGTTGGACTTTCAACATTCCACAGACTCCACCCTCTTTTGCCAAAAGAATATCAAGGGCAAGCCGATTTTGCATCACCATAGCTCTCATGGCAACCATTTCGGTATTTACCATTAAGAACCCTCCCGCAGTATCTGTAGATAAACGATCTACTACTGTGGATAACTTCCGAATTTTAAATGCATTCAAAGATATTCCCACTGCTGGTATCAATGCTCCAAAAATATCACCTACAATTTCTGAAAAACTTTCCCTCTTTCTACGTGTAAATCTATTAATCATCTTGTATGTTCCCTTTTCTTCTCTGTCCATGTGAAAATTTTTTGGAAAGACCAGGCCTACATAGCAAGTTCCATACCAATGGTCCGGTAACCTGTAATAAGCTCTATTCCCACAAATATAATAGATACCTGGAAATATTGGGTCCTTTCCACCTTTGAATCCCCAACCTCCCAGAATTTGATAATTGTCATGGCAGATACTGGAACCTACAAAGTAATTGTCATAGACTGTCTTATTTCTCCTAATGCACAACTTTCCTGTTTGCGGCCAGTCTAAAGTCATTGCTGCATTTATCTTTTTCCCTTCATGATTTCCTTCCTCAAACGTCCATAAGCGTTTTCCTTCCTCTTTTATTGCTTCTTTCTGAAACTTCATTCTTCTTTCTTCAACCATTTCTAAAAATACTTTTTCTTCTTTCTTTAACTCACAGGTAAGGTTGTTACTAACTATTTCTTCTAACGTTAATTTTCTATGTTCTAAAAAGAATTCTCCTAAAACTTTTGCTGGTTTTACTTTGTTAAGTTCTGGTACTACTGGAATGTTTGCAAAAATCTTATCTATATCAGTATAATAAGATTCTAATCTACCTGTTTTATAAAATAAACTCGCTATTACACTACATGTTATTCCATAAGTCAGAGGTAGGTGATGATAAGTCACACCTTCTGATACTGATACAGGCAATTGCATGCAAACATAACAATCTCTTACGTCCATTGTTTCTACGTACTCATACAACAACTTTGTAAAAACATTCTTTGAGAAATCTGTTACTGACCTATCCTTATGCAACTCTGCACTACTTCTTAAAATAACTGGTTCTTTAATACTAGTTTCTTTTTCTGGTTTAGTATCATTCTTTGCTTCTATCACAGCTACACTAATAGGAATTGTGATTGCTAAAACTATCCATATGGTCATTAATAACCCTGTACAAAAACAGCACATTTTGCACCATCTTTTTATAAATTCACATTTATTTCTTCTATTCTCATTATTTTCCATTTTTCTTTTTCTATTTGTTAAGTTTCAGAAAATTGTGTCACTACACCTCAGAAATGACTTAGATGCCACTCTGCTTTCAAAGAAAAGTCTTTGCTTGGTACTTTCTTTAATTCTCTCCAGAATTCTTTCGTTGTCACATCCGGTGATTTGTCACATCCAGTAAATTTGTCACGTCCGGCAGAAGCACTATAAGTCTTCACTTCAGTTTTGTTGCATCTCACCTTTTCCCATCCGACTTCTCAGTCTCTGGTTTCCGTGAGTGTTTTCTTCTTCTTCTTTGTAATCAGTTAGTGCAATATACAGCCACTCAGGTGACTTAAATTTTGAATTCACTTTCTTTGTCCTTTTGGACTTTTGTAATCTTTTTCCACTGGGTTTTTCTTGTTCCTTTTGACTTGTTACTTCATTTACTTGTTCAGCACCTTCGTCTTCCGCTCTTATTATTCTATATCTCAATTTTCTTACATAGCTGTTGGGCCAATTATCTCCTTTTCTTGGCTTTTTGGCTTCACCTTCTCTTTCTTCTCTTTCTGATTTCCAATTTCTTTTTCTTGATTCAGTCTTTGCTTTTTCCTCTCCTCCACTTTCTTCTGTTTCTGTTTCAACTGTCTCACTATTGTCTCTTATTTTGAAACTTATAATCTCGTCATCCCCTACTGGTGGATCTGTCTTCTCCTTTTTGTTTTCCCTTATTACTGTCCCTCCTCGGGGTTCTTCCGATTTGGTGTTTTTCTCCTTTTCTGTTGCTAAATTTCCCTGTTCTCCTGTTTCTCTATCTATCCCTATTGCTCCTCGGGGTTCTTCTCGATTTTCTAACCTTTTGTGTACTTCTTTCCCTACTTCATCTATTAATATTGTTTCTGAAGGAGTTCCACCATAACTTGTACCTGGTTGTTCATCTAACTCAATTTCTTGCTCAGTTTCTTCTCTAATTGGTTTATAACCCCAAGTTCTCTTTCGGAATTCTTCCCAGTTTGCAGCTGAATCATCAGATCCTGAAGTTGTGTCAGATATTTCCAGATGTCGACTTACAGGTCGATCTTTAAGTTCTGGAATTTCTGAATTTCTTTCTTCTTCTTCTTCTTGTTCCTCTTCTTCTCTAGAGGTGTTTTCCGTTGGGGTTTCCAGATGTCGACTTTCAGGTCGATCTTCAAGTTCTGGCACCCTTTCTTTTATTTTGGTTGTCCCAGCCGTTAAACTTTTATCCCACACTTCCAGACGCCGACTCACATGTCGATCTGTAGGTTCTGGAATTCTGATTGTGTGGCTGGCATGAACCCAGTTCTTCACCCCTGCACACTTGACAGCAGTCGTTGTCACTAGGATTACCTGTCTTGGCTCATCCCAACGTGGAACTAGACAGTTTCTTCTCTTGTGGACTTTTATGCGGACCCAGTCTCCTGGATTCAAGTCGTGGGCTGGTTTTCTTTCAAGAGTGGTCGCATCCGGTCCAACCTGATGAAACACAGAATGCACCACATCAGCCAGTCCCTTGCAATAATCCAGTACTAGATCATCAGTTATAGTTAATAACTTGTTGACGGGTACGTGTGCTTGTCTCATTGCTCGTCCCATGATCATCTCATGAGGACTGAGTCCCGTTTTCTTTTCAGGGATGCTTCTGATGGTCATCAGAACAAGAGGCAGTGCATCCGGCCATTTGAGTCCTGTAGCTTGACACATTTTTCCTAATCTGTTTTTAATTGTTCCATTAATCTGCTCTACTACCCCAGAAGCCTCTGGTCTGTAAGCACAATGCAGTTTTTGTTTAATACTCAGAGCTTCACAAATCAATTGGATCAACTCATTTTGGAAATGTGTTCCTCTATCTGTCTCAACCGTGACTGGAAAACCATACCTTGGAATGAACTCTCGCAGCATAAGTTTTGCCACTGTTGTTCCATCATTCCTTCTTGTGGGGTATGCTTCCACCCAACGAGAGAACAAACAGACGACCACTAGAACATATCTTAATCTGTTACTAGGGGGCATCTCAATAAAGTCCATCTGTATTCTTGTGAATGGACCTCCTTCTCGTCCTATTGTTCCTAGACTCACTACGGTTTTTCTTCCTGGGTTAAACTGTTGACAAATAAGACATCTTTGACAAAGACTTTCAGCAATAGCTCTGAATTTTGGGTTATACCAGGTCTGTCTAAAAAGTCTGATCATTGCATCTCTCCCAATATGAGCTTGTCCATGGTACATCCGTGCCATGTCTGCAATCATGCTATCAGGCATAACTGGTCTTTCATCTCTGTATACCCACACACCATTATTTTCCTGTCTTCTACATCCTGCTTTTATCCAGTAATCTTTTTCCTCATCTCTTGCTGTTTCTTGTAACTGCCTTACTTCATCCCATGTTTCAACAGTATTAGTGAAAAGCAAAGGACAAGAGACATGCTCCCTTTCTCTATTTTTGTTCAGGGACGCCATGTTTTCCGCACAATATCTAGCGATCTCATCAGCATAATTATTGCCGACCGCTATGTAATCTTCGTTTTTCTTATGCGCCTTGCACTTCACTACAGCTATTTGTTTAGGCAACTGTATCGCCTCAAGCAGTTTTTTAACATACTCTCCATTTCTGATAGGTGTTCCTGCAGATGTCAAAAATCCTCTTTGTGACCAAATCTGACCAAAATCATGTACGATGCCGAAACCATATTGGCTATCGGTCACAATCGTGATTCGTACATTTTTCCCCAATTTACATGCTTGAATCAAAGCAATTAGTTCCGCAACTTGGGCAGACCTAACTCCTTTCAGACAAGACGCTTCCATCACAGTTGCCACTGTGCATACTGCGTAAGCTGCGCTTAACACTCCTTCTTTTGTGCGTAAACATGAACCATCTACAAACATGACATAATCCGATTCCTTTAAGGGCTCATCTTTTATGTCAGCTCTTGGTTTTGTGCAATATTCCAGCACATTCAGACAATCATGATCTACTTCGTCTTGTTCAATTATACTCTCTTCATCTGGCAATGATGTAGAAGGATTTACATTTATGCATCTATCTATGGTCACATTTTCAGCACTCAAGATGACTTTTTCGTACTTAGTCAGCCGACTATGTGTCATGTACTGTGTTTTTGTTCTTGTCAAGAGAATTTCTACTGAATGGGGAACATACACTCTCAGTGGATACCCCATCACTATACCTTCACTTTGTTCCAGACTTACACAAGTAGCAGCAACTGCTTTCAGACACCCGGGCAATGCTTTTGCTATAGGATCTAAAACAGCTGAAAAGTAAGCGATAGGCCTCTTCATGGTCCCGTGTTTTTGTACCAGTACTGAAAATGCACATCCATCTCTTTCACTGCAGTATAACTCAAAATCCTTCTCATAATCAGGCATGCCTAATGCAGGGGCCTCACACAGTTTCCTTTTCAATTCTTTGAAAGATTTCATTTCTTCTTTGTTTAACTCAAAAGGGTCTTTTACATCTTTCTTTGTCAATTTTTGTAAGGGTTTTGCAATCAAAGAAAATCCACTTATCCACTGTCGACAATATCCAACCATTCCCAAAAACATTCTTACCTCTCTTTGAGTCATTGGTGCTCTCATTCCTTGAATCATTCTTACTCTTTCTGTCGCTATTTTCCGCACTCCTTTCTCAATTTTATGCCCTAAATACTGGACTTCTTTCTGACAAAACTGTAATTTTGAAGGAGACACTTTATGTCCTCTTTTCTCTAAATGGTTCAGCAAAGCAATTGTGTCACTTACACATGCTTCTTTGGTTTTCGATGCCACCAATAGGTCATCGATATACTGCACCATCACTGATTTTTCTGGCATCTTCAAATCTTCCAGAGATTTCTTTAGAATCTGATTAAAAATTGAGGGGCTTTCTGTATACCCCTGTGGAATTCGGCACCATGCCAAAATACGCTCTCCGAAACGGAATGCAAATAATGGCTGGCTATCTGGATGCAAAGGAATAGAGAAAAATGCGTGACACAAATCTATCACAGTGTACCACTCAGCTTCATGCGGAATTTGATATAGAATCACTGCAGGGTTTGGCACTATTGGACAACATGGTACAACTATTTTGTTTATCTTTCTCAAATCCTGTACTATTCTATATGTTCCATTTGGCTTTTTCAGTCCCATAATAGGTGAATTACATGGACTGCTCATGATTTCTTTCAGAATTCCTTGTTCAATCATCTTATTTATCACAGGAGTTATTCCTTCAATTATTTCTGGAGTTAATTTGTACTGTGGCGTGTTTGGATAAATTATCCCTTCTTTCACTGTCACTTTTACAGGATCAACTTCTCTCATTAACCCAATGTCTTCTCCTGTAAAATCCCACACACTTTCTTTTACAGCACTTTTTAGTTCTTCTGGAAGTTTTTCTGCATCAAATGCAGGAAACAAACCATTCGTTTCAGGTTCTTGATTCATCAAAGTTACTTTATACAAAACATCTTCATCTGAAGTCTGAAAACCTATTCCATCTGGCGTACAATAAATTGTGCAATTCATTTTACACAAAAGGTCACGACCTAAAAGATTTACAGGACTACAATCGCACACTACAAATTTATGCATTTTGCTAAAAGAACCAATTTTTACTTCTACCAATTCAGTAAGTGGGGTTTTAATCTGCTGATTGGCTACTCCTACCACTTGGATGTATTCACCTGAGAGAGGAAGGTTTGGAATTTCCACTGATCTAACAGTAGAACGGGTAGCTCCAGTATCGACAAGGAATGTTACGTTTGCACCATTCACTTCTCCATCCACAAAGGGACCAGACTGATCTACCTCTAGAGTTGCGCCAAGCACGCACTCTTTCCCCTCTCCTGCGCACCGTCAGAAACTTTCATCCGGGTCATCCTCACTCTGACGCAACCAATACTGAGAAATGTTAGCTGCTCGCGGCAACTGTGTTACCTGCTCTCCTCCGTAGAATCCTGTTTCTGTACTGTATCTTTGCTGGTTAACAGTGTTGGGAAGTGGTGGTTGAGCACCTGACTTTGTTGAACAACTACCTCATTCTGCACCTGTGGAGTTAATGATTGATGTTCCGGATTAGGTTTAGGTGGGAACTTACACTCATTTCTCCAATGCCCTAATTTTCCGCAATTATGACATGGCCATTTCTTCTTTGCCTCTTCTAGACTCACCTGTCCTTTTCCTTTACCTATGTTTGGTCGCATCTTATTCTGTCCTGATTCGTTTCCATTATTATTGTCCAATTGGGCTTCTTGTTTCTCTGCCACTTTCACTTGTGCCCACATTGCCTTTTCTTTCAATTTACGCTGTTTACTTTCTATTTCATCACTACAATACTTAGCATACCTCAGCACCTCATCTACACTTCCATTTTGCCAGTTTATCATATGTTGCTTAATCATATCGCTTATTTCTTGTTTCAGGCCAAACACAAATCGGTATACAAAATGACTCATGTCCTTTTCACTCAATTCCTCATAACCGCTATACTGCTTGAAAACCAATAACAAACGTTCATAATATGCATGTACAGACTCCTTACTTTCCTGTGTAGTTCTATCAATCTTAACCCAATCTGTCTCTTTGGGAGGAATCTTATTCTTCAAAAAGGTAATCACTTTGTCGTATTTCTTCATCACATCTGGTCCTGGAGCTCCTGTCTTAGGATCTCTTGGATATTCTGTAGTTGGCCAGTCAACTGTAATCTTACATTCTGACCACAGATCCGTTGGTACCACTATGTCAAACAATCCATCCAAATCTATCCACAACACTTTTGAGACCTTTACAAACCTTTCTACCTGTCGGTACCATTCAACTGGCTTCTCTCTTAGTTTTGGAAAGTCATTTGTAAATGACAGGATGTCCTGCCTAGTCCATGGAACAGGCACGTAACTACCACCTGGAGTTTCTCTCATAGGGTATTCTTTAACAACAGGTTCTTTTTCTGTTATCATAAAAGCCAATGAACCTTTGTCTATACTTTTCTCATTCTTCTTTGTCCATCTAACCTTCCATCTGTCCACATCACCCCATTTTCTCAACAAAACAATCAACTCTTTTATCTGTGTCAGCCTTCCTGCTGTATTCAAATTTTCAATATCTTTTTCACAAAAATCTACTCTGTATGGTTTCTGCAATGTTTTTACTTTTGCAAAATCTATTCCAATCTCACTAGCCACTTCTTCTAGTTTGTCATGTAAATTCTTTGCCCTCCATGTTATACTTTTGCACAGAAACATTATTTCATCATCCTGATAATTTTTTATCTTTTCAGTACCAATCGTTCCTAGTATTAATTCTTCCATGTCAATTTTTAATCTGATCACATCTAATGGTTTTTCTTCCGTTTCTTTTATTTTAAAAGCTTTTATCCACTCATTTAACTCATCAGGAGTCGGACCTATGGGAGTACTATTTATTTCTGTCCAATTTCCACTCTTTTCAGGTGTCACTGTTGCAGATTCAGTTACCATAGGTATTTTCCTACCATTACACTCATTTACTGTTAAATTTTCAGGTGGACTTGGTCTGTAAGCACTAGCCAAATTGCTTGTACCTGGACTTGTTTCCATTCTTTCCTTTTCTCTCTGAAATTGTGAACTCAAGGGAATCACCAAGGATCGCTCATCAATTTTCTGATTCTCAAAAACTGGTATTACTGGACCTATTGTTACAGGCACAGTAACTGCTTCCATATTTTTCGTTAATTCTCTAATTTTCTCAGTTAGTTCTTTTGTTGTTCTTGCCAATTCACTTGCATTGTCGCTTTCTATTCCCTCATTTTGAGAAGTTCTCATTTGTTCTTGTGACCTATTTACCTCATTTCTCTTTTCCGGACTTTTATTTCGCATAGTCTCTATTGGTGGCGCATTTGGTGTCACCACTGTAGAACTCTGCTGATACGGAGGTGGATTTCTATTTAAAATATCTTCCAGCAATTCGTCATCCGTTTCGCTCTCATGCATATACTTTTCTCTCTCTATATGTTTCTTTTTCTCAGTCCGTTTTTCTTTGTCCCCTCCTCGACTGTAAAAGCTGGAAACAAACCTCCTGTCATGTTAGCACATCTCCATCGTTTTATTCTGTCCTCATGATTCATTCCCCACAATCTTCCGGGCACAAACTCATAACCTTTCATTCCTCTGAACCTTTCTCGCTCGTACATCTCATCTTCCCATTCTGTTAAAGCCTCAAACTGTGTCGGTCTAGGTCTAGGTTCCAATTTAAACATTTTCTCTCTTAGATTCCGTAAAACCGCTACATTAAAAGAACCATTTTCAGGAAAAGCCAATGCTCCATCATTCTTTGTATATTTTACCCAATTGTCCAACCATATGCACGTATGATATCCATATTTCAGCATCATATGTGAAGCTGCTGATTTCGGCGGAGGAATTACTTGTCCCTCTCTAGTCACAACCTTTTTGTCTTTCTTAAAGAAATTCTTCAATTTCGTCGTCCATGACGTTCTCTCCCTTTCATACTCGTAATACGGCATGTTTTCTATTTGTTTTCTCTTTACTCTAACGCTGTTTCTGTGTACGGAACTTCGACCAATTACAGCGCGATTCACACTAACGTACCAATCAGAACAATTCCCACCGTCCGCGAACCAACCAATCCTAGCAGCACTTTTCTACGTCACTCCTGCTCTGTGTTCACGTGTTTAATGCACTATCCAATCCTAGCGCGGCACTTTTCCACGTCACTTCTACTCTTTACCCCTCCTTTACAAAATTTATCGGCAATTTTTCTTTTCACTGTTTTCTTCGTTAGTTACAACAAATAAACAATTCCATAGTCTGATTCGCTAAACAAAGTGACAGCTTTGTCCTTTTACACAAGAATCCTGTTTTTCCAGTAGGCAGCGCTTACCTCTACCCTACCACAGAATTATTTACTTTCGCCGATAAAGTAGCACTTCCCTCTACCTTACCCTTCTTTCAAACAAACAATTTACTCGTTTCTCTGGGGATAAGACACATGTGGAGACTAGGCTCCTGAGAATTAAGGCCAAAGTTTCAAAAGTAAACGTGATTTGCTATTTCAATTACACACTTTTCACACAGAAATCCCTAACATAACACAACCTGCGTTATAACCAAAAATGAATTCAGACCATGTACCAAATTCCATGTGACTTCTCTTGTCACACGTGTTCCACTTCCTACATCCCAGAAGCGTGAAAACTTACATATAACATAACGTGACTCAACATATAGTGTTAGTCATCAAAAATAATCAATAATCAATAAACAATAATCACTAAACTAATCTATAGAAAACCATAACTCTGCTACCAAGAAATCTGATGCAGTGCGTACAATAAAAACTATTCTCCTCCTAGGTTACTTATAGGTCATCCAGGGGCAAACTATATTTCTCATATCCACATGACGATGGGGCCCATAAACATCGTCTAACACACACGCACACTCCTGGATTTCCTTTACACCTTTGTGAAATTCTGTACTCCTAGGAGAAGCATGAGAACTAAATGGAGAACACCATTTTATGTACCGCTGGAAGAGCCAGGATATCTTATTACCTTATTTTGTCCCTTTATTTTAGTTATTTCTTGAGATATTCCTGCTTATTGTTTGTCGATGAATCATTCATTTAAGAAATTAGTTCATAGTGATTAAGACCAGCTGAATCACAATAAACAATTACTTATGTCACAATCATTTAGGAAAATAACCACTGAGTCATTTTGGGTTTAAAGAATCTTAAATTTTATATAATTTTAAAAGCATGATAAGAATTTTAATACTCTATTCAATTATTCATTCTTAAATTCACAATTTTATTAAACATAATCAATTTATTTGCAGAAAGGAAATTTTTGTCATGAAGCCAAAACCCTAATTACCTGCCTAGCTTCCTAGTTTAGCCTAATGATTTCTAACCTAAGTTAGGAATTAGAAATAGCCTGATTCTCATACTCAACTGTAAAATAAAGACAGTAACAGCAACTTCAGCTTGTCAGCATCAGCTACCTGCAACCCGTCTCTTCTAACAGTCTTTCAGCATCTCCCGCTCAGTAAGGGATCGATCAGGACCACCCAGCACTGGAAGCCACCAACACGACTCTTCAACTCCTCTCCTGACTGTGACTGCAACCACGACTCTCGAACTGCCTGGAACTGACCCCCTCCCACTAAGAGTAGGCCCTCTTATACCCTAATTCTAACTTTGCTAACTAACTGTTGCAACATTAATATCACGCTTTTCTTTCATTGGTCCATGCATGTCAGCTTATTCATTCTTTAATCAAGTTCTCTTGGATTCAAGGGTCCTTGGATCATTTCCTTTCCCATACGCTTAAACATTTCCATCCTTTTCGATCAGTTCATTTGTAACTTCTTTCGACACATTCGAGAACTCCGCAGTCATTGTCCTTTCTCTTAGACTTGTTTCCCACGGGCTCTCTGCTGATCATCATGGCACACTATCAGTTCAATTAGGTCACACCAGCCTTGACCATTTCTTGCATCCTAGCCTCTCAGAGACATCACGAGGTTCCGGATTCCTCCAATCTCATCCCGTACCACGTGTCCCCTTGCGCCTGCGCACATCTTCCCACTGGCGGCCATTTTATATCGCCACTCGGTTATACTTTAGAAGCACTAATTTGAGGCAAACAAAACATAATTAAAATAGAGAAAAATATCCCTTTCGTTTCCCTCCCGTCTACGTACCCCAATTAGTTGTTACCTAGCAGAAAGCAACACTTAAGCTGTTCCTTACTTACCATCACTATTTGTTTTTGCAACGACACATTTTATTTCTACGAAGCACAACAACATGCATTTATTTTTATTAGTACGCATTTATTTTTACGTTATAATTAGACACACGGACATTTATTAATAGATTATTTAGCACACACATTGGCATATTACCATTCCCACACATACAGTGTTGATTAATACATTTAAACGAACATTTTATTTAATTAATTATAAAATTTGTTAGGGGTTAAAACATTTTATTTTTCCTGCTCCATCACATGCTAGCTAGAGCATTCGGTACTTTGCTACTCTCTGCAGTCTGCAGCTGGGGCAGATGTAGTAGACAATTATCTTACTTTAATTCCAATGACCCTGCCCTTCTCCAAATGCCTTTCAATTCTACCCTCACTCCAAAGAGGCATATGAATAATAATGATAATATGTCACACACGTCATGTACAAAATGTGGATATCCTGTCTGCCATAAGTACACGGTGGGAAAAAGTATGCACTAGATTGTATTTGGCACGTTCATCGCAAAGTATCCCATCTGCAAAATTCAAAATTAGGCACTTGGGGCCAGATGTACAACCATTGATGTTTGCGGCTCGCAAATTGTATTAATTGCGAGTCGCAATTTGCAAGTTGCAAACATCAATTTACAACAGTGTCAGAGACACTGTTTGCGTTTCCCAAAGAGGTCACAAATTGCATGCCTCATGCATATTAATGAGGCTGTCGCAATTTGCAACCCCATTGGGAATGGCTGGCACTCCCAGGTATGGTGGCCTGCTGGGGTCAGCAGACCGTATTAAACAAGGGGAACCAGGAGCTACATTTAAACAGGTCCTGCACACGTGCTCCAAGGTAACTGTGTAAATCACGAGGGAGTGCAGTTCCTTAGGAAGGGGAAGGAAAGGTCTTTTTAAGAAGTGCCCTCACACACCCCGAAGGATGTCATGCTTCATCATTGGGCCTGCTCCTCATCGGGCCGGCGCTGCAATGCCTGATGGGCACCCACGAAGTGGCTCTTTGGCAGAGATATTTTGGTGATGAAGCCGTAGGGTGAGTGCGGGTGTGTGGGCTAGGTTGTCACGACTTGCTCCCTGCGTTCTCGTGTCCACCACCAGGGGGCTGAACTGTGAGACTCTTCAGTGGTCTAATAAGCTTCCAGACCCTCCCCTTCATGTAGATACTGACTTCCAGTCATTTAGATTCTACTTGAAAATTGCGACCCAATCCATGCTGGGTTTTGTGGAAGCCAGCCTGCTCATTCTGGAAACTCTATTACCTAGAATTCCCTGCTCACTGCTCCGTCTCCACCCCTGCAGGCCAAGGATGGGTGGAGGAATCCAGTTCACCTGTGGCTGGCTGCTGCTAGCCTGCTCACACCTGATGCATATGATTACTGTGAGATCTTTTAAGCCCCAGCTCCCTTCAGTCCAGTGTTGGTCATTGTAGCTGTATACCGGTGAGACCGATCCTTGTTTCCAGTGTTTTCTAAGCTTTTGATATCCTTGTTTCCAGTGTTTCCTGAGATTTAATTATTCCTTGTTCCTGAGCTCCTGCTGTTTTTCTTATTCCTGATTTGCACTGCTTGCAGTGCTCTCTTGACTCCTTGTTTCCTGAGCTGTAGCTATTTCCTGTTTCCTTGAACTAGCACTGCCTGCAGTGCTACCTTGATTCCTGAGCTATAGTTAATCCTTGTTCCTTGATTCCTGAGCTATAGCTATTCCTTGTGCATGAATTAGCACTGCCTGCAGTGCTACCTTGTTTCCTGAGTTCCTGAGCTATAGCTATTCTTTGTTCCTGGACTTCAGCTATTTCTTGTTCCTGATTTGCACTGCTTGCAGTGCTCTCTTGACTCCTTGTTTCCTGAGCTGTAGCTATTTCCTGTTTCCTTGAACCAGTACTGCCTGCAGTGCTACCTTGACTCCTGACGGTTTTGTAATTCCCTGTTCCTGAACCAGCACTGCCTGCAGTGCTACCTTGACTCCTGAGCCTTAGCTCAATTCTTGTTCCTGCCCCAGCACTGCCTTCTATGCTACTTTGTTTTCTTGATTCCTGAACCTGCACTATTCTAGTATACCCTTGTAGCCTCCCCTTCTGTATATCCTTTTCCAGTCCCTGGTTCCAGTTCTAGTTTGCTGTCTTTCTATTCTGCTGTCTTGCTTCTGTTACCTTGTATGTTTGTTACCTGCTTTCTGCCAAGTGTGCCCTGTGATTTCCTTCCTTTCCTGTTAAGCACTCCTCCTTGCTAGCTCCTTGTCTATTGTGCTTGTGTTTAGTTCTACCCCTTTGCTGTTACTGCCTTGTGTGTTCCTGTTTGATCGCCAGGATCCGTGGGCACAGCTGACTACCTAGGTGGTGTTTCTTGTTCACTTAGGTCTTTTACCTCGGGATCCTCTGACCCGGGGAACTAAACCGCATCTGGTAACCAACTGGTAATTCCCAACCAGTATTGCTTTAGTGCCAGAGTACCTATTTATTTTCCTTGGTCCTGATGAAGTGCCACCTGACCCGTTAGGGGCTACGAGGCACAAAACATGTCGACCCTATGCACCACATCAGCCCTATAGGATCATTATATCCAGTTAGGGCCCAGTCTTTTAGTTAGGCTAGTGTCCCTTGATAATAAATACAATTTGTTAGGGTAACCCTAGGCCTATTTTATCCTTCACACTCACTACACTACCTAGCCCACGCACCCGCACTCACCCTAAGGCTTCATCACCAAAAGATCTCCGCCAAAGTGCCCCTTTGCGGGTGCCTGTAGTGCACTGCAGCGCCGGCCCGACGAGGAGCAGGCCCAATGATGAAGCATGACATCCTTCGGGGAGTGTGAGGGCACTTCTTAAAAATACCTTTCCTTCCTAAGGAACTGCACTCCCTCATGATTTACGGGGTCAGCAGACCACCATGTCTGAGACTGCTTTGTCAATAAAGCAGTTTTTAGGTCTCGCCTGAGCCAGCGCTTAGCGCTGCTCTCGGCGAGAATTTTAGTAAGCGCGTTTTGGAAAGTGCAAAGAGCAGTGGCTTTTGCTGGCGACCAGCTTGCGTTCACGCGAGCGTGCACGCACGATCAGGCGCCATATGGCTTCCCTCGCCATCTGGCTTCCCACCCTGATAACTCGCAGCGGCTTTTATCGCTCGCGATTACTTTCACTTTCGCGGCCGCGCGGCCGTGTCAGTTTCACGGCCGCGCGGCCAATGCTTGTTTTCAATGTACAGCGCTTAGTTTGCTAAGCTATCATCAAGGGGCAAAATTAGCCCACTTTAGCAACTGTGCCGGTTTGGAGGAGTACATTGTTCTCGTCTCTTTTTGTCGCTATATTGAATCTTTATTTTACAATTTATTTATTTTTGCGGGGGTAGAGGAAACAAAACCATGTTTGAATCCCAACATCTCTATTTTATTGATATCAGACCCATTCTTTTCAAAGTCCAGGCACATGCACCAGAGCGGGTTGCCAGCAATGCCACTGCATGCCCGCGTACAAGCCCCTGCACAGCCCTTTCCATGCTCCTTTGGTCGGCATAATTGCCCATGGCAACGAAACTAAATACCCAAAAGCCTGTCCTTGAGGTGGCTATTTAACCATTGGAAAGGGAAGTCACAGGGGCTCGCCTCAGGGTGACAGGCAGTCACCGTACTGTGCCATGCCATTAACTCAGCTCACAGCCAACCTCCCAAACTTTGATTGTGACCTGCATAATTAGGCTAGGTTACTCACCTGATATAGCGGTGCTTCAGGAAGACAGATCAAACGGCAGCTCACAACAGTTAGAATACTAGATTTTGTTTTCGGTGATGACACTCGGCTCCACTGTTACTTTTGTTCAGAATGTTAAGGCAAGTACTTTATGGAAGGCTACAGAAGTGGACCTCCCCGTGGAGGGGGTGGGTGTTGAAGATGTATTAGCCTGTGTAGGGTGGGATTCAACCTTGTTTTTCTTGCACTTGATTAATGGGAGAGTGGCTGGCTCTATCCTGGGCTTAAAGCTCTAATACCTCCCTTGCACTGTGCTTGAATTAAAGGCTTAACTATAGAAGCTGCTAACTGACTTGATAACTGTCGGCTTTGCTACTTGCTCCTTCTTGGACCTATTGGTTATAAATGCTAACCCTCGTTTTTGTTGCTTGTTACCTAAAACAGGCCACATTTAGTGATTTTAAGCTCATAGAACAAGATGTGGGGATCCGCTCCCTTGCCACTTTTGGTCTTGTTTACATTATCAATATATGAAATCTTAAACCCCCTTTTAGAGGGGACTGGGTTTCTCAGACAACCACCAGTGAGGCATACCCTCACCTGTCTATAAAAAGTAGAAGAGCCTAGGTCAGGTTGTGGAGAAAACCATAGTCATGCAGTAGGTGAGCGCTTGAATGTCCACTGTGCTGGGGGAACTTTTAACCCGGAGAGTGCAGCATCCAGTGGAATAGCTGCATAGTCAGATATAATAACTGAATGAATAAGGTAGAAACCCTTTGCAAGAATACTGAAATTAAAAGGTAGTTGATTGGAGTATATTGTTAATGTGTGCACACACACACGCACGCACCACTCCCGGGCTTGATAAGATAAGAGTTTAACGTATTTTCTCAGGTGCGTTGTAATCCTTACCCGATGTGCTGTCTCTCTATCTTAATTGAATTACTTTAAAATGAAATCGATTAATATAAATTAGCAATGACGAGCACAAGCACGAGTGCTTTAAAACAGCTGCTGCTTGTGCTCTTTTGAAAGATGGGAAATTACAGGTTTTCGGAACATGCGGATTCAAGTCTTCACTATAATTGTTTCTTTTATTTGTTCTGCATGTATTTATTTGCATATAATAATGTTGTATTCTCAGAGCATTAGGAATAGCCACAAATCGTTAAACTCTGCAAACATGTACGGGTTTTATATTCGAACCATTGTCACAATGAAAGTTGAGCTTTAGAGTACTCACCCTAACTGCAAATGCCTTGCATTAATGGCTGACTCACTCTCACTGACTATCACACTCTCACTGACACTCTCACAGACCCTCACTCTCTCACACTCTCACTGACACTCTCACAGACTCACTCTCTCACACTCTCACTGACATGGACACTCTCACTGACACTGACACTCACACTCTCACTCACACTGACTCTCTCACTCACACTGACTCTCTCACTCACACTGACTCTCTCACTCTCACTGACTCACTGACTCTCTCACTCACACTGACTCTCACTCTCACTGACACTCTCCCACTCACTCTCACTCACTGACTCTCCCACTCACTCTCACTCACTGACTCACTGACTCACTCTCACTGACTCACTCTCACTGACTCACTCTCCCACTCTCTCTCACTGACTGACTGACTGACTCACTCTCACTGACTGACTCTCCCACTCTCTCTGACTGACTGACTGACTCACTCACTCTCACTGACTGACTGACTGACTCTCACTGACTCACTCTCACTGACTCACTCTCACTGACAGACTCTCACTGACAGACTCACCCACCCACTCTCTCTCACTGACTGACTGACTGACTCACTCTCAATGACTGACTGACTCACTCACTCTCACTGACAGACTCTCACTGACAGACTCTCTCACTCTCTCACTGACTGACTCTCCCACTCTCTCTCACTGACTGACTGACTCACTCTCACTGACTGATTGACTCTCTCTCACTGACTGACTCTCTCTCACTGACTCTCTCTCACCGACTCTCTCTCACTGACTCTCTCTCACTGACTGACTCTCTCTCTCTCACTGACTGACTGACTCTCTCACTGACTGACTGACTCTCGCTAAAAGACTGACTCACTCTCACTGACTGACTATCCCACTGACTCACTCTCTTTCACTCACTGACTAACTGACTGACTCTCTCACTCTCATTCACTCTCACTGACTGACTCTCACTCTCACTGACTGACTCTCTCACTCACTGACTGACTGACTCTCTCACTGACTGACTCTCACTGACTGACTCACTCTCACTGACTGACTCTCTCACTGACTCTCACTCTCTCAATGACTCTCACTCTCTCACTGACTGACTGACTCTCTCACTCTCACTAACTGACTAACTGACTCTCTCACTCTCTCACTGACTGACTCTCTCTCACTGACTGACTCTCTCACTCACTCTCACTAACTGACTAACTGACTGACTGACTGACCTTCACCCTCCTATTATTTATGCCCCCCCATAACAAAACAAGCATTGGCATAGCCAATAGGTCTCGCCTTTGGGACCTTATAAGTGTTTAGCCATGCAACAGTTGATGCTGTTGTACCAATGATATTGTGCTGCATAACTAAATACTTATAAGGTCCCAAAGGCGAGACCTATTGGCTATGCCAATGCTTGTTTTAAATGCAGCCCGTTTTCCTTAAAGGAAAACGGGATGCATTTTAAAAATAAAGAAATGAAACGTTTTCGTTTCTTTTTTTAAGGGCCTGCTCTTAAAAAATGTTTGCGCACCCATTCACAAAGGGGAAGGGGAAGGGGTCCCCCGGGACCCCTTCCCGTTTGCGATTGATTTACCACCCTCTTGAAGAGGGTGGTAAACTGCGAGTGTTTTGCGACCGCAAATGCGGTCCAAAACATTCTTACATAGGGTTCAGAGTCGCTATTAGGAAGGGACGCCCTTGGAACGCCCCTTCCTAATAGCGAGTCGCTAACCCTATTTTGCGAGTCGCTATTACATTAGCAGCTCGCAAAATAGGGTCGGTACATTGTGCTACCGTTTTTTGCGGTCGCAAAAGGGCAAAATGCCCCTCTGCAACGGCAAAAACGGTTGTACATCTGGCCCTTAGTCCCACTTTACTACCTGGCCTCGCCCTCCACCACAAATTATTTCCAACATATACATTCTCTTGGCAGTAACAAAAGGAAACTTACCTTACCCTCTATTGCAGCGTAAGTTAGAGGGATTAGGCCGGGTAGGTAGACGTTTTGCTATAGAATAGTGGGGTGTCATTGATCACCATCATCAAATGCCTGAGCTTTGGCTTATTCAGTCACTGCAGTTGAAAAATGTCAAAAGGAAAAAATTTGAACAAGCGTAAATCCATTATGGAAGCCATGAAATATATGAATCACTTGGCCAGAACAATGTGGCACATGCCAAGAAGGATGGGACAGAATGTAGGAAAGAATGAAGGAGTGAAGTACTAGGAGGTGACTGAGTGGGCACTAGGAGGGAAGGGGAACTCACCTTCTTTTTGGTTTGCAATGCATAGAAAACATTGTAAATGCCACAGTAACTGAAGCAGACGTACATTGCACAGCCAACACTGTAGTGCTGAATATAACCATGCAGCAGTTAGGTCATGTGTGGCGAAATGCCATGGGCAGGGAGGTGACACTGATGAATGATGATGGGTAGGATACATATCTGCCTTGCTTAACAAATACAGTGAGTCACGGGAGTAGACAGAATATTAAAATGACCCCCACTTTGAAACAAAGCTTTGATAAAACCAAGCAAGCGAAGTAGGTGAGCATGCCCTTCTCCAAAAAAGCTCCCTTTTTTCTTCATCCAAGGAATTATCCATTCATCCGTTATTTGTTCTATTCACCCTTTGATATCTACCATTTAAGCTTTACTAATCTTTACATTCTCTCATCCAGTCTTTCATCATTCCAATACATATATCCAGACATCCATTTACTTTCAACATCCTTCCACCCATCCATCCATTTACCCACCCATACATCCCTTCACTAATCCACACTTTCACCCATCCTTTAACCCACCCGAGCATCCTTTCACCCATCCACCCTTTCACCCACCCAGGCATCCTTTCACCAATATACCCTTCCATCCTTCCATTCACCCACCTGTGCATCCGAACACCCACCTATGCATCCTTTCACCCACCCATGCATCCTTTCACTTCACACATCCTTTCTTTTAACTTTCCATCCTTTTTTCCCTTTTCCATCAACCCATCATTTTTAGCATTCATTATGAGCTTTTCTCTGATGAGATGCAGATAGAAGAGGCCATGAACTCAAACCCGCTGTAGCTGCTAAAGCGGGGGCTTCCCGACGCCCTTGCTGTGAGCATAATGTGACTTGCCACCGGCCGTCCCTGCCACAACTGGTTCTCCTCTCCAACCACCGCCATGTCTGGTACACTGGTGCTGCCACTGGCCCCAGCACGAGTGGTCTGTATGGCTAGAAATAACATTACACATTTTTAGATGCCAGATACGCCTCCCCTTAATATTTTTTTTAACAAAATAGTACTACTTCAATACATCGCTATAGTTCGGTTAGCAGTATCGTCTATCAAAAATATCACTCTGGGCATTTTGTTGGTTGACAATGGTAGAAAACCCAGGTAGTCAAGCCAACCAAAAACATTTCGCAATGGAGGGGCAGAGCTATGATGACTGAGTTGTTGAAGCCCAATGAAGGGGTAGAATTATTGGTCAATGAAGGACATATGGTCTTGGTTGGCAAATGCAATAGCATCGTTTTCATACTACTTAGTTTCCAGCCATGCTCCACTGTCATCAAAACTGCTGGTATACTACTGTTTAAATGAATGATGATAATGATGATAATGCATACACCTCAACATTGGGGGTGTCCACCATGACCATGGCCACTCTCTAAATTTACTGTTTGAGCATGAGCTAGAAAAAGAAAGCCTTCTCAACAAACATGCATAGAATAGCTTACATGCATTCTACACAGTAGAGTACTTGTCCTAAAATCTGTTCTTTTAGTCTTACTGTGCCAGTCCACAAGATATATAAGGGAAAGCTTACTAACAAAGCAGACGAAAGCTACAGACTAGTACAGACATGAGGAAGTCAGCTACAGAAGTATGAAATATAGAAAAAACTAGGCTAATGCAGGGATAACAAGAATTTAACAAACTTTAGATAGAACGAAGAGGAGTTGAAAAAAAGTAGACAGGCACAGTAAAAGAAAAAAAAAAAGGAAACATTATTCTAAATGGGGAGAGGTAAAAGTTAGGGAAATATTAATAATATTAACAGGAGGACTTACTGGGGCCAGCAGATCCGTCAGCCTCGGCACTGGTGGTGGCACCACTGGCTTCCTGACCCACCTCCGAACTACCCCTCTTCTTGCCCTTGGGTACTGATGTAAGAAATAAAGAAGATTAAAAAAAAATAGATTAGTGATACAGTTAATCTCCCCAAAAATATTTTCACAGGCAAAGGCAAACACAGCAACATTCTACTTTTCTAAATCAGATGGCCTACAGTAATAGTATCTATCGCCTCAAGTTGACCTAGTCTTAATTTCCTAAACCTAAGACCTATTCCAAATTTCCAAAACCTAAACTACATTTGGAACTACTAATGCATTGCAGCGAATCATCTTTGCTTCTCATCTCATTCTCAACCCCCTTTGATGGGCCAACTCAGTCTCCCTTTTTTCAATGCATAGATGCATCACTGGGAGATTGCTTGTGACTGTACAAGCTACATAAAGAAAAGCACAGAGAACGCTAACTCACTGAAATTACTTCTACCACTATCTTAGTAACAGGACAGAGGAGTCTATGTGGCTTCTTAAATCAGCCTAAGCGAGTCCTGCAGCTGGCAAGTATGATTAAGGAGGGCTGAGCACCTGGCAAGCATAAACTGGATCACATAATATTTGCAACATGAACTTAACTTACCTCTGAATGTGAGCAGCATGCTATTTGAAAAAAATATATTAGCATTGTAGAACATAACACATAACAATTAAATAATTACTCACCGAGGCTCGCAAGCTCGACACCCAGTGGTGTGTCAACTGTTGTTGGGTGCACTGGACCCCACTGTTTCGACTGACACACTGGTGCACCCTCCCCCACATCAGCCGAAGCTCCCGCAAGGCATACCCACGCCCAGGCCTGCCGCCTGCTGCCAGCATGGAGCGGAGGAGGCGCTGTATGAGGTGGCGCGGCATGGGCTGCACCCCTTTGCAGCGCCGGAGACGGCTAGTTAGGCGGTTAGCAGCTGCACTGGCGCCACCTCTCCCTGATGCAGCCTGCTCTGCCATAAGAAAAGAAAGGAATAGGAAAAGTAGGAAGGAAGGAAGAGAAGAAGAAAGGAAGAACTAAGTAAGTAAAGGGAAAAACAAAAAAAGTACAAAAAAGTCACTGAGTGGGCGTGGGGGAGGATTGCAAAGATCTAATGTAGATCAAAAGTCAGGCCCAGCACATGCACAGAACAGGAAAGCAGGTAAAACAAAATGGCTGTGACCATGCGAACCACGTGGTGCCGTTCGCGCTGGTTTTGCAGCGCGGAAGCACGCATCATGCTACCGGCATGCAAAAAAACAGTGTGAACAAGTTTTTGGCACCTCGCGGAATTCCGCGGATTTGAACTCCATGAGTTCTACCCACCCCTACTTTACAGGATGAGGAAGAGCATCTTCGGCCTCCAAAAAGTGCAACTTCTGCAAGAAATGTGGGACCTAGATTTTATCAACCTCCTCTGCTCTCCCATCACCATGTCCTTTACTGGACCATGAAAGGGCATTGACAATCTAGATGGCTTAACATGTTGAGGAAATAGAGCTCAGCCATTCTCTCCAGCTTGAAAAGAAGGGACACCTACGGTTTCCCTCACATGAGCCAGAATGTCCCACACTTCCTCATGAGACACATATTTGCCTTCTGAAGAAGTAGTTGCAGCCTCCAAGTCTGATGCCATAGAATCATTGTCCGGCACCACAGATTTTGCTTTAGCAGCCTTAACAGACTTTGACGAATGAGCCTACATTGCTCTGGATACCGCAGCCTCAATCATGTCTTGGATTTCTTCTTTAGACATGAGAGGCAGAACCTCAGCTTCAGGACTCCTTGACCTTGCTGATGTTTTGGCTGAGACTACTGGCCTTTTGGCAGAGACAGCACCCCACTCTTCAGAAGAAGAGGTAGTAGATGTAGCGTCCTCCCCAGCCCAGTAACATTTAAATGAATCTCACAACACAAGGAGCTCTGAATTACACGTCTTTATTACTCAGAGTGTAACCGGTAACTGCACATACTGCGTCATGAATTTTATTAGCCACACCCAAACACTTACGTCACTAGACTATGGACTCCATTAGGGATCATAAGGGTCCTGCGCTCAATAATACACAAGACACTACATCTTCTTTGTTAAATAAAAAGTTCAAACAAACAAAAAAAACATATATACATCATAGTTCCTCAATGAGTCGTCGAGGCGCTTGAACCACTCCTCCAGATCTTGTGGTGTGAGGCTGAGGATTCACAGGAGAACCAACCGCAGCAGACACTGGTGATCCAGACACTGATGTAGTCTTAGGGCTCTCCTGACCATCAGAGTCTCACTCCGGATATTTAGAGCTGACAGACTCTGAGGCAGGTCCTTGAAATATGATGAATCCCTCATAATGGACTTTCCAGGACAGTGTGCAGTCACCATGTGTCCTTTACTAGTCATAACTTGCAATGGATTGGCATCAAATGGAGCATCAGATTTGCGATATCGCCTCTGCCTGACAAGGATACGATCCCCTTTCTGAAACGCAATGTCTGGAGCACATCAACGCTTGTCAGCATAAGTCTTCATTCTTGAATTGTGAGATGAATCAGTGAGTCAAACTTTCTTGGCTTCAATGGTTCTTTCAGTGGTCCTCTGGGGCAGCTTTGTCTCCATGGCTCTCCCGAACATCAGGGTAGCCGGGCTTTCACCGGTTGTAGAATGGGGGGTCGATCTGTAGGCACGAAGAGTAGAATGAAGAACTGACTTTAGTTCAAGTCCCTCTAGTGCAAAGCTTCTTAAGAGTGCTCATAAAACTTTCAACAACACCATTAGCCTGCGGCCATAGAGGTGTACTTTTCTGATGCCTGATATTCAAATGAGTAAGGAAGCCTTTAAACTCCCGACCATTGAATGGCGGGCCATTGTCAGAATTTAGAATGGATGGAACACCCTAGGTTGCAAATACGCCTTATAGTCATGCAACTACTTGATCATGAGTGATTGACCAAAGGTCTTCCACCAGAAGAAACCAGGACTACTCATCTATGATTACCATGAGGTAATGGCCATTTTCAAGGGGCCCAAAGAAGTCAACTGCAATTTTCTCTCAGACGTGTCTTGGAAGATCTAACATGTTCAAAGGATGATGTGTTGCTTTGGGAGATAAACAGTTACACAAATGACAAGCCTGACGCTCTCTCTCAACTCGCTCATCAAGATGAAGAAACGAAATACGATCCCAGAGGGCTCGCTTTGTGGTGACAATTCCACAATGTCCCTCATGTGCCACTTCAATGACCTGCTGTTGTAGACTTTCAGGAATTACAATTTTTGACCCTCGAATAATTCCTTCTTGTGTAACTGACAGTTCATCACGCACATTCTTGAATTTCTGATATTCACTGTCGTTATCAAGAGGTCAAGCATGTGTTCTCCAGAACTCATGCATATTTATGTCTTTGAGGATTAGCATATTCCTTACTGCATTTGTAGCAGCACTTATTTGCACCACGGGCACAGCCACAGGATTGTTGGGTCTTACAATGAAATTAATGTAGACCGTGGTCATTTTAGAAGGGATACCCTGACACTGTATGGGCACTGGAGAAAAGTAGTCGGCAGGGTTTTCATCTTTTTCCGGCCGGTGCACAATGGTGTAGTCATACTCTTGCAGTCGCAGCCCTCACCTCAATGCGAGGGGGCATCTTGGCTTTCGGGTTGCCAAAAATAGTAAGCAGTGCTTGGTGATCAGTAACAAGCATAAAATGCTTCCCATACAGAAACACATGATAAGGTTCGCAAGCCCACACAACAGCTAGGCTTTCTTTCTCAGGTTGCAAGTAAGCCCGTTCAGTCTGTGACAAACTTCGGCTAGCATAAGCTACAATACACCTACGTGCATTTGCATGTCCACTATGTTGGGCAAGAATCACGCCCAAACCCACTGGGCTGGAATGCACAACAATCTCTGTATGCAATTTTTGATCAAAGTAAGCCATTTCAGTTGCATTTTCAATTGCATGCTTAAAAGTCTTGAAACTTTGATCACACACCCGTGACCACTGTAATGAAACATTCGTTTTTGTTAACTCGCTCAATGGGGCACTTGCAGTGGCAAAGTCACAGATATACCTGGAACAGTAGCCAGCCATACCAAGAAAAGAATGTAACATGGTTGCATCTTGTGGAGGGGAAGTAGACGACAGAACCTTAACCTTGGCTGGATCTGGAGTCATTCACCCTTCCAAGAAAATGTGCCCAAAGAACTTAAGTTTTGCTTTGTGAAACTCGCACTATTCAACATTCAACATGAGTCCTGCAACAGCAAGTCAACAGCACACATGTGTAAGGGCTCTATCATGTTCCTTTCAGGTGGCCCCAAATACCAGTATATCATCACTGTAAGTGAAAGGATGCAGAACAGGCTGTATAATGCAATGAATTACATCTTGGAAGAGTTCGGCAGCTGAAGATACTCCAAAACTCAACCTTTTGTATCTGAACAAACCAACATGAGTTGAAAAGGTAGTAATATACCTGCAATTTTCTTCCAATTCGAGCTGATGATGTCCTTTGTTTAAATCAAGGCGTGAAAAGACCTTAGCACCATTCAGCTGGGCAATCATATCAGCAAGGTGCAGACCTGGATGTGGCTCTCTTTCAATTGCCCTGTTTGCTTGACGCATCTCAACACAAATTCGTACAGACCCTCCACTGTTCTTTCTAGGTACCACAACTATCGGCGACACCCATGGCGTTGGACCCATAGAGCGCTCAATGATATCATGTTTTATTAAAGTCTCAATTTCATTTTCAACAGCCTTTTGTAGATGAAAGGCAATTTGACGATGTTGTTGAGCAGTAGCACAAATATCCTCATTAATATGGAGATGCACTTTCATTGTCTTTCGTTTTCCCAAGCCATTAAACAAGGACGGAAACTGATTCACTATGTCGTGATGAGCATTGATGTTGCAATTCACAGAAATTGGTCCCATTGCAGCAGCTGTGCTGAAACTAAGTAGGAGGGAACTTTACGAAGTGCCCTGAAGGTCATGAATTGGGGCTTGGACCTTTGTCTTTTCCTGTTTCATAGTCGCCATGAAGAAACCTTGACTCTGCAAGGGTGTCGAGGCTGCCCATGTGTATACTTTGGTTTTAGATGGTGTGAGCCTGGGCACCAGAAACAGTTCATGGTACTTTTTAGGTGGCATGATGTTTATCGACGCACCACTGTCTATAATGAATGGCACATAGCATCCATTGAACTTCAGTTTGATTTTGGGACAGTGTTCAAAAGAATTTCATGATTTCTCTTGGCGATCCCTTTTCAACTTGGATTCTTCCATGGAGGAAGCCAAACCTACATGCGCACATCTTTCAGTAGTCAGCATCGACATCGCACACCCATCTTCTTCACTGTCGCTTGACAGTGATGTCGAATAACCTCTCGACGAAGAATTAGTTGACAATCTGCCTTTTCAGTTTCTACTTGCCTCAGCTGATGTTGCTGTTTACTTTGGTGGGAGTGACTGGAATGCTTCTGGAACTTTCTGGCAGCCCGTGATGCACTGGCAGCCATTTTGTCTTCATGAAGTGATGCACTCACTTTTTCTCTCGCTTTGCAAACTGTTACAAAATGGTTGTCTTTCCCATAGGCTTTACAGATCTGTCAAATGGTGTGACATTTACCTGTGGAAAGGAAAATCTACATCGAAAACACAGCTTCTTTCTCTTCTGAGACATCACTTTGCAGCCTTCCACCTTGTGTTTTTCTTGCTTTTCATACTTAGCATTGATTCGCTCTGGGCTCCTGCAGCCACCATGTCGGAGGCTTGCTTTTCGGCACGTTCTTCAGATCTAGCCACCATGAGCACACGCTCCAGACTGAGCGTCTCTCTCAGCATTTGGTGTCCGAAGGAATCAGACAGGCAACCATTTATGACTCTGAGACGAATGGCTTCTTCATCATTGAATTAGTTGAACTTACAGTGTTTGATGAGCACTTCAAGTCTTTCAACAAATTCATCCATCGATTCACCATCTCTCTTTGTCTTTCCTGACTGAAGACGTACCTTTCATAGTCAACATTCTACATCGAATTGAATTTGGTGTTCAGCACTTCTTTGATTTGACAGTATGAAGTTTCTTTGCCTCTTGGTATTTTCTATATCACTTCCTTCACTCTATCACCTGCCAAGTTTTTGAGATATTTGATGATCATTTTGTCATCTGCTTCTTCCAGTGCATCAATAAAATCATTGAAAGCTTCAATCCAGATGGTCCATCTAGCACCAATATTCTCCCTCTTGGCAACATCAAAAATGGACAGTGGTTTTAGGAACGCGGCAGCACCATATCGGGTGCTTTCTTCAGCAGCCATCAAGCAGCTGAAAAATGTCACTATTCCAACTACCGCTCACGGCCTCTTTTGTTAGCATGGCCGCATACAACAGCCTTGTAAGCACAGCCCCGCGCTTACACTTGGGTCACTGCGCCTGGCGCTGAGATCAGACGACTCTCTATACTCTAGTTGTTCGATAAGTAGATGCTCGTTTCTTGTATTTGAGGAGCACCACCCTTGGCGTTTCTTCATGCTTTCTTACACCTGGCTGATCTTTACCTCTTAGCGCTTCTTTGTGCTTATCTGCTTCTTCTCGCAATGTTCTATTGCACCTGGCTGTCACCGCTTGTTGCGCTTTCTCTACCTGGTTGATACTGCCTTTGACATTTCCGCATTGTACAAAAGATAGCTTTGTTTTAGGTTGTGGCAACACTTTCCTTATCTCTGTCGTATTAGCAATTTCCTGACTGACGATAACTGAAACTTCTCATGAGGCCTTCACGTTCTTTGAAAGTTTTGTACTGGCTGGAGTTGCGCTTTGACTCCACATACGCCAACTGTTGATTCTTCAGTTCGATTGAGGTTCACATGGCATGCATAAGCAGTTTGCTGGACCTCAGAAAACTCTCTGGGAGAGCACTCACGACTCTTCGGGTTGCGGGGTTTTAACGTATCCCCTATCTCGTAGTCAGTTGTAGTGCCCTCCCCAGCCTTGTAGCATGGAAATGAATCACGCCACACACGGAGCTCAGCACTACACATCTTTATTTCTCAGACTGTAAACTGTTACTGCACATACTGCGTCATGAATTTAACTAACCACACACAATCACGGCACAAGACTATGGAGTCGGTTAGGGACCATAGGGGTCCCACGCTCTAAAATACCCAAGACTCTATGGTGTATAACACGTCTTCTCTTTGCAGATCTTTTCACTCCATCCTCACAACAGAATGAGAGAGCAGCAAGACAACCCTGCTATAAACACTAGTGGCTGGACCCTCCAGATAACCAATAGAGAGAGGCCAGCACAGTGGGCTAGATCTACGATCATTCCGTTTTGCGGGTCGCAAATTGTGATTTTTTGCGACTCGCAATTCGCGACCTTCAAAACAGAATGTACTAATGTGTCTTAGACACATTTAGCAATTCACAATGGGGTCGCAAATGACCTGCCTCATCAATATTTGTGAAGCAGGTCACAATTTGCAAGAATGGGCAAGAACACAGGGATGGTGGCCTGCTGGGGACAGCAGACCACCATGTCTGTGTTTGCTTTTTGAATAAAGCAACTTTTTTTTTCCCAAATGCAGCCCGCTTTCCTTAAAGGAAAACGGGATGCCTTTAGAATATAAAAATGAAAAAAATATATTTTTTTTTTAAGGACAGGCAGTGGAAAAATATTTTCACATACATTTACAAAGTTTGTTTGCAACTGGCTTACCACCTAGGTGATAACTGCAATTGTTTTGCGACCGCATTTGCAGTCACAAAACTATCGTACATGCCAGTGCGACTCGCTATTTAGAAGGAATGCCCTTGGCATGTTCCTTCCTGATAGCGACTCGCAAACCCTATTTTGCGAGCCAGTAATAGGTTACTGGCTCGCAAAATAGGGTTTGTGCATACTACAACTGTTTTTAGCGTTTGGAAATGCCCCGATTTTCCGTTTGCGACCGCTAAAAACGGTCGTACATCTGGCCCCATATTCCCAAACTCACCCATAGTAATCCATGACAAAATAAATCCAAAAAATGATTAAATGGGAGCCTAAACAGGCTCTTACCAACTTCGTAGAGGGTGAAAAACTGCCTGCCGCTGCCTCGCGCAGCTGAGCTCTGATCAGCAGAGCCTGTGACCCGGAAGTGCAGCCCCTGCTGCAAAGGACTGCCGGACTTCGTCATGGCTTCCATAGACAGTATCCTTTCTCCACCCGGCATGGAGATCCCAGAGCGCTGTATGACTGGGCGTCACTGCGAGCGAGCTCCGCTCGCTGACGAGACCCGAACCATGAAGAAACACAATGAACCCTCCGACCCTACAACCAGGGACAAATCAGGTAAGTCCCATTCAAGACAAAAAGAACAGGAGGAAGTGGGCTGGGAAGAGCATTTGTTTGGTAGGTTGGGGTTGTCTGATTAAAGGCAGGAAAGCCTCATTGGTATTGAAGGAAGGCGAGGGAGGGATGCGGAGGTATTGCTGTTTATCCTACTGCATGATACGAAAAAAGATTGAAACACTTTGGGAAAAAAATGGTAATGTGGCTTATTCAGCTTTCATTGTATTCACAATAAATTCACAATCCATACCCATAAGTCAAAAAATTGTAACAAATAAATATGGATATAAAGGACAGTATTTATTATTATTATTAGTAATATTATTATTTACGATAATAATAGTTATAAAAAGGGAATCACTACTCACTTGTAATATATTATTACAAGCAAGTAGTGATGTAACTGCACTGGCACACCTTTCCATCGCCTCTGCAGGTTAAGGGCTCCCCTGGTCCCAGTCTGGAGTCCCAGCTGTGGGAGGAAGGAGCCATGCAGCAACGACATGAAGGATTCTTTCCAAAACTTGCCAGGCCAGCATCTCCACACCCTCTTGCCCTGCCTTTCGCAGACTTAAGCCAGCAGAGGAAGCTGCATCTAGTGAAGCTATACGCACAGTGCTTAATTTGTAAAACAATAAGTGCCAAGGCTCTTGTCAGGAGGCCACTGCAGCTTGCACAACACATTGCTCCTGCCAACATTGCCAATGACAGCACTAACACAACTATTAACCAACACACTCCTACAGGTGTAGCAGTTCAATCTATTCCACGCCCCTAAAGCTATAAGACTGACTTGGGCAGCAGGTATTAGTAATTTTTAATGTTTATTGAATTAATAAACAACAGTTTTTGTGCTCCTCTCTATATTAGACAAACAGCACCAACATGTGGCAGACTGTTGTCAATCAATCAATCAAGATGTATTTGTAGAGCACGACTTGTCACTCTAGAGGGTATCCAGGCCCTAACTGCAGGTTTCAGTTGAAGAGTCAGGTCTTGAGCCCCTTCCTGAAGTCGGTCAGCGAGGGTGCGGTGCAGAGGTGGAGGGGGAGGGTGTTCCAGGCTTTGGCAGCGAGATGGGAGAAGGAGTGTCCTCCGGCGTGGCAAATGCAAGGGATCTGTGCAAGGGCCAGGTGTGCAGAGTGGAGGTTTCTGAGGGGTCGTGGAAATGAAGGCAGTGGTTCATGTAGGTGGGTCCTTGGTTGTGGAGGAATTTGTAGGCATGGGTCAGGAGCTTGAAATTGCATCTCTTCTGGACCAGGAGCCAGTGGAGTTGTTTCAGGTGTTGGGTGATGTGGGTTCTCTTGGGAAGGTGAAGGATCAGTCTGCCTGCTGCGTTCCGGATTGTCTGGAGTCTTTGCATGACTTCGGTTGTGGTGCCTGCATAGAGTGCTTTGCCGTAGTCCAGACGGCTGGTGATGATGGCCCGCGTTACCGTCTTCTGGGTGTTGATGGGGAACCACTTGAAGATTTTGCAGCGCTGAGGAGATGGCGTTGACTTGACATTTCATGGAGAGTTTGCTGTCAAGGATGATGCCGAGGTTGCGGGCATGGTCTTTCGGTGTGGGGGTGGGTCCAAGTTCTGATGGCCACCTGGAGTCTTAAGTGCTTGTGTTGACAACTGAGTGCCGGTAACCAGCCCTGGAAACCACCAGCTAAAATTAAGCACTGCACGCACCCCCGACCTGCCGGTTTCTGCGGCCTACTGACTGTCCACCTACCTGACAGTTATGCTACTGCCTGACATTTCTTTTCTAGCACCTGCCACGCCTTGAGTAAGCCAATATGAAAGCATGGAGCTGGGTTTCCTCATAGTTTGTTTCCTTTTTGTAGAGGGATACAATGCTTTCAGTTCATTAGACGTTGGGCGTAAGCAGTGCATTTCACTCATTTCTTGATATACCCTGGGACTTACTGTGCCTTTTTCAAGAGAAACACAAAACTACATGCCCCAAATACAAAGAAAAAAAATAATAATGCTTAAGTTGCCAAGGCCTGAGACTGGACGGCTTGAGGGATCTGTGAAGTGTGCGAAGATTTAAGGTGTTAAAATACCCCAACCGTACATTTAACAGGATATTGCAAACTACCTTGGAGTTCTGTGATCTCTTACGTGCCCTTGAGCCTGGTGCCTCGAGGTCACAGAACTGCTGGTATCGTGCAATATGTTTAGTACAGACACGAGTACATTATATGGCGTGAGGTACTATTGTAGTACAACAGCAATACATATCACTGATTGAATTTTATAATTATACATGTAGTATTTTTGACTTCACTTTGTTTTAAGGGGCCTAGTACACAGGAACAAAATTCCTGTTGGTACTGGTTTTAAACACAATGTTGTTTATATAAAAAAAATCCAAACTTGTAACACACAGGTGATAAATAAATATATAATCAGGAGGACACTGCGAGCCTTGGAGTACTGTTATGAGTCTCTAGCCTCCAGCTTTTCAGAGACAGAAGCATCCTGGATTGTACCACTGTAAAGTGTAATGCAACAAGGTATTGAAGGCCTATTGCTGTGGCCTTCAAAAGGGACATAGTATGAAGGCATGGTCACAGGAATATAGGAATTGTAGTCATTTTTTTGTTGCGGTCGAACTCTCAGGCACTGTGTGTTGTAGGAAATGTCTTGCAGATCTTAGGTTAATTGTGATGAGTAACACTTTTCTTGCGTATCCGGCCATATACCTTAGTGGGCATAGGCGCTGGAAGTAGGGGTGCGGGAGGTGGGGGTGCTGCAGCACCCCCAGAAATAACCATGCTGGAGTTCAGAGGCTATATTAGCAATACAGATGTCTTTAAATTGTGTGTTTATCTTGTCAGATTTGCTGTGGGTTCAAAGACAAAGGTCCAACATCAAGCTATATCTTCTAATTGCTCCTTTTTCCAAACCAGAGTGTACTTCTATTTGTCTGACTGTACATTGAGAGGATTTTGTAAAAGTGATTTAGTTGATCATCCTGCTGGGGTACAGGAAACGAAAGGAAAGGATGTAGCATGCCAGTTTTTTCCCCAACACCCAGAATTTAAGAATCTGGCAATGAACTCCACACATATTAAATTATATCAGCAATTAGGAAAGCACAACTGAAGCATTTTTTGTAATTCTCAAATGAGACAGAAACAAAGATTTGAATAGGATCAAAACATATGTCACTTTTCTCGATTTCCACACATTATAGTCTCTGTGCTATATAGTTTTCCCAGTAAAACTGCATGTCTGTGCAAATGTCGTGGCTATTTCAATGGGAAATGTGCTGCCTGTAAATCACAGTGAGCTACCTCACCAGCCCTCACACTGCACCACCGGCTACTTGCCACACCTTTACCACTCTCCTGCTGATGGGCGTGACTCATTTGCTACACTTGTTTTCAGTAGCGGCCTGAATTTCGTTGCGCGCGCTGCATCGCATTTGGCGCGCTGCATCGCCAAATGCGATGCAGCGTGCGCAACGAAATTCGTTTTATTTATTTGTTTGTTTACTTACCTCTGTGAGGCCGTATTCCGTAGTTTACTACCCCCCACCCTGCCCCTCCCCCGCCCCACGTCACCGCCCGGCAGCACTCCCACCACGGGCCGCTACTGCTTGTTTTGTGGAATGATGCTTGAATTTTTCACAATCCCTATGACTTCAGTGATGTAACATTAATGGCAGCACCCCTACTCTAAAATTGTTCCAGCACCACTGTTAGTGGGCTCCATGCTGGTCAGAAATCATGTGGTCATAGATGAGAACATTGCAGGGCCAATCCAGACCTTCACCCTTTCGAGGTCGATGCAATGAATGCCATTGAATTAAGTCACAGTGACACTCATTATACAAGGGCCCACAGCTTCAACCTTACTATAATCAATGTGCCGGCTATGACTTTTTTTCTTTTGGGGGGGGTTTGGAGGGGTGCGTGTAGATAGAACACTACAAGGAGAGCAGATTATAAAACTAGACTAAACAGTCGACTTTTGTATCTTTTATCAGGATGTGGATGTAAACTAATACGATTTTTTCTGTTTAGCTATGTTTTATTTCGGGCTGTCACATACCGTTTATGTGCTTGTCAGACTGTTGTAAACAAAGTGAAATCCATTTAAATATTTAGTGTAATAGCTGCACGTGTTGATGAGCTGGTGGAGGGGCACAATTGAGAATATAGTGCAAATCTATCATTCAAATTCTTCGTTTTTTGAGGAGCTCTAAAGCTCCAATGATAACTTCACTAAATGACCCAAAGAGAGGTGTGGGAGAGGCGATGGAACAAGGCAGAGCCATTCAGGATAGGAGGGGGGTCAGAATAAAAGGCATTATACAGAATAAATTACCCTCTCTGTGTCTGTCACTAAGCTTGTAGGAGCAGCTTGGGTGCAATATGAGGCAGATTATTGATATTGTTGCAATTCTATAATATTAATATTAGTATTAATAATGTTATTATTATTTCCACTAATATAATTATAGTTGCTGTTAGTGTTGACAATGTCATCATTGTCGTTATTATTAGTAATTGTATTAATATTAGTTTTGTTGTTGTTATGTATTAAGTTATAGTTTTTTAATAATGTCGTACGAATAATCGTCTGACGACGAGGAGGTATCACATACAAACGTTGAGTTTGTTACTTTATAATTCTCTCTTAAATGTACAACATTTATGTGTTAAATTTGACAATCTTCTAAATGGTATCTGAATTACGCGTTTCTTTCAACTCGTCTGTGCGAACGTTCTCGCTCCATTGCTCAAGACCGAAAACTTCTAATAAAGTCACTTCAATTATCGAACTTACATCTGTAGTGCGTGCTTATAGAAAGAAAGCGTGCTGAGAGATTTCCATCGGAAGTGTAGAGAAACTGGCACAAGAATTTAGAGAATTAAGGAAAGATAGTATTAGAATGGAAAGAAAGAAAGAAAGATAGAAAGAAAGAAAGAAAGAAAGAAAGAAAGAAAGAAAGAAAGAAAGAAAGAAAGAAAGAAAGAAAGAAAGAACACTTAAAGCACAAAGAAAAATAGTGAGCGAAAGGGGGAAGAAAAAGTGTAAAGAAGTGAAAAATGAAAGAAGTAAAAGTAAAAGAAATTGGAAAAAGAAATAAAAAGAAAGAAGATAATCAAGGAACGAAACTATGAAGCAAGTGGGATGTGCAAGAAAGCAGTGAAGGAGGAGGAAAGGCAGCGGAGGAAAGAAAGTATGAAAGAAGTAATTGGAAGGCACAAAAAGCAGTCCCTGAAAAAGGAAAAGACAGAGGAAGGAAGGAAGGTAGGGAGGGAGGGAGGGAATGCGCTTCAGCATGATGCGAATCATTTTACTGCTGAAGGGAAGGTCAATCTTGAGCATCTCCAAATGGAGCCCACACAAGGTTGAAAGAATTACAGACATTTTATGACATCCCATAGTGAACACGAGTTACACACTTCAGCAGTGTTTTCCTAACAGATTTCCAGGTACAATGCTGTCATTTTGGGACAAATCCTCAAGCATGTAACCCTTGGGGCTCTGGAGGAAGCCGTCGACGCCTGTTCAGTTAATTTAGGTTTTTCTTTGTCTAATTATTGTAAGCATTGGGGAAAGGAGCCGAGCTCAGGGCAGTAAACTGACACTCGGACGCCGTGTGTGGCATCCAGGCCTCCCCCTGATGGAAAAAGCCTGCTTCCACTCAACTGCAGGTCAGTGACTGAGAACAGCCCCTGTGCACGCCGCGGCAGCCAGGGCGGCTCAGCTCGCGCGGGACTGCGGGCGAACAAGGCTCCGGGGCAGGGGCCGCGGTCACACAGCACCCTGCGCTCTGTCTTAAACCCCGCTCTTCAACTTGTCAAACTCCCCCCTTCCTAACACCACCGCCCCCCCCCCAGCACCCCCCCACTCCCTTTCAAGGCTCCCCGCCCGCCCCTCCCTCCGCCCACCTTAACCACGGGTTGTGCTACTCACATATCTTATCCATCCGTTACTCTCGCGTTTTAAGCTTGTGTGTATTTATTTATTTATTTAGCGCGGACAAGACCCAATTGATGTCACTGCATGACTCCCCTTTTCGGTCTCTTCCCCATTCCGTTTTTCTTCCTCCTCATGTTTGCTTTTATCTCTGTATCTTTTTTCTTTTATTTATTTCTATCTCGCTCCGTGTCAACCTTTGCCTTCTTTTTACATTCTTTTTGTTATGTTTTTCTTGAGGGATTAATTAACTCCTTACTACAGGCATCGTTAAATGCCCAATTTTTATAATTAGAGATCTGGACGAGCCTTTGGCTTGTTTCTAAGCGCTCCCGGTTTTGGCAGACAATGGAAGTGAGGAATAGGCAGATACCTGATTTGCTCAAGACCACACAACGTGGTAAAAACCAGGGACGTCGGTATTATAGTTCTAATCTCCTTCACAGTCGACCAATTTAACTGGACCACATCACATCGATGTTTCTTCGTTTTGTTTTCTTTAGATCAATGCCCTTTCTTCGGTTTATTTCTTTCTTTCCCTGTCTCCATTTTACTTCTTTTCATGGTGTTGTTTCATTGTCCTATGTTTTTTTATTGTTTCTTCTCTGGGGATGTGTTCTATCTGATCTTTTTTTGTTTTCATTTCTCATCTTCTTCAATTCGTTCTGTTGCTTGCTGTCTGACTTTCCCATGCCTTTCCTTTTATTCTGTTTGCTTATTTCCCCCTCTGTTTCTTCCTTCCTTCTTGCCTTTCATTCATTTCTTTTCTTTTTATTCCCTATCTTTTTTCTGTGGGTAGATTTTGGTAACACGTGTAAATAAAATGACACCAAAACAACCGAGTTAGCCTGTGCATTTACTGCAAAGATTTGTAGCTAACTTGAATGTCGCAGCTTCGGATCCACGTCGGTTCACTTATGGGGTGATTACGACTATGCATTAGTCCACTTTCAGCTAAGTGGATTTTGAGGTGCTTGTTTGAGCTGAGTTCTTTTTTAATTTCTGTCTGTTTTAAATTGCAAATGTAATTACTGATCATCTTTTGATGTCACTTGTATGGTTTATTTTTTTAATTGAATAAAGTTTTAATTGATTGATTGACCATGCACTAGTGTAAAAACTGTACGTTAGGATAACCACCTCGCTCGGTGGCTGGAGCTCCATGTCTTAGCCTTTCTTCATGAAAAGGGGTTTGATTTATCAGTGCAGGGACTCTAAATAGATGCGCAGGTTTTATTGAAGCCCCTGGTCTGTTCAAGAGGACAGAAGCCGGTGCAAATCTGGTCAAGCAATGTGGGGATGTGTAGCGGCTTCAGGAAAATCTAAAGACTGTTGGACCTTTGTCTTGGCGCAATTCGTGAACTTTGCACAAAACTTTGAGATTCCCCATGAATATTTCCACCTCACATTGGCTGTTGGCTCACGTGGTTATGCTTCAATTACTTACCGGTAATTGCATTACTCTGAGTCCTACTCCCTCGCTTCCATTCATTACTTAATTGAGGCATCCCTGCCTCACCAGACACCCATACCACGTGACCTTAAAACGTGGAGCATATAACGCCCCCACCCCCCTCCAACGTCCTGTAATACCACATAATCCGAAACCATACCAAAAGGTTGGCCTGGACTACCAGGTAGGGAGGGAGGGATGTAATGAATGGAAGCGAGGGAGTAGGACTCAGAGTAATGCAATTACCAGTAAGTAATTGAAGCATTACCTCCTCGTCCTTCCCTCGCTTCCCATCATTACTTAATTGAGATGTACAAAGCCAAACAGGGCAACCAAAACAGGTATGCACAAAAACAGGTTTATTAAACAAACACAGTCAACAAGGAAGTTCTGCTATTCAGGAACCATAGCGGAAAGAACCTTGGAACCAAAAATCTCAGCACGGTCAACCTCCTGGCCAATCCTGTAATGAGAGGCAAAGGTCAACGGCGAAGTCCAGGTGGCAGCACGGCAAATCTCGGAAATTGACACCCCCTGGACCTCCGCACAAGACGCTGCCATGGACCGAGTGGAATGACCCTGAACCCCCAAGGGAGAAAGGCGCCCAGCAGCCTTGTAAGCCAGGGAAATCAGAGACCGAACCCAACGACTCAAAGAAGAAGTGGAAGGATGCAAACCCCGAATCATGGGCCCAAAATTCACAAAAAGGGAATCAGAAAGACGAAAAGGAGCGACCCACTCCAAATAGATCTGGAGAGCCCTCCTGACATCCGACTGTAGCCGCACCTCAGAGTCCGAGGAAGGGGAATCAAAAAAGGAAGGGAGGATCAATTCCTGATCCTGATGGAACTGAGAATCCACCTTAGGACGAAAGGAAAGGACCGGCCGCAAAATGATCCTGTTCTCAAAAATCCTACAAAAAAGATGCTTGGAAGACAGAGCACCCAGTTCACTCAGGCGGCGAGCAGAGGAAATAGCCACCAAAAAGAAGGTCTTAAAAGACAAGAGACGCAAGTCCACAGAGACCAGAGGCTCAAAAGGAGGGGACATCAAAGCCTCCAACACCAGAGACAGATCCCAAGAAGGAAAGTGCTGCAGAGGGGCAGGGAGAACATTACGCAACGCCTTGAAAAGGCGCCCAATCAGACCATCAGGATCCGAGAGATTGTCCCAAAAACTCCGAAAAGCCTTAATCGCAGCCCACTGTAGACGAAGGGAGGAAACCTTTAAACCCAACGCAGCCCCATCCTGGAGAAACAACATCACCTCAAACAAAGATGAGGAAGCTGGGTCCAAACCCTTATTTACGACACCATCTACCAAAAGAACGCCAGTGCCTCAGGTAAGATTTGTTGGTAGAAGAGCGCCTAGCCGCCTGCAGAGTAGAGGTCAAACCAGCCGAAACTCCCTTACGCAGCAGACCTAAGCGTTCAACCTCCAGGCCGTCAAGCGCATCCGGGACAGAACATCCTGCTGCAACACAGGGAACAACAACGGGGACGGAGTCAGGGGCAGCAACCACTCCACCTCCGACCGCATTTCCACCAGGAGAGGAAACCAGGAGGCATGAGGCCAAGCCAGAGCCACTAGAATCACAGGTGCCCTCAAGGACCGGACCTGCAGAAGGAACCGGAGAAGAAGGGGAAAAGGAGGAAAAGCATACAGAAGGCCGCGAGGCCAAGGGCAGGAGAGAGCGTCCACCGCCCAAGCTGAACACTCCCAACTGCGGGAGCAAAACCTGGCCACCTTATTTACACTGGCAAAAAGGTCCACCACCAGAACACCCCAGCGCACTGTCAGGACCACAAACAACTCCTGACGGAGGCAGAAATCCACGGAGGACGGAATGGCCCTGCTGAGAGCATCCACCTGGGAATTGGACACCCCTGAATATGAATCGCCGAGAGCACCAACAGACGGAATTCCGCCCAACTGAACAACTTCTCTGCTGCCAGAGACGAGGTCCTGGTCCCCCCCTGCCTGTTCACATAAGCCATGGCCGTGACGTTGTCTGTCCTGATAAGAACAACCGAATCCCGCAGAAACCGGGAGAAGGCCCTCAGAGCCAAACGGACAGCCTCCAACTCCCTCCAATTCGAAGACCTCCTGCTCTGCGAGAGGGACCAGAAGCCCCTGGTCCGATGAATCCCCAACCAGGCCCCCACCCCGAGAGGCTGGCATCCGTGGTGACCACCAAAGGCGCAGAAGGAGAGAGACCCCCCGCAGCAGATGACTCCGAACCAGCCACCAACCCAGATCCTCCCAGATCTGAGGGGACACCGGAATCGGAAAAGAGAGGGGGAGACATGGGGGAGACCAATGCATCAGATGTGAGCCATCAGCTTGTGCAAATGAAACCGGGCCCATGGAACCAGAAAAACCGTGGCTGCCAGATCTCCTTGTACCTGGAACCAACGAGCCGCCACCTGGACCTGGTCAGACAGAAGAGACAGAATGTGAGATTGGATTTTGGACACCCGAACCTCGGGCAGAGTGACCACCCCCAAATCTGTACGAAATCGTGCCCCAATAAAGAGACGATCTTGGGACAGAACAAGGCAGGATTTTCCCACATTGATAAGAAAGCTGTGTCCCTTTAAAACGTCCAGAACCACCCCCGAGTGACAGAGAGCCAACCGGAACGAGGGAGCGTGAACCAACCAATCGTCCAAGTAGGGATGGAGAAAAATCCCCTGATTGTGAATCAAGGCCACCAACGGAGCCAGAAGCTTGGTGAAGACCCGTGGAGCGGACTTCAGCGCAAATGGCAAAACCGCAAACTGAAAGTGGCAGTCACCTATTGCAAAACATAGAAACTTCTGATGCTCCAGAGCCATGGGAACATGCAGATAAGCGTCCTGAAGATCTATAGAAGTCAGGAAGTCTCGGACCCCTACCAATGGAATTATGGACTGCAAAGTCACCATCTTGAAGTGAACAGTCCGGACCCAACCATTCACCCTCTTGAGGTCCAGAACCGGCCGGAACCCCCTTGACACCTTTTGAACCAGAAACAAAATGGAATAGCAACCCATTCCCTGCTCCGCCAGGGGGACCGGCACGATCACCTTCTTCTCCAGAAGATCCTGAACCCCCTCCAGAAGTGCCCTCCTCTTCCCCAGATCCCTGGGGATAGGAGTACGATGGTGCCCCAGCCGGGCGGAAGAGCGACAAAGTCGATAAGATAACCGCTCCTGATAATGCTCAAAGCCCATTGATCCCTCACATCCAGACGCCAAGCCTCCCGAAAATACAACAGCCTCCTGCCCACAGACCTCGCAGCTGTCTCGCCATCGTTGTCAGGACTTCCGGAACTGGCCCCTGGGACCCACCAGAGAAGATGCCTTCTTGGGCTGGAACTTACGCTGACAGTCCGAAAAGGGCTTGGAGGACTGATGGGAAGAACAAAAAGAAGAAGCGGAAGAAGGAGGATTCCAGAATCGACGGGAGTGGGAAGACAAATTCTTCCCCTTATATGGCAGAGCATGCTTTCGATCTTTAAAGACCTTTGTGATCATGCTGTCCAGCAGCTCACCAAACAGCATTTTGCCATCAAAAGGAATTTTCAGGAAAGAAGACTTCTCCAGGAAATCCGCCTTCCAGTCCAGCATCCACAGGTTCCTACGAGCCAAGATCATGGAACCAGAAGCCATGGCCGAAGATTTAAGAACATCAGAAGAGACGTCAGCCAATAACTTGGCCTGCTGTTCCATGTGGACAAGTAATTCAGAGCAGTCCGTCTCCTACTGAATAGCCGTGGCAAGTTCCTCAAAGTCAGACACCAAGGACTGCGCAGCATAAGCAGAGTACATGCCACCCCTCAATGTCACATTCTCAGCAGAGAAAGCCTTTTTCAGAGCCCCATCCACTCTATTGTCAGTCGCATCCGCAGGGGAACAATCCTCCTGATTGATCGCCGTACGACCAATCAGAGTGGCCAACATGGCATCAACCTTCACGGAGTGCAGAAGAGAGTCCTCCCCTTCCTCCAGAGAGTACAGCTTCTGCAGAAAGCATGGAACCGAGGAGCGCTCCAGATCGCGCCATTCCCCAGAAATCAAGTCTTTGATGCGACCATGAAAAGGCATTGCAAAAACAGGGGGCTTAACATATTGAGGAAAAATGTCTTCCGAGCCCTCAGGAGAAGAGAAAGGTAAAAATCCCAAGTTCTCCCATATGTGTTGAAGAATAACAGGGACCTCCTCCCTACGAATAAACTTCCCTGAAGAGGTAGAAGGACGGATACTCTCCGAATCCGAGGAGTCCTCAGAGGGCGAATCCACCGGCCCCACCGCAGAACGAGAAACCCTGCATTTAGCCGGAACCCTGGCATCCAGAGCTCGAGCCACAGCAGCCTCAATCATATCCTGCACCTCAGAAGCCGACAGTAGGCAGAAGAATCCCCCGAACCCCTGGACCTACTCCGGCGAGCCGGAATTGGCTCATCATCGTCAGAAGAGGAGGACAGCACATGCTTGCGCTTGGTAGTACGCTTCCCCACCATAATGACACACAGACATAGGCACAGCAGACAGACACCCATAAATAGGTGCCCCTCCCAACAACCAGGACCAACCAGAATTGTGTACAAAAACTGGGAGGAAACCCCAGACTACCAATCAAAAATGAGCCAAGGCAGTGCAAAATGCAGACCCAATCAGAAAAGAACATGTAAGAGTAAGAAAACGATTTAAAAAAATGGCCTTTTTCGAGGCCCTTACTGTGTACAGGAACCATAAACAGCCAGCCGAGGAGCCCTGCAGTCCCCACTGCTGCCGCTTCCCTTTCCGGCCTCCAACCCGGAAAGACAGACCCAGCCACGCAGGGCCGGTGACCCCATCAGCAGGACCCCGCCCGCTCTGCTGCCAAGAGCGCACCGCAACTCCAGACGTGGTGAGGGAAGGCAATGCGCTGCCCAGGCCTGCCCCGCCATGCCCAGCAGGCGGAGAATGGAGGGTATACCTCCATGAAGTCCGAAATAGCCGAAGAAGAAGACCGCAGCATCACAAACGCCCAGCGCGTGGTACGCGCGTCTCAACAGGTGAGACACAGAAAAAAACAAGAGGTTGGAGGGGGTGAGGGGCGTTATATGCTCCACATTTTAAGGTCACGTGGTATGGGTGTCTGGTGAGGAAGGGATGCCTCAATTAAGTAATGATGGGAAGAGAGGGAGGGACGAGGAGGTAATGCCTTTTTCTCTTGAATTGTGTTAACTACAGGGCTGGACTGGCCCTACCGGGCATCGGGTGTTTCCCCAGGAGGCTGGAAGGGTGGGGGCCGGTTTTGCAGCAGTGGGGGCCGGTTTTGCAGCAGTGAAGACCAGTTTTGGTACAGGGGGCCTGTTTTGCAGCAGTGCTGCAATATCGGCCCCTAGTACCAAAATCAGCAGTGCTTCACACTCCCCCCACCCCACCACCACCACTTCCTCCCCCCAGGGGCTGGTACAACAAAATGTCCAGGGTTGCTTTGAGTTCCCAGTCCGGCCCTGGTTAAGTATTTGGGAAATTCAGGCCACTGAAATAGTTATCTGACCACGCTATTCATCAGGCACTTTATTCATCAGTGTAACTGTATTTATCCTCAGGTTTACCACCATCACTGCTGTAGAGTGTATGAATGCCACATCTGGGGATCTCTCAAGAGCGCCCTTTTCCATAAGCATGCATTCTCCATTAAGAAGAGAGCAGAAGTATGCATGCATTCATTGCTAAGTTTGGTCCCTCTCTAGGGGGGCAGATAGGATTGAGACATCCACTGGTCCAGCAGCCTGGCAGAATATTTAGGTTGCCTCTAGCTCTTTCACCGTAGCATTTACCCCTGGAAACATGATCTCTTCTTACATGTACTTTCTTTTCATCACTTCATGATGGTTGGATGTGCTTTGGACGAATAACCAACTTGAAGAAAGCGGTTCTGACTAAATGTTTTCGTTGAGCCAATGCTGAGACATTTTGTTTAACAAGAATGGGGTTCAGCAGGTTGAGGAAATCAACTTGGTGAATGCCTTTCCTGGGAAAAAAATCCTTTTCCTCAAACTGTTTATTTTTGGCTCCTAAAGAGGGTGTCCCACCTTAATCCCTGTTCCTTTTTAGGTCGAGCCTCGAGTAGCGCGCAAGCGCTGCACTGGCAAGACTTTATGTTAGGGGCATTTGAAAGCTGACCAGACGCTCGTGCGTCATGGCCTTTTCCCTGCGGTTACCCGCAGGGCCGACATCTGTTTCCAATTATCGTGCCCAGACGCGGGCGCGATAATTGGAAACACATGCCATCCGTGCGGGTAATCGCGGGGAAAAGGCCACGACGCACGAGCGTCTGGTCAGCTTTCAAAAGCCCAGGCTGCCGTGCTCGCTCTTTTTTCTCAGGCTTCCAGCCACAGCCGATATTGCCAGGGCTCCCAATAGAATCCGTTTTGTCAGACCTTCCTCCCCGTGTAGTGTCGTCAAGTGTCCTACGAGAGCCACTGTAGCTAAAGTCACTATTGCCAGACATTTCGATAGAGTCGTTTTCAGCAGACAGGAAGTTGTTGCCACTGTTGTCAGGCCTCTTCCTACCACCACTACAGATAATGGCACCGATTTCAGACCTATTGGCAATGGTATTGTTGTTAGGCCTGCTGATACTGGGATGGCCACCATGTCTCGTGCTGCAGCCATTTTTGTCAGGACGCTTGCTGTGCTCGCTCTTAGGAGCAACACACAAGTCCTTACTGTCGTGCCCCATGCTGCGCTCACCACTGTTCGACCTTACGGTTTCAGGCCTCTCGGTAGAGTCAATACTGTCAGACCTCATACTGCAGTCCCTGCTGTCAGTCACCATACTGCAGTCTCTGTTGTCAGTCCACCAGCTACACCCGCTACTGTCATCCGCCATTGTGCATTCACAGGTACACTCGCTGCTGTAAGGCTCTCGGAGGCCATCACAGTTGTCAGCCCTCAAGCTCCACCTTCTCTGGCCATGTCTTCGGATCGAAGCTTTAATAAGGCGTCTCTTGGCGAGAGACTTTCTTGTGCGAGATCTCCTAGAGAGAGCCCTCTCAAGACTACTCTTTCTCTGGCAGGAAGTGCCTTTCAGACGGATGGAACTGTGCTTCCGTTTACAAGTCATGCCCTTTTAAACACTAAGTTTGTTTGAAGTCCCTTTTCATACGAATCCTTCAACGACTTTCTAAACGCTCTCTCTAGCTAACAGGGTGTCCACGGTTTCTCCAGACCCCCAACGCCCTTTACCTACAGGGGTGCCACAATCTTCACCAGCAGACAGCTCGAAGACCGCACAAAATGACAGTTGCTCTTTCCGACAGTCATTATTCTCGAATGCCTGAATTCGGATTGGTCAGACCTTAGTGTTTATGTTCTCTTCATCCAATCAGGTTGTTCGGAACTTGAAGGCGGCAGCATTCTTTGTACCTGACAATCTGTATCCTCGAGTGGCAGATCACGTTGTTTTGAGCGACTGACCCGTGACCTGCCTTGCGAAGGCACACTTCAAACGTGTGAAGTGTCTAGGCGCTAAAAAGAAACAAGCATTGGCATAGCCAATAGGTCTCGCGTTTGGGACCTTATAAGGATTGTGCTGCATAACTAAATACTTATAAGGTCCCAAAAGCGAGACCTATTGGCTATGCCAATGCTTGTTGTTTCTTTTTTTAAAGACCCTCCACACTGCCTTCCATGCCCTTTGTAAGATTCCTCCTTCCCCTTCATTCTGTTTTTCTCAAACCCCTTACTCTATATCCTACTTTACTCCCTTTTTAAATGAAACCCCTTATTCCCCCTCTTGCATTACTCATTTTTTAATAAAACCACTTACTCCCTCCTGTTTTACTCGTTTTTTTACACACCCCTTACTTCTCCTCATGTTTTAACAAAACCATTACTTCCCATCTCACTGAATTCACATATTTTAAAACAAAACTGCTTACCCCTCCTGCTTTACTCCCGATTTTTCAACAAACCCTTTACTCCCCCTCCTGCTTTACATCCTTTATTGATAAAACCATTTACTCCCCATCCTGCTTTACTCCTCTTTATGTACAAATCTCCTACTCCTCCTTGTGCTTTACTTTCTTTTTGTTTTCTACCAACCCCTACACCCCCTCCCACTGCACTCCCTTTTATTACTTACTTACTTCCCCTGTGCTTTACTCCCATTTTTTTGCAAACCCCTTACTCCTCTTCCTAATCCACACTGTCCCTCCTCCTCTATACCAGACCCCTTTTCCATTCTTAGATCCTCATTTACAATATTTTGCCATAGGGCAGCACCGCAAGTCTTCCTGCTGTGCTGCCCTACGGCAAAAGAAAAGGGCAGGAATGCTCTGTATCTATCAGATACAGCGCATTCCTGTCCTCTTTCCCTGCGCTGACTCTCAATTGGCTGCCTTGCGCCAACACAGGCACCCTTGCACCATGGTGCAAGGGTGCCTACATTGCAGGGATGATTGTTTTCGTGCAGGAAGGGACACCTGCCTGCCCAAAAACAATAGAGCAAAATATAAGTACTGAAGCACACACAAGAAGTCTGTAAAGTTAAAATTAATCAGAATAAGTAAACTGAAGAGATCAGAACTGCAAAGTCCATAGTGTTCTTATTTTCTCATGTGCGGTTTTATTCCTTTTAATTTCCAATATCTTGGAATGTACAAGCAGAAGCAGCAGACACGTGTTTCGTTAGTTGGACTTTTTCAAGGCTGAATGTCTTGTCAAATGAGCAATGGAACTTCCTACGGTTACTCCATGGACGCGCTACACGATCTTCAGGCTTACCAAGGCCATTACGCTCTTTGGAGCAACTGACTTGGCTACATCAGCGCTTGCCACTGATTTAATTCCCTTAGGACTGCATACGATTTCTGTATACTCTACCTTAGGACACTGTAACTGGAAGCATTTCCTGTAGCGGTTCAGTGAGATGTTACTATAGAGACGCCCCTGTCTCTTCAGCCAATCTCTGCTCGTACTTGTGATGCCATACGAAATTGCTCCAAGGACTGTTTCTGCCCATTGCTCATTTGACAGGACATTCAGCCTTGAAAAAGTCCAATGAACCAAACACGTGTCAGCTGCTTCTGCTTGCACATATCAAGATATTGGAAATTAAAAGGAATAAAACCACCCATGAGAAATTAAGAACGCTATGGACTTTGAGGTTCTGATCACTTCAGTTTACTTATTCTGATTAATTGTAACTGTATGGAATTCTTGTGTGTGCGTCAGTCCTTAATTTTTGCTCAGTTACCGCCAAGGACGTCACCCTAGGCAGACATACACCCCAGGTGGCTGGGTGTTCAGTACCACGATAGCCCTCCATTTTGTACTGTAACCTATTGAACATGATACAGCATCCCTAACAAATATATGTGCGATTATTTTTGGCATAGCCACCAGCTGTTTTTGTATTTGCACAAAAACTAAAAATTAAAGTAATTTCCTCTTTCTATGTGTACTGCTGAATGCAGCACAGATAAAAAGCTGGAAAAATGGGGAGATATAATGTTATTTCTCCTCGTTGCACCTCCCCTGGGGAGGCATAGGCTTTTGACGCATTCCCAGGTTTACAACTTGTTGTAAATCTCGCAATGTGTCAAATGCCATGGGTGTTACGTGGGAACACCCATCGTAGCGCCCATGGCATGCCTCCCTATCATAGTGTGAGGTAACACAACGACTTGCACTGCTTTGCCTCACAGCATAGCTACGAGGTCATGAAAAGCCACACAGGGTGGCTTTACGTGGCCTTATAGACATGGTTAAGCCCTGTGCGCTAGCGAAATGTCACAAAAAGTGATGTTCCGGCTGTGCAGAGGGCTTGTAAAAGAGTCCCCTAGAGCCTCATTTACAATATTTTGCTGCAGGGCAGCACCGCAAGCCTTCCTGCTGTGCTGTCCACGGCAAAAGAAAAGGGCAGGAATGCGCCGTATCTACCAGATACGGCTCATTACGGTCCTCTTTCCCTGCGCTAGTGCCTCAATTACCTGCCTTGTGCCAACGCAGCCACCCTTGTACTGCGTTGTGGGGATGATTGTTTTTGTGCAGGAAGGAATACCTTCCTGCACAAAAACATTCAATGGAGGCGCTTTCCTCTTTCTGTGTGCACTGCTGAATGCAGCACATGTAGAAAGAGGAAAAAACAAGGAGAAATAATTGTATTTCCCCTCGTTGTGCCTCCCCTACACCTCCTCTGGGGAGTCATAGGCTTTTGACGCATTCCCAGGTTTACAACTTGTTGTAAATCTGGGAATGTGTCAAATGCCATGGGTGTTAAGTGGGGACATCCACTGTAAAGCCCACGTCACTCCTCCACATCGTAGAGTGAGGCAACACAGTGACTTGCTCTCCATTGCCTCACACCACATCAACGAGGCCATGAAAAGCCACGAAGGGTGGCTTTATGTGGCCTTGTAGATATGGCTAAGCCCTGTGTGCCACCGGAACGTCTTAAAAAGTAATGTTCTGGCGGCGCACAGGGCTTGCAAATGAGCCTCTTAGGGCCTCATTCACAATATTTTGCCATAGAAGAGCACCGCAAGCCTTCCTGCTGCGCTGCCCTACGGCAAAAGGAAAAGGGCAGGAATGCGCCATATTTATCAGATGCGGCGCATTACTGTCCTCTTTCCCTGTGCTGACGCTCAATTGTCTGCCATGCGCCAACGCAGGCACCCTTGCACTACGGAGCAAGGGTGTCAGCGTTGTAGGGCTGATTGTTTTTGTGCAGGAAGGGACACCTTCCTGCACAAAAACAATAAACTGAGGCAATTTCCTCTTTCTATGCATGCTGCTGAATGCAGCACACATAGAAAGAGGAAAAAAGGGGAGAAATAATGTTATTTCTCCTTGTTTCGCCTCCCCTATGCCACCCCTGGGGAGTGGTACACTTTTGACACATTCCCAGGTTTACATCACAAGAAGTGAAGTTTCAGCGGCACACTTGGGGCCCGATTCACAGAACTAACTTAAGACAAAATCCTAAACTTACTACCATTTTGGTCTTCACAGAAGGCACTTACTCATCAATGAGTAAGTGCCTTCTGTGAATACCAAAATGAGTAAGTTACTCTAAATGAGTAAGTTACTCAAAATGAGTAAGTTACTCATTTTGTATTCACAGAAAGCACTTACTCATCAATGAGTAAGTGCCTTCTGTGAATACCAAAATGAGTAAGTTACTCAAAATGAGTAAGTTACTCATTTTAGTATTCACAGAAGGCACTTACTCATCAATGAGTAAGTGCCTTCTGTAAATACCAAAATGAGTAAGTTACTCAAAATGAGTAAGTTACTCATTTTGAGTATTCACAGAAGGCACTTACTCATCAATGAGTAAGTGCCTTCTGTGAATACCAAAATGAGTAAGTGCCTTCTGTGAATACCAAAATGAGTAAGTGGCTTCTGTGAATACCAAAATGAGTAAGTGCCTTCTGTGAATACCAAAATGAGTAAGTGCCTTCTGTGAATACCAAAATGGTAGTAAGTTTAGGATTTTGTCTTAAGTTAGTTCTGTGAATCGGGCCAACAGCTTGTAAATGAGCCCCTTAGTTCTTTGTCATGATGTCCTCTTTTTTCTCTTCATTTGCCCATATTTTCATGTAAAACATATTTTATTTGTCTGCCTGTTTGTGTCAGGCTGACTTTCTTCATTTTAGAAATTCGTCAAAATTACAGATTACCGAGGGGGCGTGGCTAACCGCCGACAGGAATGGCCGCTCGGTAACTTAGCTCCGGAGCGCCACTCCTGCAATATCCTGAATTCCCTAGCTCCCGCTGGCCCTGTCCCCACCCTGGTGCCGTCGGAGTGTAGCGGAGGTGCTTGGCGACTCACGGGCCGAGTTTGAGGACGATTGTGGACGAGGCCCTGAGAGTGACCCGCGGAACGGATCCGTGCGGACTGCATTGCTGCTCAAGGTGAGGGGACGTGCGGGGCACGTTTCACGCGAGCCCACGGCTGCGGCCTACCTGCTTGAGGCCCTGGGAGAGTGCTGTGGGGCCCCTCGCTGCCGAGTGTGCGGACAGGAGAGCGGACGGCGATGGTGGTGATCCTCCTCGAGGTCCAGTGAGTGACGAGGGCGGATCGGAGGAGACGGCGGCCCCCCCGGCGAGACGCAGCTGGCACCGGAGCGCGACAGGGGTGAGCGGGCCTCCGGGAGCCCGACGGAGCCTGGGAATTTGTACCCCATCGCTGCCGAAGAGGTCGCTGGCAGGCCCCCAACTGGAGGTGCATCTGGGGACCCCCGAGGTGCGCGGTGGCGCAGTAAGGAGCATGAGACCACGTGTGGGCCAGAACGAGCTCTGAGGTCGGTGGACAATAGATGGGCACGGTGTGATGGGTGGACTCCCGGCTGGGATAGCTGAACCTGTATCCCTGGGCCCCAGTTGCGCTGCAATCGAACTGTGACGCAGCGGTAATACTACAAGACTGCACCTGATTGCTACAGGGCCCAAAAGAACGGCAAAAAAATAGGCCGCTGCCACGGCTGCGGCGCCTGGTGGGGGACCCCGGAGAACACTGAGTATATTGGCCACTGGAGGGAGCGCGGCGGACCATCGAACAGAGGGGGTTTTCGCTATCATCAGGTTGAGCTTGACCCCATACCAGCGGCCTACAGCTTAGACAGTGGAGTGCGTGGTCTCCACGGCCGCCAACCTACGCTGCAACATCTAACCTGACGCTTGGTTGTATAGGGTGCCCACTGCGAAAACCGACAGGCCGGGTGAGTGTGTTTCTCACAGCGGGCAGCGAAGAGTCGCGGTGGCGCCCTGACTCCGGAGGGACTCAACGCCGCGATTAAAAAATGGCAACTGGACGTACCAACCGAATGGCGGCGCAGTCCAAACTGGATAAGTTTGTCTTGCAGAGGCAACAAGCTGAGGATCGACCGGAGACGGCGACCCCCGGGGAGGCCGCAGAACCCTCGAACAAGGATCTGCTGGTGGCAATTACAGCGATACGGACCTCCCTGGAGGTTAGAATCGACACAGTGGCCACGGAGGTGGCCCTCATCCGTGCGGACATGAGAAAAGTAACGGAAAGAGTGAGTGCAGTAGAAGACACCACCAAGGAGTTGGTTACGGACGTCACATTGCTAAAGAAACAAGTAGACGAGCTGCGCTCCGCCCGGGAGGCGATGTCCCTCCAACTTGACGACTATGAGGGGCGAATGCGGCGGAACAACATTCGCATTATTGGCGTTCCGGAGCGCGCAGAAGGGCAGGCAGCGGACCTTTTTGTAGAAGATCTGGTTCTTACGCGGTTACAGCCTAGGGGTCTTTCCAAATGTTTTACGATTGAAAGAGCTCACCGTGTGCCTGGGGGCCGACCTAGGCCGGGGGCGCCCCCTAGACCACTCCTGGCTCGCGTATTTAACTTCCGGGACCGGGACATTATTCTTCAGACGGCGCGGGTGGCCCCACCGCTTGCCCGGGATAACAGCAAGATCCTGTTCTTCTCAGACTTCACGCTGCGGGTCCAGAAGCAACGCCGAGGCTTCCTTGACGTAAAGCGGGCCCTCCGAGAAAAGGCAGTAAAATATGCAATGATGTTTCCAGCCAAGCTACGGGTGGAAGCTAACGGGAAGTCATGGTTCTTCACTCGACCTGAGGAGGCCTGGGATTGGCTGGAGGGCTGGCGTACGGTCGAGAAGAAATCACAGAAAGGACCCTCGGCGGCAGATGGTCAGGCAGACTGGCGCCAGCAGAGACGATCGCCTTCACACTCTGACTCAGACTCTCAGGGACACACGGGGGGCGCTGATTTCATGAATGGTAAGACTGTAATTGCTTGACCCTGGATGGGTGAGATTTCCCGGGGAATCGCAGAGGGTAAGCTCAAGCATGAGACCTTCCGAACTGGCGAGTTCGGATGGGTGGATCTGAGGGCAAGTGTGAGGGGGGCTCCCTCCATTTGTACGATGATATGGTTCCAACTTGAGGGAGCGTCCTCGAGTTTTATGGCCTGCCAGTAGTGTGGATTGATAAACTCACCCAAACGGTTTCATAGAGATACGGGAGGTTGGGGTCGTCCTTCTATATTTTGGAAATTAGGCCTCTAGCGGAAAGAGAGGGCTGCGAGACATTTGTTGTGGACTGTAATGGGCCTCTGGGCTGTGGGTTGTGTTATAGGGGGGGTAGGGCTGGGGAGTGAAGGGTTGATTGAAAGCAAATGATTATCAGGGGAGTGGGGTAGCTTGCGTTCCCTAGAATTGTTCAATGGGTGGGCGACAGGCACTCTGCATGTTGGGGGTGGCGGGCGGTTTTAGTCCCGTTAAGCAGGGAGGCAGGGAGGGGGGTATATTTTCAGGGTTCGGGGTATATTTACCTTTCAATTGTTGGAGGGAATGTATTGTTGAATGTTTTGCAGCAGAACAAGTGGACAGATCGAATATGCACATTTTTGCCGACATCCATGATATATTTGTGGTGGGAGAGGCTCGGCGAGTGATGTCCAAGGGGGTGGTCCTAGGGGAGGCCCAGATCGGGATAGATGACTGCTCGCGAGGCTGTGTGCCCCACGAAGCTATCGTTGTATTGTTAATTATCACTCATGGCACGAAGTCATGGAATTAAAGCTATTACGTGGAATGTCAATGGGCTGGGTGACAAGATTAAGAGAGGGATCGTGATGCAATATATCCACCGACAGGGACTTGACTTAGTGTTGTTACAAGAGACCCACTTAATTGGTAACTCCTGCAAGGCCCTGGATCGGAAGGGATATCGTATGGTGGTACATTCGGGGTTCACAACTGGGTCCAGAGGGGTGGGAATCCTGCTTCGTAAGGGGTGCCCCTATGTGCTACAGACTGTTTGGACGGATCCGCAAGGAAGATATGCAGCTTGCACTGGTCTGTGAGAGGGTAGGGTCCTAAATGTTATAACTGTGTATGCCCCACCGGGTTTGCAACGGTTGACACTGACTGACATAGGGCCGCTGTTATTAAACTTACCGGTTGGTATCTTGCTTATGGGAGGTGATTTTAATTTGACAATGGACGACCTGCTGGACAGGTCCCCGCCCAGGCGCGGTGCTACACAATGCTCCCAGTTACGTGATTTTATAGACGCCTTGGGGATGGTAGATGTCTGGAGATGGTCACATCCGCGGGAAACACGATTTACATTTCAATCCGGAGTGCATGGCAGTCGCTCACGACTTGATTATTTGTTCACACACGCCCAGCATATACACGCATTTTCTGACTCAACATGTTTAGCGCGAGGTATTTCAGATCATTCCCCTGTTTTCGCGATACTTGGTGCACCAAATGCACCACAGCCGGGTCCGATCCGAATCCAACCCTGGGCACTAAAAATCCCACACATCCGAGAGACCCTACGGAGGGACACTGAGTACTTTTTTACAGAAAATACAGGCTCGGTTAGCTCCGCAATTACCTTGTGGGGGGCATATGGGGCCGTGATTAAGGGTAGGGCCCTATCAGCGATGGTGGGCTACAGGGCTGAGCGCCGTCGGAGGGTGGTGGAATTGGAAGCGGAGATTCTACACCTTGAGGGCTCTGGCGACCAGAACCCAGATGCCGATACTCAACATCTGCTGAGTATTAAAAGACAAGATTATAGGCAGTTGCTCCTGGAGGACGCTAATAGACGCGCTCTTGCCACTAGACATCGGATATATGAACAGGGGGAGCGTACTGGTAAACTGCTGGCATGGCTGGAGCGCAAAGAACAAGCCGCCCGATGGGTGCGTGCCATTAAGAGATCGAACAACGAGATCGTGACTGACCCCCAAGGCATTGCCGAGACCTTTTTGAAGTATTATGAGGAGGTATACAGTGTCCCACCTGACTCCCAGGCGTCCATGGCGACAGAACTCCTCGCCACTATCGAGGTGGTGGGCCTCTCCGAACAGGATAGTGTGACGTTAGATAACGACATATCGGTAGAGGAAATTCAGAAGGCAATTCAAGACATTCACGCAGGCAAAGCTATGGGCCCCAACGGACTCCCGATTGAGTTACTTAAGCCCATGACCTCCATACTCGCACCCCATTTACTCAATTTGTACACTGAGAGTTATGGAAACGGCGTCCTCCCGGCTGATATTCGAGTAGCTACCATCGTGGTTATCCATAAACCAGGTAAACCGATAGATGAATGCGCCTCCTACAGGCCCATCTCGCTCATAACAGTGGAGGCTAAAATTTTGGCCAAACTACTGGCGAACCGCTTGCTCCCCTATCTATCAGACTTGGTCCATCCGGATCAATCGGGATTCCTGCCGGGGCGGAACACAGCGCGTAATCTACGTCGGGTACATGGCGCATTAGGCCGTGTGGCCACCCTGGAAGAAGCGGCGGTCTTACTAGCGCTTGACGCGAAAATGGCGTTCGATACCATAGCATGGGATTATTTGTTTGCTGTTCTCACCCTTGTCGGGGTCGGACCCAAATTCCGGGGTTGGATTAAACTTCTATACACCTTGCCCATGGCCCATGTATCGGTTAACAACCACCGCTCTACCCCCTTTCCCCTTAGCCGAGGAACACGGCAGGGGTGCCCGTTGTCGCCGCTACTCTTCGCCCTTGTTCTCGAACCACTCGCAACTTGGATCAGGGGTGACCCTGCCATCAGAGGGCTTAAATGGTCCGAGGACTACGAAGACCGCCCATCACTATACGCGGACGATATTTTGCTTTACCTAGCCTCACCAGAGCGATCGATCCACCGGGTATTACACATCTTTCATATCTTTGGGGCACATTCTGGATACCAGATCAATTGGTCTAAATCCCAACTATATCCTCTTTGGGGAGCCCCCCCACGCAATCCACGGGGATATGATATACCAGTGGCGACCCGAGGCTTTCGATATCTGGGAATTTTTGTAACAACTGATACCACACTATTTTTTTAGCAGAATTTACTAGGCCCGTTGCAGAGATTTCGCGCGGACGTCATGCACTGGAAGACGCTCCCCCTCACACTACTGGGGCGTGCGTCGTTGTTTAAGATGCTAGCCCTGCCGCGCTTTCTTTACGCCCTCCAAAACACTCCCATCCCTATCCCTTCCACGTATTTTTTACACATCGAGGCAGCAGTGAGAGACTTGTTGTGGGACGGTAAACAACCTCGCATAGCTATGGCCAAACTCACCAGGGGTTGGTACGATGGGGGATTGGACTACGGATTTGCGCCTCTATTATCAGGCCTCGCAACTTGTGGCCATTAGCCAATGGGTGTTCGGGCGGCGCAAGGATCCTGGTTTCCGGACTGACCATTGGCTGATGGGGAAGGGGGCTATCACAGAGCACTGTATACCAAACACAAGAAATTGAATCTTACGGGCCCGACGGCGCGTACGGTGGAGGTGTGGCATGGTGTTCAGCGACGGATGGGCTGGCAGGGACGCCTAACGAAGGCTACCCCCTTGTGGGAACCTGACATTTTGGGGCGACTTAGTGCATATGCGGGCTTCGATAAATGGGACCTCATCGGGATTTCAACAGTGGGGGACATGTGGATTAAGGGCATTAAGGCATCGTTTTCTGATCTACAAGTTAAGTACCACCTAGCGCCAGGTGAAAAATTCCGATATCTTCAAATTAGTCACGCCATTGACTCCGCCCTCCCTAAGGACGCCTCTTTGCCGGACTCCTCTCCGCTGGAGGATAGGCTCCTGTTGGATCCTATGCCACGTAAGGCTATCTCCCTCACATATAAAAAAATTGATTAATAATCGGACTGATCCACTGGTGAAATTACGTATGACATGGGAGGCAGACCTGGGGGACCTAGCTGATGAGGATTGGATGGAGGCACTGGTCTCGCCCAGAGAGGTAGCTATCCCGATGCGTATACGTTTGATTCAACTTAAAGTCCTCCATAGAGTATACTTTGATGCCCCGCTGCTGTATCGGCTGGGTAGGAGACCGAGACGCTCTCTGTCTTCGGCACTGTAATCAGACAGGTACCTTTATGCATATTTTATGGGACTGCCCCCACATACGACGGTACTGGACAGACGTCACCAGACAACTAGCTAGGACCTGTGACAAGCCCCTACACTCAACGTCCGCACTGTGCCTCCTTAATATTTGGCAAGCAACTGACCTTACACAAGCTGAACAAACTTGGGCCATGATGGGGTGGGGCATAGCGAAACGGAACATAGCTCAGAAGTGGGGTGTAGACACACTGCCATTGCTGTCAGACTGGGCTAGGGATATGGACCGCGCCATGATTGCGGAGAAAACTGTTTACAAAGGAAGGGGATGCCCACATAAATGGGATCACAAATGGGGACGATGGAACAAATACAGGGGTGAGATTTGTGTTTCCCCGACGGTGGAGCTGAGAAGGGCGAGACTGGTGGAATGGGACGGAGCGGATGTTGAGTTGAGAGCATGTAGTGAGAGTAATCAGGTTTAGCTTAGATCGCTCTAGCTTGCCTATCTGTGGGTGGGTTCTCCCCCCCCCCCCGAAGGATCGTAATGTACTGCTTCGGATGTACTGCGCTGGGCTTCTACTGGGTCAAGAATTGGATTTATTGTGATGTCCTCTTACTCACCTTCTATCCGAGATGTCAATGTACTGTCATTTGTTGCTGCATATGTTTTAATAAAAATTGTTTTAAAAAAAAAAATTACAGATTACCCTTGTTGATAGCCCCCATGCAACTTTCAAACCACATGACATATAAGGGCTAATAGTATCACAAGTTTGGTTCCTCTTAGTTACAAGGATTCATCAGAACTGCTTAGTTCTTGGGCATCGTTGACAAAAATATGTAGTGGCATTAGGCATGCACATTTTTTTGCCCCTCATTTTTTTCTATGAATCATGGCATTCAGTAAATTTCACTAGTGTGAATGCCTTTCAGAGGGCATGTTCTATCATATATCAAACTTGAGACTTGTTTATCACCTTCATCTCTCTTTTTAATTTTGTGAAAGAATGTCAACAAAAAAATATGCAACTTTGTTTCTGTTCTGGTTTGTAGATCGGCAGTAGAGGGAGTAACAATCAGGTTCAAGGGTTTATGCTCTGAAGCCACAGTGAAGGCTTGACATGCAGGTGTAGATGAATATATCTGCATTTCCCCCAGAGCAGCATTTGCTTTTTAATTACAAGTGCCTCTGCATGGTGGGTCTGAAGCACTTCTGGGATAAACAGTTGAGAGTGTTCAGATGGCTTCTTAGCCTAACACCCAGGGCAGTCTGCCAGAGGGTTAAGCACAGGTTAATTTAGTGAATTGTGTAGTTCACCCTGACAGGGATTGTGGATGTTGCTTGAGAAGGATCTTTACTAGGTCTTGGCATAAAACTCCGCTCCGCTCGCAGAGTTTGCAGGTCCACATTTTTTTTTTGTTGGTGCGCTTTAAATGTCGTTTTGCACGTGCAGGAGCGACTTGCCGGGCACTCACGAGCTCCCTTGAGATCTCCTAGCCGTTTGGAAGTGCCACGAGATTTGCTAGCCGCCTGCAAGCTCCCGTGAGATTTTGTCAGTCGATAACACAGCTTTAGGCCACGCCAGCGACTTCAAGTGGATGCTTTGTGACATATGCGAATGCACACGATCTACCGCAAAAGATTCTCTCCTCGAGAAACATCTAAATCTTCCCGAAATTACGATTTGGAGTAAAAAACCTCCTCAAATGCAACGTTTGCGTTGGTTTTTTGTGCGAGGAGTCCTTTTTTTTAAAAACTTTTTTTTCCAACGGGAAGGAAGTGCCCCAGAGTCTCCAACATCCTGTTCCTGTCCAGCAGGCTCTTCCCAGTGCTTTGTCCATCTCCTGGTCACTTTACATTTGGATTTGGAGCTGGAAGGATCACTCTTTGTGGCTGCTGCATATACCATTGGATTTAAGGACTTTGTATTTGAGATTTCACAAGTAAGTAAAAAAAACTGTTGTATAAGGGAATTTTGTTTGTTTGATAGAGGAAATGCATCAGGATTTATTTCTATTTTTATTTGCTTTTTTAAATTTATTGCGGTGGGGGTGGCCTGCAGTTTCAGTAGGGGCCTACTTATTTTTTGCATGTAATTTTTCTTATTTTGTAAAGGAAAAATGTAGCACAGTTTAGTACATTTTCTCCATGGTTTTTTAATAAATTTGCAATATTCTTTTAATTTACTATGTGGCCTAGTCTGCCAATGAGCCATCTAGCCAGTAAGCCCAGTACTAGTCTTGGGTACATGAAACAACTGTTTATGTGGTGTCTGTTGACTGGGTGTGAGTGCTTGCAATGTTCAACACTCCGTCCATCATCTCCTTTGGTTTTGCTATGTTCGCCCTAAGTTGGCAGGGTATGCCCAGACGTGGGTCCCTTGCTCACTTTGCCACTGGATTCAAGATAGCCTGGCTGATGACGGCTGTAAGCCAGAAACCGGTCCCAGGATGCTTGTTTCCGGTCCAGGGAAGACATGGCTTGGCAGTTCGGGCTGGACTGTTCCCATGAGGCACACGGTCAGACTGATTTGCATATGGCCATGTCTGAACTGGGGTGGCGGAGTGAGCTAAAGAATGATGATGGAAAACCCAGATCAGTTGACTGGGGGTGAGTGCTTGCAATGTTCAACACTCCGTCCATCATCTCTTTTGGTTTTGCTATGTTCGCCCTAAGTTGGCAGGGTATGCCCAGACGTGGGTCCCTTGCTCACTTTGCCACTGGATTCAAGATAGCCTGGCTGTTGACGGCTGTAAGCCAGAAACCGGTCCCAGGATGCTTGTTTCCGGTCCAGGGAAGACATGGCTTGGCAGTGCGGGCTGGACTGTTCCCATGAGGCACAGGGTCAGACTGATTTGCATATGGCCATGTCTGAACTGGGGTGGCGGAGTGAGCTAAAGAATGATGATGGATTAAACCCAGATCAGTTGACTGGGGGTGAGTGCTTGCAATGTTCAACACTCCGTCCATCATCTCCTTTGGTTTTGCTATGTTCGCCCTAAGTTGGCAGGGTATGCCCAGACGTGGGTCCCTTGCTCACTTTGCCACTGGATTCAAGATAGCCTGGCTGATGACGGCTGTAAGCCAGAAACCGGTCCCAGGATGCTTGTTTCCGGTCCAGGGAAGACATGGCTTGGCAGTTCGGGCTGGACTGTTCCCATGAGGCACAGGGTCAGACTGATTTGCATATGGCCATGTCTGAACTGGGGTGGCGGAGTGAGCTAAAGAATGATGATGGATTAAACCCAGATCAGTTGACTCGGGGTGAGTGCTTGCAATGTTCAACACTCCGTCCATCATCTCCTTTGGTTTTGTCTGTTGAATTGAAACATCATTTAGGCAATGGATAGCATTGGATTAAAATACAAAATGTGTTTTTTTGTGGTATTGCACATTTTTTTCCCCTGCAAACAGTGCATAGGGTAGGTTAATGCCTTTGGAGGATGTGTGTTGTTGTAAAAAATGTTAGCCCTGTTAATTTTCGTTTTTGGCATTGCTGAATTAATGCTGTGTTCTCTGTGTTACCACCATGCCTCCTTTGTCTGGCCAGTGTGTGAGTGTGTTTGCCATAGGCCACCATTTGTCTTTGTTCCCCATGCCATGTAACCAGGGGCCATTTTGTATAGTCAGTCTCCATAGGCCTGCATGTGTTATTTGTTTTCCATGCCTCCTGCTTGCTGTTGTGACCATGTGGCTGGTGGCCATTTTGTGTAGCCAGCCTGTGTGCTTTTGCCATAGACCTGCATGTCTTCTTTGTTGTGGCCATGCCTTCTTGCTTGTTGTTGTGACCATGTGGCTGGCGGCCATTTTTTGTAGGGAGCCAGTGTGTTTTTGCCATAGGCCTTTATGTGTTCTTTGTTGTACCCATGCCTCCTTGCTTGCTGTTTAACCATGTGGTTGATGGCCATTTTGTGTAGGCAGCCAGTGAGCTTTTGTCATAGGCCTGCATGTGTTCTTTGTCGCCCATGCCTTCTTGCATGTTGTGACCATGTGGCTGACGGCCATTTTGTGTAGCCAGCCAGTGTGCTTTTGCCATAGGCCTGTATGTGTTCTTTGTTGTGGCCATGCCTCCTAGTTTGCTGTTTGACCATTTGGTCGGTGGCCATTTTGTGTAGGTAGCCAGTGTGCTTTCACCATAGGCCTGATAATATGTTCCTTGTCCCCCATGCCTTCTTGCTTGTTGTGACCATGTGGCTTGCGGACATTTTGTGTAGCCAGCACTGTGCTTTTGCCATAGGCCTGCATATCTTCTCTTTGTTCCCACTGCCTTCTTGCGCAGTGTTGTTGTTGTTGACCATGTGGCACTGGTTGTCAGCCATTTTGTGTGTCCAGACAGTATGCCCCTTTGCCATAGGCTTGCATGGACGGTTGAGATAGCAGTTTAATAAATTATATGCTTGAGGATAATTTCACTTTTTTTATCTTAGGTTTTTAATGTTAATCTTTTTTAATGTTTTTTTAATTTTACCTCTTTTATTTTAGGTTTTTAAAAATTGTACCTCTTATTTTCGGTTTTTTAATTCTAGTTGTTTTTAATTTTTGTATTTTTTTTAATTGTAATTTTTAAAATAGTTTTCTATTTGGTTTTGTTCAATTCCCCCCGCCTCCCCCCCCCCCCATTTGACCAACATCCGGTATCAACCCCATATCTGCTATAGGCACACAATATCATTCATTGTCTATGGATTATTCCATTGTTCCCTTGTCACCTGCACCTCTCTGAGTGCCACATCCCATTCCCAACTTAATGCACATAAAGCAAACAGTTACATCTGCATGTTTTTGTTGTTGCTCTTTGTTATCCTTCCTGAGTGTACGCCATGAAACGGAAAGTTTATGTTGGTGTGGTTTTACAAATGGACACACTGTATTGCTATTTATTTATAATAACTTAAGTAACCAGTGACCACACTAAATGGTATTGTTTCTTTGTAGTACTAATTGAACTGCAACAATACCACGTTTCACTGATGTTCTTCTTGCTTGTTTGCTTTTAGGTGCACAAGAGACAACATCACCCACAGTACTGCCAGACAGAAGGCCTGTGCATGACGTGATGCGTGACCAGTGATCACATAACACGGACATCTCTTCAGCTTGTGAAGCTAAGTGCCACTGCCAACTGAAAGCTTCAAGATGGCCCCAAAGAAAGGTGCTGCCAAGAAAGTGGCCAGTGGGGAGGAGAAAAAGAAGCTGATTTCCACCACTGGTGTGCCGACTTAGACCTTTTTTGGCAAACTTGTGCCTGCCGCACCGGCCTCCGGGGAGCACCCCCGCATCAGCGGACTCACCCCAACCTAGGGGCAATCCCATATTTGTCAGAGACGGCAATCACTCTAATCAGAGCAATGCCGACAAGCAGTGACGTTGAAATGGAGTTATCTCTTTCGTAAAGTGGTACCTAATCGTTGCATGAAACTCAGATAAGTGGACAACAACAGCTGCAGCCAGCAATAGTAGTTCCTCCAAAAGTAATAGCAATTTAGGAGATTGAGCTTCATGCTGAGGAAGTAGAAGAAGCCACTCTTTCAGAAGATCCATTAACTTCCAGATCTCCAGCAAGAAGGAGGAGAGTTAGTCCACTATCTTCTTCTCCAAGCCCCCCTTCTGATGATCAAGACTCCACTTGGATCCCGCCTCAGTCTGAGAGTGAGACATGCAGGAGAGGCTAGGGAAAAGGAAGGTTCCTGAAAGCCTTAGCGTTATGGATGTAGAAAAGGAGGATGACAACGAGCCAGTCATCATGGATGTTAGCCCAGCCCCAGTGGAGACTGACGTTACCCCATCTCAACCTGCTCTGAGGGATGTGGTACAGATACCACCACTGCCAGCTGCCATATTTGAAAGGCCCCAGCAGCGACCTACATCCACAACCACCTCAGTAGAAGTAGGCATTGTAGAGAGGCAAACGTCAAAGCGCTCACCTATTGCCAGTTCATCCGAAATTGGCAGTGGCACCAGTGTCAGAAAGTCGACCTCCCCAGTTTGGAACTTATTTACGGTTAGCAGAAAGGAGTCGAACATTGCCATATGCTCCATTTGCATTGCAAGTGTTAGTCGGGGTAAACTTGTTACAAACTATGGTACCGGAGGCCAAATAACCCATTTGAGAAAACACCACACAACACAGTGGGAGGAGCACCTCAATGGCCCAAAAACTGCAAGTTGTGTTGGTGAAGGGGTGAAAGGCTGAGCAGGGAATCTGATCCGATCATGGTGGAAGGTGAAGAAGAGGAAGACATTTTCATTACACAAATCAGCCCTGTCCCTAGCAGTGCAGTATTAACGCCCATATCAGCAACTTCACAATGGCACAAGACTCAGGTCGAGACACCAAGACAAGAGCATACAGTGACTGCCCTGTTGAGACGCACATTGAGCCTACCACCGTCTGCTCTCAAGACGTCACCTGCATCAGTGGCACCACAAAAGAAAAAAATCCAGACTACTATTCCTGACATGTTTAGGCAGGAGGGGTAGTATGAACGCAACCACCCAATGGCACGTTTGTACAACATGAAGCTGGCTAAAGTGTTAACACTGGACCTCCTCCCTTTTGCTTTTGTGGAAGGGGTGGGTTTTCTAGAATTTGTGGCAGCCATCTGCCCGAAACTGAAGATTCCCAGCCGGTCCTATTTTGCCAGAGTTGCTGTTCCAGCACTACATCACCATGTACTGGAATTGCTTGGACAAGCTTTGCCACAGAGTGTTGTTCACACTATGCACCTGACAACAGACATGTGGACCAGTTGCCAAGCCAATGATTACATGTGCATCACTGCACACTGGATCTCTTTTGTGGAGGTTAGAGAAATTATATCTGCAGGTGTTGACACTGCTGAGATTTTATATGGCACTCGGAAGCATGCAATAGTAGCCATGTTCGCTATGGAGAAATCCCATACTGCTGCAAACATTTTGGAAGACTTTAACAACAAGGTCTTTGAATGGTTGTAACCAAGAGGGCTTAACATTGGATTTGTTGCCACGGACTTTGGCAGTAATATACTTAAGGCAATGGCAGATGGTGGCTATTTCAGGGTCCTTTGTTTGGCGCACTTCATCAACATTATTGTATAGGACTTACTCAAAAAAGAAGACTGAGTCAGCAAATTACTGTCCACCTGCAGAAGAATCTGCACTCATTTCAGCCATTCTTTTTTAGCCCTGATGCAGCTCAGGGTCATTCAACGTGATAAAAGAATGCCAGTTAAAGCACTCATACAGGAGGTGCCAACACGTTGGAACTCAAACTTATTACATGTTGCAACGTCTGTTTGAGCAGTACAGACCGATCAATGAATATGTCATGCAAAGAGGGGATGCAACTGTAAAAGGCATGATCATTGAGATAGACCAATGGGGCCTAGTCAAATGGCTGACAGAGATGCTGCTTCCTTTTGAGGTTTTCACACAGGAAGTCAGCAAGGAGGACATTACCATGGGCCAAGCTATCCCGTTGTTGCATATGCTAAAGGAACAGCTAAAGGAGGTATCTGAATGTACGTAGGTGTGGATGAAAGAAAAGATGCGTATGAGTTGGTGGAGCGCTTAATCCTTCATTTATCTTTTAATACAAGGATGCAAAGAGATATTGTGTCATCCAAATGATACATCTGTGCCACAGTTCTTGATCCAGGGTACAAACCATTACGGGCCACTTTCATTCCTTTTTCAATGGGGATGCTTCAAACTACAAAACGTGGACTGCTGAGCAAGGCAGTGACCTAGAAAAAGTACTTCTGGGAATTAGAGGCCAACTCCTCCAGGACACAAGTTCTGTGGTGCAGCCTTCAACTTCAGAGCCTGAGGGCAGTGCTGTTGGCTCACAGCAGCCAAAACCAACAACAAGAACACCAGCAACAACAGGAATAAGAGCATCAGCCCCAAAATCTGCATATGATTGGTTTCTACTGGCAGGGCTCAAGTCCAGTGCAGAGGCGAAGGCAAAAGAGGTCGAGCAAGGTGGATCACCATTGACTATTGAGAGGATGACATTGCAGTAATTGTTATCCTGCCTGGAAACTATTTAAGATGGTGGAAGAAAACTCGCCTATAAATAATGCTCAAACAGAGTCAAACATGAGCCAAGCAAAAAACAACACTATATAGACATGCAAATAGAGAAAGTTGACAATCAATCACATAGTATGCATTTGAAGATCACAATAATTCCACAGTGAGGATATACATTCTTATGTTTATTATAAATATCTGTACAATCTAGTCTCAGTATTGTATAATCGCAACATAATAAATAATGCAATTAATGAAAAACAATGCCAAGACACAAAGCATCAATAACTATTTCTGATCCCACACTTTCCATACATACCACATTCATACACAGACAATCTACACATTATAAAAACAGCAAAATAGAATTAAAAGAGCTGGGAGATCCATCTCTCAAAAATATTCAATGAGCAGACTGGGATGTCAGCCTCTACACAGATCAATAGACGTCAGTATTTTTAGAAAGATGTTTTTTGCACAGTGTCATATAATCACAATAAAGTTTTATCAGTGTCCTAGGTGAGAGATCTTCAAAGTAGAGATAGATATATCGCTATTGCAGACAATCCATATATTGGTTCTGTTTCTTGGTGGTCTCCACAGATTGCGCCGATGCGCGTTTCGGTAATGACCTAACAAAGAGGTTGCACCTTCCTCAGGGCGCTAAAAACATATGGGTATCAGGTGGTCTTGGAATCCAACAGAAAATGTTTTGTTCACGTGAACCAAATTCAAGGTCATGGAGTATTCCCATTTTCAATAAAAAACAAAGGCGAGAGTAAGTCGACCCAGATGTAAAGGGCTCCTAGGACAGATCTTGCAAGGGGTTCCTTGGAACGCAATCCTCAGAGTAATGGTATGAAGAAATCAGAGTTCAGATACACACACTTTAAAAAGAGGTACGGGGGTCTGGAAGTGTCCCCTTACTGTTACGTAGAATGGATGCAAAATAAAAAAGATAAGATGTACAGTCGAAGAAATAAGCGGTGGGCAGAAAACTCCTGACGCGGTGGGGCACGGTGTTAGCCATTACTAACGGTCCCAACATTGAGAGGATGGTCCAGGCCTATCTGGATGACCCATCAGAGGTCTATCTTGATCAAAACCCATTTGTGTATTAGTATGGGAAAAGGCGCCAATGGCCAGTGCTCAGCAGGCTGGCAATACAGTATATGACTTGCCCGGAAGACAGTGTGTCTGCTGAACGTGTGTTCAGTGCAGCTGGTGCAGTTGTCACAGTGAGAAGGGCCACTCTCTCGCCCCAAAACTTGGAGAGATTAACCATGATCAAAATGAATCAGCACTTTATACCACCGAATTACACCATACCTGAAGTACGACAGGAGGAGGATAAGGGTGATTGGTCAGACTCAGTAGTGAGTTAGCTGACCTACTTCTTGGCGAACCACCTGAGTTTGAGGACAAACTCTACTTTCCTGACTACTAGGCCTAGGCCACCAACCATAGAACTCTCTCTCTCTATCGCCAAACTGCCTTGACCACCAAAAAAAAGATATAGCTAGGGGAATATTCTTTTATTTTATTTGTTAGTGTCTGACTGAGTAATGCAGCCCCACCGTTTTAGACACATTTTATTGATGAATTGGAGTTGCACCAGTGTGCAGTGAAGAAGCCTTTCCCAGGACTCAGGGCGTGACTACTTCAACAACTGCCACCAGAAGAAGGAAGCCATCAACTTCACAGAAACCAGATTTGATGATAACTCTAAAGAGGCCTACCTGACTCTGTCGAGTGGTGGTGAGAGAGGTGCATTGATTTTATTTGATTTGGGAAATGCAGTGTTGCCAAGTGTGTATGCTGCTGGCTGGCTCAAATTTGAAACTATGTGGTAATTGGGTGGAAGGCCTGTTGTTGTAGGTAACTGGAGACAGACATTTGGTGATCTTCACATTATACATGTGCTAGGCTACATATTATTATTATTATAATGATGATCATGACAGTTTTGCTCTCACCTAATTAATTGATCGTGCATCAGTCATAAAATGAATGATTGCAAAAAGGACTATTCGTCTCTCTTACACTGCCTCTGAGTCTTCTTGGTGCACTCCTTATGAAGTTTAGCTTCTGTCCTTCTCATTGATTCTACAATCTCATTTTTGTTTTACAATCCACAGGCCTTCTTTTCTCCTGCACAAAAAGGCAAAAGCACCATAGCACTCACGCTTACCCTTCCAGACCGCATCAGCCAGGCATCCAAGATTGACGAACAATGCAAGGAAAATGCAGATCCTCCTCCCAATTTTGCAATACAGTATATTTTTCTTTTAATAATCATTTTTAGAACTGTGTGTGTTGTTTGCTTCACTCCTACATAATTTGTATTTACTATTCAAACCTAGGTGACAGAACACTTAGATATATAATAATATAATAACTTGGGTCTCTCTGGGGTTGACAGACTGTTTGGGTTGCACTGCATTGATTTAAGTTAACTGTGTCATAATCATTCCCTCATTTCCTTTAACTCCCTCAACAGATTGATGATGGTTGGCTTCTCATTGCCCAGATGAATTTTGTCTTTGTGTAGTGCTTGTCTTTGTCACACCTTTCCCCAAATCCCATTTCCCATCCATTCATCAAACCCTAACCCTCTTCCCCCGGGCTGTGGGATTTATTGAGGTGTGACTTTATGGTTTACACCATTAATTGATCACACACTTGGTTGGGCAGATGTGGTGAAAGCAACACCAACTCGGTGCAGAATCTTCAGTGCTACTTCTATTACTGAAACAATAGCCCACACTGGCCCCATTTACCCACCCATGCATAAAAGTGATCGATATTTTAGATATAGAAGAACATCATTCGTCAGCATCATCATTCATGCATTGTGTTGCGTAAACGCTTACCCTTGTCCCTGTCATGATCCGAGTATTTACTACCTTAGTTTTAATTAATATACTAGCTCACTATTGGTCTGAATATTGTAGTACTGCATGTTATATTTTCATTATCAGGTATTCTTTGTTGCATAGTAGTTTGGTCTCAATTGTTTGTAAAGCTATGATATAATAATATATATAATCCATTAACTCAGTTTTTATTTAAATTTATTTAGTTGCCTGCGATGAATAATCCTTCCAATTAATCCTACAGTTGGAGTTCACCTAGGTGGGAGTGGGACCTCGCTTCTCCTTCACTGTTAGTGCACTATTTACTACCACCACCATGGCACCTTGAGAAACCATGCAGCCCACGCTTCATCTATTCAGGTAAGTGAAATATGGAGCACGTTGTTGTACTTGTAGGCAATATAGACAATGGAAAGTTGTAAACCCACCTCCCCTTAGTGGTCAGTTGCAGACTCCAGAGACTAGGAGAGTAGTAGTTTTACATGGGTATCACATAACTATTATACGCTATCAGCAGATTTTAAAAACAGGCCGCTGCTGAGGTAAAACTGGCAGCAGTGCAAAGTAAAACACCCCAAAAAAGATTTGAAGCATAATAACTACATTTATTACCCTAACAACAACAATATAAACCCACCCCTTCTACCATAAACTGCCCCACCCCTCTCCTCAAACAATTCTCCCCGTCCCCAACCAATGATCAAAATGTCCTAAAAAGTAAAACTAAAGTCCAAACTGTCCCGGTCCCAACTCCCATCCCACCAACAAGTTCCAGTCCCACTTACCAAAACAAAAGTAAAAAAAGGGGCAGAAGAAAACACTAACGGCGGGTCAGGAGCTTTTTGAGGTGCCCCTCCATCTTAATCTGCCTGGCTTCCATCTTAATCTGCCTGGCTTCGATCAGGTCCAGCCTCACCATGATGCGGCGGAAGTTGCAGTCAGAAATTGGGGGGGCAGCAGTGATGGAACGCCGGCGGGCCTCTGCCAATGGACTGCGGCACCAGTTTTGAGACTGAGAGGCTGGAGGCTGGCTGGGGCCCTGGGCAGCAGCATCCTCCTCCTGGGCCACCAGCTGTCGGTACTCGTCCCGTCTCCAGAGTTCTGCTGCCGCAGTCGGGCTGCTACATACTTCTGATTTGGATGACCACTACTAACAGCAGGAGTAATTAGAAATTGTAATTTGTAAATTGTAAATTGTGGCTCTGTGCAAAACACTTGTTTAAAATTATGTAGTGGGTGGCGCAGTAGCATCATATTGCTGCTCCTTGGGGCCATTCAATTTGATGTGATTAGAGTCACAGTCATTACCCACACATGCCTGCCATAAAACAAAAGGCAAATGGCAAATGCACTTACTGTCTGAAAAGAATTGGGCAGGTGTGGCCAAGAGCTCAACATGGCGGATGCGTAGATGCTGAGCTCCGTCCCGGCCAGTTATAAATCCTCCATTTATCCGTCTCAAGATGAGGAGATGACCCCCTTGTGGGGATAAAATAACAGCAAAAAGGCTCCGCAGCGAGAAGAGCAAAGAAAAAAGAGTCTCCGAAGTTGTTGAGATCTGGAACCACGAACGACGGACCAGCTGCGACAAACAGGCCCCGGACGCTGGATGCTGGGAGAGAGAGCGCGGCCACCTGAAAGGCCTCACTAGGCCCTGAACAGTAATAAGTCAGGCCGTACCCGAGTAGGAGCGGAACTCCTGCAGGGCTCACAGTAGGCCAAAACAGGACAACTGGGGCTGATTGGAACTGCAGACAAGGGACAACGTTTGGACAATCGGGTCTCCGGCACGTGTTATCGAAACGAAAGGTGGCGGAGAGAGAGGAGCTCCGCCCTAACCCTCACCGCAGAGTAGCACTCGCCTAAGCGAGGATGAGAAATCATGACGCCCAAAGGGACGACCGAGCGCGGGTTGGTGCCGAGGATGGTGCCCCACGCCACTAAGACCAGCAGGCCCATGACGCCGAAGGCCGGGAGAGCAAGCGCGGCCGCCTGAAAGCTCCTACTAGGCCCCGAACAAAGTAAGCTAGGCCGTACCGAAACGGAGAGAGACCCCTGCAGATCGCATAGCAGGCCAAAGCTGGACAACTGGGGATGATCTGCACAGTGGACAAAGGGCAGCGGTAGGAGAATCGGGTCCCCGGCCTGAGAAACCAAAAAGAAAGTGGCGAAGAGAGAGAAGCTCCGCCCCAACCCTCATCGCAGAGTGGCGCTCGTCTCAGCGAACCCAGGAAAGCGTGATGCCCGGATGAACGATCGAGTACGGGCGGGGGCCAGGGACGGTGCCTCACAACACTAAGGAGGCCCCTCTGGGAGAGTCCCGACACGGTACGCAGGCCCGAAGCAAACACAGAGGGAAGAACCTGGCAATCAGGCAGCCACAATCGATGCCCGGAGGGATCCAGGGTACTGAGTGGCAGAGACTCAGGTTGGGAGGAATTAAGGTGGTCAAGGCGCTCGAACGACTGAGGCGGGTGAGTCCTGCTGCTGGGTGAGTCTGAATGCTGTGCTTTTGGCGAGAGGCCTGGGGAAGAGTGGACACCACCTGTGGGCCGAGCCGGGGCCCCCGGAGAACAGGGAACGAGACCCCTGGGAAATGGAAGAGACACAGGCACAAGCAGAGGGGGAAGGAGGCTGAGCGAAGAGCAAGAGGCTGGCGCTACGAACGGAGACAATCCAGAAGATGAGCGCAAGACCTCCGCCCGGGTACTGCGTCAAAGGGCCCATTAGGCAAAAGTGAGACCAGGCTAAAAAAGGCTCTACCCAGGCTGGAAGCAGAAGCCACCGGACGGCCAGGCACATGGTATAAATTAAAGAAAGGAGTGAGTAGAGCCCCCTCTGGGAGCTCCGCCAGCAGTGAGAGTGAAGAAACTGGGCCGGGAAGGATAATCGAGGCCTGCAAGACTGTGGGAGAAATCGAAGGCCTAGCTCTGAACATGGAGAGGGGGGTCGCACACAAACTAACGCGGGACCCCGCTCCTGGTTTCCTTAATAGCTGAGAAATGATAGGTGTCTGACAAATATAGCGGTACAAGCTCCTGGAGACTCAGGGACTGGAGAGGTGGTGGAAAGAAGAGGCTGAAGAGATATTGAAAGGGCTTCCCATACTTCATCTTTAACACCGTTGTTAGACTTGGCATCTTTTGGCGTGTTTCCCCTGACTTTTTGCTTTCTGACCTCCCGGTTTTGACTCTGTTTTTGCTGGTGTGATGATTCTGCGCACTTTCCTCACTGCGGACCAGTGGGAAAGTGCAAGTGCTCCTGTATAAAATGCGTTATGGATTGGTGTTTCCATGATTGGCCTATTTGGTTTATGTGTCAGTCCCTTGTAAAGTGCACTGCGAGTGCCAGGGCCTATAGACCAAATGCTGTTGGTGGGCTGCAGCACTGGATTGTGCCACCCACGCAAACAGCCCGTAAGTGTAACTCGGGCCTGCCAACGCAGAGCCCGTGCGCAGCCTGGGGCTGCCATGTCGACTTGGCAAGTGCACACACTTGCAAGTCCCTAAACCTTCCCTTTTGCTGCATGTTAGTCACCCCTAAGGTAGGCCCAAGGTACCCCTGTGGGCAGGGTGCGTTGTACGCGAAAGGTAGGACATGCCCGGGTGTGTGCGGCATGTCCTGATAGTGAATTACAGCCTAGTTCGTTTTCACTATTGCAAGGCTACCTGTTCCCCCTAGGCCAGAACGGGCGGTTTTGATTATTACAGTATATAATCCTAACTGACCCCGGGAACATGGTAGAAATTCGAGTTTAGTATGCCTGGACTCAGAATGATAAAATGCAGCTTTTAGTGAAGTTGGTTTTAACATTCTGTGTTTGAAAATACCACTTTTAGAAAGTGGGTATTTTCTTGTCTAACCATCCAAGCCTGCCTCTGCGAGGTTGTGTAGTCCGTGTCTGGAATGTGAGTGACAGGGGCTGGGGGATGCCAGGAGACAGGGTGAGTCAGCGCAGGGCTGAATAGCCAGATCGACCTGTAGATGGGTGGGAGGGGTCGCACCTGGGCCCTGAATAGGACAGTGCCTTCCCTCCACAATGCTGGCTCCACCTCCTGTGGTGCGTCTGATGTCCCTGGCCTACTCACTGAAAGAAGGGACGGAGACTTGTCAACAAAGTGCTCCAGAACTGGTTTGGACTAGGCGAAGGCCTCTCTGCCTTCAGAGAACAAAGGAATTTGGGATATAAATATTGGGGCCCTGACCCCATGAATTTAGATCTCGCTGGAATCAAGGAACCTGCCAAGACGAAGAGCTGGAAGAGCTGCCAGGAGGAGTACTGCCCCTTTGCTGTGTTGTTGCTTTGTTGGGTTGGCCTGCAGTTGCTGCTTCTGTCTTGGGCAGTGAAAGGACTGGACTGAACTTTCTCCAAACTTGTGCTGAGTATCTCCAAGGGCCAGAAACCGAGCTGGCCTCCTGTTAAGAAGTCTCAGGGACTACAAAGACTTCACAAGCCTCTGGGTACCGCTTCTGGAACGCTGTTTCAGTTGCCACAGAGGAAGGTAACCGCAACCGACTCCGTCAACCGAATCCATCCCTGGCCGGTGACCTGTTTGCACCGCAGACCGCATCGCCCCGCTTCGCATCGCAACCCTGGTCTCACCGTGGGCGACGTCCGACGCCGCCAACATCGAGCCGCTGCTTGCAGCGTGACCTGTGGGCACCGCAGTTCGCATCGCATCGCTTCACTGGGCCAGCCGGACCAGACCGACACTGTCGCTGCAACTGGCTCAAGAGTCGAGACCGCACCGCATTTGGGGCACCGCTCGCACGTCTGCGACGCACCGCTCCGACTCGCACCGCTGTCCGACGCCAGCTCCCGCACTCCAGCTAGGTCGCCTGCATCGCAACCTGTCAGCACCGCATCGAGCATCGTCTCACCCTGCACTGCACGCCTTGGACTCACCGACTCCGTCTGCACGACGCTCATCGAGCCGCTGCCTGCACCGCATCGAGGGACACCGCACCTTGCATCGCTCCGTCTTGCACCGCAACCGCGACGAACGCCGACCGGCTCGTACACTCCGTACCAGCCACAACGAGAAAGGTACTGTAACCGAGTCTGTTCATGACTCTGCTGGCCCGTATCGACGCGGTCGGCTGGAACTGTTAGACTCTGTGGTTTTCAGCATCACGGTAGGCTCGGACGGAGCTACCGACTCGTACGAACTTTGCTTTTGTGCTATTCCTGCAAAGAAGAAGTTAACGTATCAAGTATTCATTCGTAAAGTATAGTATTGTGGATTTTTGTCGTAATTGGTCTTGTCTTGAGTATATAAAATATTGGTTATTTTTCTAAACTGGTGTGGTGTCCGTTTGTAGTGCTTACACTGTATTACTGTTGGTTATGTGCAAATGCTTTACACACTGCCTCTGAATTAAGCCTGACTGCTCGTGCCAAGCTACCACGAGGGTGAGCAGGGGTTACTTCACGAGTGTAACAACCCTTACCCTGACTAGGAAGAAGGGTCCCTACTTGGACAAAGGTGCAAGCCCTTGCCAACTAGAGATCCCATTTCTAACATTGGTTGTCAGCGGTGAGGATAGGACTTGTGTTTGCACTTGACTTACAGTGATTGGTGTGCACTACTACCATATCGCAGACCATTACGTACCACATACTGGTTCTTTTTCTTTTGGCCTATTTTTGATCTTGCCAGTTTTCAACTCACGACTTTTGTCATGCCTGAATCAATTGCATCATCCGTTGCATCTCTGGAAGTTATCTTTGAGGAGGACAGGTTGGAATCCTACGCCGTAAAGGAGTTACGAGCGATTTGTAAAAACCTGAAAGTCCAAATTAAAGGCCTCACAAGGAAGGAGGAGCTACAGAAGGCGCTGAGGGCCTGGGTAGCAGCCAGACATGCCAATGGGCAGCCTGGTGATCTCAGTGAGGAGGCGGAGGAGCCTATTTCCAGGGTGGATGTGCTTTTGGGTAGGGGGAACCCGCCAGGTCAGGCAGCAGCAGTCTGTCCCCAGAGGAGCTGGAGGACAGGCGGGAGGCAAGGCAGTTCGAGCTGCAGAAGCTCAGGCTGGAGAGTGAGCGGGAGGAGAAGAGATTGGCCATAGAGGAGAGGAAGATGCTCTTAGAGCATGAGAGAGAACTGAAGGAGCTAGAACTTAGGAGTAAGTCAGGCTCAGATGGTGGCAGCAATTCGTCCAGAAAGGCAGACAGGATTGTGCACATTCCCAAGAACGTAGGCAAGGAGTTTAAGAAGGGGGATGACATACAAAGGTGGTTCCAGGGTTATGAGGCAGCCATACACATGAATGGGGTCCCTGAGGAGAATTGGGGAGCAGGATTGTGGCCACTTTTCCCGGAAGAAGCAAGGGATGCTCTGATAGCTTTGGGTAAGGGGTATCACCTCACCTATGCTGACATGAAGGATGCCCTTCTCACGAAGTATGGTCTTACTCCTGAAAAGTACAGGGATCAGTTCAGGTCCAGTAAGAAGTCTGATGCCAACACTTGGTTGGAATGTGTGGATGTGTTCTGCAGGTCTCTGGATGGTTGGGTGAAGGGCAGTAGTGTAACAGATTTTCAGGGGCTCTACAACTTGATTGCATGGGAGCACTTGTCTAGTCTATGTTTTGCAGATCTGCGCCAGCACCTAGTGGATAGTAAGCTAACTGACCCCAGGAAGCTTGCTATGGAAGCGGACCGCTGGGTGAGTACCAGGGTCCACAAGAAAGCGTTTGGGGGAGACTCAGCCAAAGGTGGGCAGGGTCCCCAGCAGAAAGGTGGGGGGACAAGGGTAAAGCACAGGAGTTCTCTAAAGGGCCCCAAACTAGTACCCAGGGTAAAGGTTCCCAGCCCCCCGGTGATAAGAAGAAAGGGGTCTCTACAGGGAAGCCTGTTGAGACCGGCCCCCGTAAGTGTTATGCATGTGACCAGGTAGGTCACTTTAAGGGGGACCCCAAGTGCCCGAAGGGGACACAGCCACCCACCGGTGGACAGTCCAAAGTGTTGGCTAGTGTAGCGCTTGGGGAGGAGGGGTGCCCACAGGAGGGTGGGGATCCCGCAGAAATGACCCTTGTCTCACTCGGGGACAGTGAGATGGTCCCAGGAAACCAGGTGCCCCCTAACACAAAGAAATATAGCACCTGGGTGACCATTAACGGGAACAGGGTAGAGGCTCTCAGAGATACTGGAGCCAGTGTGACCTCAGTCCGGTGTCACCTGGTGTCTGAGAAGCAAGTAGTCCCAGGAGCATTCCACCAAGTAGTTGCTGTCGACAACTCTGAGCGCCAGTGTATGGTGGCGCAGGTTCCCTTTGAATGGGGGGGTCTCAGGTCCCTTGAGGGTGGTTGTGAGCCCTACCATGCCTGTCGATTGTCTGCTAGGAAACGACCTGGAGCAGTCCTCATGGAAGGAGGTTGAGCTCAGGTCTCACTTGGAGATGCTTGGGTTGCCAGAGTGGGCATGCGTGTCTACTCGGTCAATGGCAGCCAGAAAGGGTGATCAAGAGGACTTGGAGCCTGAAACAGTGGCCCAAGTCCCTGCCAAGAGAAAGGGCAGGGGGCGCGGGAAACCGGCCCCCGAAGTTCCCACGGACCGGGAGGAGGCGGACCTCGAGGGGGACGCCCCGGTGCCTACAGGGGAGCAGGTAGCCGAACTGGGAGACATCTCTGAGCTGACCCATTGGCAGCAAGAAGGGGGTCCCACCAGGGAGGAGTTCTGCAGGGAGCAGAACGAGTGCCCTACTCTGGAGGGTCTGCGGCGGCAGGCTGCAGACCAGGCAGCTGGTAATCAGTCCGGGTCACATCTGATCTACTGGGAGAGCGGTCTCCTATACAGTGAGCCTAAGGTTGCTGAGCCTGGGTCAGCCCGTGTGCTGGTGGTACCCCAGCGCTTCAGGACCTTCCTACTGGGTCTGGCTCATGACGTGCCTTTGGCAGGACATTTGGGGCAGGACAAGACCTTTGACAGGCTTGTCACCCACTTCTTTTGGCCCCAAATGCGAAGGCAGTCAGATGCACACTGCAGGTCTTGCCAAACTTGCCAGGCAAGTGGTAAGAGTGGGAGGAAGGTCAAAGCTCCTCTCCAACCTTTTCCGGTTGTTGGAACACCCTTTGAAAGGGTAGGGATGGATATTGTGGGGCCGCTGGATCCCAAGACAGCCATGGGCAACAGGTACATCCTGGTCTTGGTGGACCATGCCACCCGGTACCCGGAGGCAATCCCTCTCAGGACAACGACGGCGCCAGTGGTGGGCCGGGCGTTAATGGGGATCTTTTCCCGTGTGGGATTCCCCAGAGAGGTGGTTTCCGATAGGGGGACCAATTTCATATCGAAGTATATGACATCCCTGTGGAAGGAGTGTGGTGTAACCTACAAGTTCACCACTCCTTACCACCCACAAGGAAACGGTCTGGTGGAGAGATTCAACCAGACCTTGAAAGGCATGATCAAGGGTCTAACAGAACCCATGAGGCGTAAGTGGGACGTCCTCTTGCCATGCCTACTCTTTGCATACAGGGAGGTGCCTCAGAAGTCTCTTGGGTACAGCCCCTTTGAGCTCCTGTATGGCCACCCTGTCAGAGGACCTCTGAGTTTGGTGAAGGAAGGCTGGGAGGCGGCTCCCAGGAAAACTCCCCAGCATGTATTTAGCTACATGCTGGCCTTTAGAAACCAAACTGCCCGCTTCAGGAAACTCGCTCAGGCGAACCTAGAAGCAAGCCAGGAAGAAATGAAGAGATGGTATGACCAGAATGCCACTCTGGTCGAATTTCAACCTGGGCAGAAAGTGTGGGTAATGGCCCCAGTGGCACCTTGTGCCTTGCAGGACAAGTGGACTGGGCCATATGAGGTAAAGGAGCGCAAAAGTGACGTCACCTACCTGGTGGATTTGCAGGCTCCAAGGAACCCGTTGAGGGTCCTTCACGTGAACCACCTCAAGCCCCACTTCGAGAGGTCCGAAGTGAGTATGCTCTTGGCGACAGATGATGGGGTGGAAGAGGAGAGCGAGCCTCTCCCTGACCTCCTGTCTACCAAGGAGCATGATGGGTCAGTAGAGGGTGTGATCCTCTCCCCTACTCTGACTCAGGAGCAGCAGGGGGACTGTCGCCAGTTGTTGGGACAGTTCGCCCCACTGTTCTCTCTGACCCCCGGTGTTACTCACTGGTGTACCCATGACGTGGACACCGGTGACAGCCATCCTGTGAAGCACAAGATTTACAGGTTGACTGACCGGGTCAGAGCCAGCATCAAGGAGGAGGTCTCTAAGATGTTGGCGTTAGGGGTGATTGAGCCCTCCCACAGTCCTTGGGCCAGCCCAGTGGTCTTGGTCCCAAAGGCTGCGGCGCCCGGTGCCACTCCAGAACTCCGGTTTTGTGTGGACTACCGTGGGCTCAATGCCGTCACCAGGACTGACGCGCACCCCATCCCCAGAGCTGATGAGCTCATTGATCGGTTGGGAGCTGCCCGGTTCCTCAGCACGTTTGATTTGACGTCTGGGTACTGGCAGATTGCCTTAACCGATGGGGCCAAGGAGAGATCAGCATTCTCAACCCCAGAAGGTCATTACCAATTCCGGGTGATGCCCTTTGGGTTGAAGAATGCCCCTGCCACCTTTCAGAGGTTGGTCAATCAGGTGTTGGCTGGGCTGGAGGATTTCAGTGCCGCCTACCTGGATGACATTGCTGTGTTCAGTTCCAGCTGGGAAGAACATTTACAGCACCTTGAGAAAGTGTTGAGGGCTCTGCAAGGTGCAGGCCTCACGATCAAGGCCAGTAAGTGCCAGATCGGGCAGGGTTCTGTGGTGTACTTGGGACACCAGGTAGGAAGCGGCCAGGTGGCGCCCCTACAACCCAAGATTGACACCATTCTGGCTTGGGAGCCCCCCAAGACCCAGACAGAGGTGAGAGCCTTCTTAGGTCTCACCGGTTACTATAGGAGATTTGTTAAGGGCTATGGCACCATCGTTGCCCCCTTAACAGAGCTGACCTCTAAGAGGCAGCCCAGGAAAGTGATCTGGACTGAGTCCTGCCAGAAAGCTTTTGATGCCCTGAAGGCAGCCATGTGCACGGCGCCCGTGCTCAAGTCACCTGACTTCTCCAAAGAATTCGTCGTGCAGACTGACGCTTCAGAGCATGGTGTGGGAGCGGTGCTCTCACAACTGAACGAAGAGGGCCTGGATCAGCCTGTAGTCTTCCTTAGCAGGAGACTACTTCCCAGGGAACAGAGGTGGAGTGCCATAGAAAGGGAAGCTTTTGCTGTGGTCTGGGCACTGAAGAAGTTGAGACCATACCTGTTTGGGACTCACTTCCGGGTTCAGACAGACCACAGGCCCCTCAGATGGTTGATGCAAATGAGGGGCGAGAATCCAAAACTGCTGAGGTGGTCCATCTCCCTACAGGGAATGGACTTTACGGTGGAACACCGTCCTGGTACAGAACACGCCAACGCAGATGGTCTGTCCAGGTTCTTCCGCCTTAGTGAAGAGAACTCCAATGGGGTTGGGTAGTTCTCCCTACTTTCAGCTGGAGGGGACATGTGTTAGACTTGGCATCTTTTGGCGTGTTTCCCCTGACTTTTTGCTTTCTGACCTCCCGGTTTTGACTCTGTTTTTGCTGGTGTGATGATTCTGCGCACTTTCCTCACTGCGGACCAGTGGGAAAGTGCAAGTGCTCCTGTATAAAATGCGTTATGGATTGGTGTTTCCATGATTGGCCTATTTGGTTTATGTGTCAGTCCCTTGTAAAGTGCACTGCGAGTGCCAGGGCCTATAGACCAAATGCTGTTGGTGGGCTGCAGCACTGGATTGTGCCACCCACGCAAACAGCCCGTAAAGTGTAACTCGGGCCTGCCAACGCAGAGCCTGTGCGCAGCCTGGGGCTGCCATGTCGACTTGGCAAGTGCACACACTTGCAAGTCCCTAAACCTTCCCTTTGCTGCATGTTAGTCACCCCTAAGGTAGGCCCAAGGTACCCCTGTGGGCAGGGTGCGGTGTATGCGAAAGGTAGGACATGCCCGGGTGTGTGCGGCATGTCCTGATAGTGAATTACAGCCTAGTTCGTTTTTCACTATTGCAAGGCTACCTGTTCCCCCTAGGCCAGAACGGGCAGTTTTGATTATTACAGCTATATAATCCTAACTGACCCCGGGAACATGGTAGAAATTCGAGTTTAGTATGCCTGGACTCAGAATGATAAAATGCAGCTTTTAGTGAAGTTGGTTTTAACATTCTGTGTTTGAAAATACCACTTTTAGAAAGTGGGTATTTTCTTGTCTAACCATCCAAGCCTGCCTCTGCGAGGTTGTGTAGTCCGTGTCTGGAATGTGAGTGACAGGGGCTGGGGGATGCCAGGAGACAGGGTGAGTCAGCGCAGGGCTGAATAGCCAGATCGACCTGTAGATGGGTGGGAGGGGTCGCACCTGGGCCCTGAATAGGACAGTGCCTTCCCTCCACAATGCTGGCTCCACCTCCTGTGGTGCGTCTGATGTCCCTGGCCTACTCACTGAAAGAAGGGACGGAGACTTGTCAACAAAGTGCTCCAGAACTGGTTTGGACTAGGCAAAGGCCTCTCTGCCTTCAGAGAACAAAGGAATTTGGGATATAAATATTGGGGCCCTGACCCCATGAATTTAGATCTCGCTGGAATCAAGGAACCTGCCAAGACGAAGAGCTGGAAGAGCTGCCAGGAGGAGTACTGCCCCTTTGCTGTGTTGTTGCTTTGTTGGGTTGGCCTGCAGTTGCTGCTTCTGTCTTGGGCAGTGAAAGGACTGGACTGAACTTTCTCCAAACTTGTGCTGAGTATCTCCAAGGGCCAGAAACCGAGCTGGCCTCCTGTTAAGAAGTCTCAGGGACTGCAAAGACTTCACAAGCCTCTGGGTACCGCTTCTGGAACGCTGTTTCAGTTGCCACAGAGGAAGGGAACCGCAACCGACTCCGTCAACCGAATCCATCCCTGGCCGGTGACCTGTTTGCACCGCAGACCGCATCGCCCCGCTTCGCATCGCAACCCTGGTCTCACCGTGGGCAACGTCCAACGGCGCCAACATCGAGCCGCTGCTTGCACCGTGACCTGTGGGCACCGCAGTTCGCATCGCATCGCTTCACTGGGCCAGCCGGACCAGACCGACACTGTCGCTGCAACTGGCTCAAGAGTCGAGACCGCACCGCATTTGGGGCACCGCTCGCACGTCTGCGACGCACCGCTCCGACTCGCACCGCTGTCCGACGCCAGCTCCCGCACTCCGGCTAGGTCGCCTGCATCGCAACCTGTCAGCACCGCATCGAGCATCGTCTCACCCTGCACCGCACGCCTTGGACTCACCGACTCCGTCTGCACGACGCTCATCGAGCCGCTGCCTGCACCGCATCGAGGGACACCGCACCTTGCATCGCTCCGTCTTGCACCGCAACCGCGACGAACGCCGACCGGCTCGTACACTCCGTACCAGCCACAACGAGAAAGGTACTGTAACCGAGTCTGTTCATGACTCTGCTGGCCCGTATCGACGCGGTCGGCTGGAACTGTTAGACTCTGTGGTTTTCAGCATCACGGTAGGCTCGGACGGAGCTACCGACTCGTACGAACTTTGCTTTTGTGCTATTCCTGCAAAGAAGAAGTTAACGTATCAAGTATTCATTCGTAAAGTATAGTATTGTGGATTTTTGTCGTAATTGGTCTTGTCTTGAGTATATAAAATATTGGTTATTTTTCTAAACTGGTGTGGTGTCCGTTTGTAGTGCTTACACTGTATTACTGTTGGTTATGTGCAAATGCTTTACACACTGCCTCTGAATTAAGCCTGACTGCTCGTGCCAAGCTACCACGAGGGTGAGCAGGGGTTACTTCACGAGTGTAACAACCCTTACCCTGACTAGGAAGAAGGGTCCCTACTTGGACAAAGGTGCAAGCCCTTGCCAACTAGAGATCCCATTTCTAACAACCGTAAATCAAAATGCCGAAACCAAAAGGCAAAACAGGGGCCACTCAGCCCATTACGAGGGAGCCCTCTCCAAACCCACTCGAAAATGATGGTGTTGAATCTAGAAACACCGACAACGCACTACACCTTCATCTAGATAAAGTGCTTGCTGCAATAGAGGATACCAATGCGGCACTCCAGCAGGATATTCGGGCAGTGTCAGTGAAGCTGGGGCTGCTACAGGCTGAGCACCGAAAACTGGCTGATAGGGTCAAGGAAGTGGAAACCACTGTAGAGGAGCTCCTCCCAGAACACAAACAAGGGGCATCGTGCCTGGATGATCTTGCCACCAGAGTAACCAAACTGGAACGACGAGCTGAAGACGCCGAAGGGCGAAATAGGAGAAATAACATCAGAATTGTGGGTATCCCAGAGGGAACGGAGGGAATGGACATGATAACATTCCTTGAGAAATGGCTGGCTGAAGAAATGCCTGATTCCCTCTCCAAATTCTTTGCTCTGGAGAGAGCTCACTGAGTCCCTGGATGGGCACCTGCTCCGGGGAGACCTCCTCGACCATTATACATTATAGGGACAGAGACTCGACTTACAGCAGGCTCGGGCTCATGGGCCTTATATCCTGGGTAACAGTAAACTACAGATGTTCCCTGACTTCACTACCTGGGTGCAGGCACAGCGAGCCTCCTTCATCGCGGCTAAGAAGGCCCTCCGAGAAGCTGGACTGCAGTATTCCTTGATCTATCCGGCAAAGCTCAGAATTATATTAGATGGCTCTACGCATTTCTGCAATACTCCTGAGAAAACATGGGCTTGGTTGGAGGAGTACGAAAAGGGCACACCCCTGCCCAAACCACAACAGGGCCCTCGAGGGACGAAGCGCACTGCTAGGCCCCGACAAAGACGTCCGAAGAAAACGAGTGCACTCCAGAAACCCACATCATCCCAGACACAGCAGGAAAGGAAGGCTGCGCTGCAAGCAGTGGCATCGCTGATGTCTTCCCAGAATTCGGACAAAATAATGGGCTCATCCTCTGAGCAGCTGGCTGGATCATCAGAGTCGGAAGAGAATATAGGGACCGAAACAGACCCTCCAAAAGTTACTCTGCGCACGGCAGATGAACACTAGGGAGCATATATGCCCCGAATCAGGACCAGACACAATTCCTCCACCAGTTATCTAAACCTCTATCTGAAATAGCAGCAAGCAATCTGATCCTAGGGGGCGATTATAACTGTGTGGCAGACCTCGACTTAGATAGATTCAGACCACCATTGAGAGGTACAGTGGCCACAGTGACAAACAAGGGACTTTGGGAATGGATGTCTAAATGGGAACTGTTAGATATCTGGAGACTGCAAAATGAGCTCAAGAGAGAATACTCCTACTACTCATCACTCTATGGCCTACACATCAGGTTAGACATGTTCCTTTGCTCCAGGCAATTGGCACCAAACATGGCGGGGTCAGAATATTTAGGACGTGCCATCTCGGACCATAGCACTCTCTATTGAATTTTGCCCCGACCCTGGAGCGAGCTCCGATCCCATCATGGAGATTTGATCCCAATCTCCTGGAAGATGACTGTTTCCAGCAAAAGTTGTCCACCGCCATTTTGAGTTACTTTGAAAGCAATAAGGGCATCGCCAGCACTCCCCTGGTGGAATGGGATGTGTTTGAAGTTGTAGTCAGGGGGCAGTGTATGGGCCAGACTGTGGGCGCTAGGCGGGAGTTCAACCAAGAGCTCCAGACACTAGAAATACAAATTCAGGCCCTGGATAGGGCCACCGGGAACGACGCAGAGGACAGGACACGATTGTCAGAAATAAAAAGTAGATACAGCAAAACTTGGGAAAGGCTGAGGCTCCTAGATTTCCGAGCATACCAAGAGAGGCAACATATAGAAGGAGGGAAGGCTGGGAAACTGTTAGCCTGGCTGATCTGACCGGATACCAGGGGTTCCCCGATCCCTAGCATAGTAACATCAGAAGGGTAGACACTCGCCTCACCTAAAACTATTAATGATAAGTTCAGGGACTACTATACTGCGCTGTACGGAAGTTCGGGGGCGGTGCGGGGAGACGATATAGTGTCCTACCTGGAGAGCTTGGAGCTTTGCAGAGTGGACGGGGCAACGCGAAAAAGTCTTGAGGCAGTAATCACTGCACAAGAAATTAGTGCAGCCATTAAAGAGATGGCCAGAAGAAAAATATCTGGCCCAGACGGTCTACCGGCAGAATTTTACAGCACTTACGGAACCATCCTCGCCCCACATCTAGAAAAAATGTCCTCCTCAGCCTTTCAGGGGGGACAACTCCTGGCGTCCACAGGGGAGGCACTGGTGGTTCCATTGCCAAAAACCAAATCGGACTCGCCAGGTCCAGCGGACTTTAGACTGCTGTCGATGCTGAATCTTGATTTTAAACTCCTAAGCAAAGTGCTGGCCACAAGACTAATGCCATATATGCAGAGACTGGTCAGCACGGATCAAAACAGGTTTATCCCTACCAGGTCGACCTCTAATAACCTGAGGAGATTGTATCACGTTCTATTCCATAAGGATCTACTGAGATACCCGGAGGCTGTGGTGGTGGCTGTTGACCTGGAAAAGGCCTTTGATTCTCTGCGGTGGGACTTCCTGTTCCAAGTGATGAGGATCATGGGACTGGGAGAAGAATGGCTGCGATGGGTACGATTGCTATACTCAAACCCCACGGCACTGGTACGTTCGGGCGGAATGGTGTCCTCATCCTACCCTATATATAGGGGAACACGGCAGGGCTGCCCACTGTCACCGATGCTCTTCGCCTTGGCGATGGATCCACTGGCAGAAAGCTTTTGACGAGAGGGAGGAAGACATGGGATTGAGCTCGATGGATCAGGGCATATGATCTCGTTATATGCAGACGATATCATACTCTATATTAGGGCTGGAAGGCAGGGGATACAGAGAGCATTCCACATCCTGGGAAAATTTGCACAACTGTCAGGACTCCAAGTGAACACACGCAAGACCCAGATTTTTACAATGAGACCCACACTGAGCAGACCAGTGGGCTTGCCAGATGGGCCTACCTGGGCACCTTCATCCTTTAAATACTTGGGCATCCAGGTTTTCATAGCCAGATAGACTTATTAGAGGGGAACTTGGGGAAGGCTGGTTGTGCCTTAAAGATGAATGTGGCCTTCTGGCGAACGTTCAAACTCCCAATCATGGCTAGAATAGCGCTCTCCAAAATGGTGAGATTACCGAGATTGTTGTACTTCTTCATGATCCCCCAAGAATTGGTTTAAGGACATGGACGCCCTGTTAAGAGAGCTGATATGGGACGGAGGCCGGCATAGAGTATCTTTTAAGACCCTTAGACAGTCACAGACAATGGGGTGTTTGGGAGCTCCAGATTTTGAGGCATATTATCTGGCAGCACAACTCCAGTGGTTGGCACAGTGGTTAGATGGAATAGGACCTGAGACACTGGTGCTGCCGGGGAAACCCCCACATGGGACACTACTGCCCAGAGTGCTGCAACCCAAACATAAGATTAAAAACATGGGAGTGCTGTTGAAGGTGGCCCTGAAATGGTGGGACAGGTGTGTGAAGCGCAGAGTGGAATTCCCCCTATACGCACCTGACTTGCCTGTGATGGGGCTGCCTCGGTAAGGTGGCGAGTCCCCTCTCACACACGACCAGTTGAAAGAATGGGTGAAGGAGGGAGTGACCACAGTCCGGGACTGTTATCACGACGGTGAATTATTACCCCTCCCAGAATTCCTGAAATACCACGAACTAGGACCGGGCCAGTTCCTAAATTATCACACTGTCAGGGGAGCGATGGCTGCACTTTGGGGCAGGGACTTACACGAGCCTAGCGCACACTCGATTCTCCAGGAAGTTGTAACGTTGGGATCCGCCAGACACCTCGTAAAATGGCTAAGTGGGGCGATTATGGAACTGTGATGTCTGACTGCCGTGGAATGGAAGAAATCTTTAGGGAGCGTTAGGAAAATATCTAGAAACGCTAATTTCAAACATATACAGTTCAATATTCTTCACATTACCTACCTTACACCACACAAGCTCATCATCATGTATGGGACTGAAGACAAGGCATGCCCTAGATGCGAAGAACTCGCCGCCAACTTTACACACTTGGTATGGGGATGCACGGAAATACAGGGGTACTGGTTGCAGATAATAGGGACTCTCGAAGTGCTTACGCGCGCCTTGAGATGCAGTCCCGAGGTTTGCCTGCTGGGGCTTTATCCAAAACCCAAAACCCTTAAAATGGGGCCTAGATTTATTGACCTAGCCTTGGTGCTAGCCAGGAGGCAAATAGCGCATAGATGGAGTGCAGCTAAGGGCCCCAGAGTGTCTGTCTGGGGGACAGAAGTCTCAAATTGGACTAGAGCGGAGGAACGGGCACTGACCCGAGAGGGCAAAGTAACTAAAAGGTGAAAACCCCTTGCTGAACCTTGGGCTGAAATAATGAGAGGGTGGGAGTCCAGAGGAACAGGAGACACGCAGAACAACAGTGAAGGCCACACACCAACACAAGGAGAAGGGCTCCCCACCCACCATACCCTGACATAGTAAAGACAGAAGGGACTCATCGGGCATGAGGGAGGAAAGCTAGACCTGCGGGGTCGAATGAGTGGGCCCCCTTCACCCCCCATGCAACACTTGCCCCCGCGCTCCACCCACCACCCACCCTGAAATGGAAAAGAGGCCAGACAAGCGAGATAATTTAACACACAAGAAAGTAAAGGAGGAGGGACCCCAGGAAGAGTGGCAATTAGTTGTTATATAAGTTTGATTACAATCAGAAAACAAAGAATTGAGATTGAATGAAAAGATTAGCGAGCACTACATTCTCCATACCAAGAACCGTATTTAGCCAGGAGTTCGACAAAGGTTTATATTAAATGAATATATTCAAGATGGAAAGTATATGACCAGTACTCGAAAGCAGATTGTGATATGATGTAGAAGTCTTTTGTTCTCCCACTTTCCACACTGCCTGAGGAACAGTGATACTGAGTCAATTATTTTGCGCATGTTCTGGAAAAGTTATTGTTGATGATTATTAATATAAAATGATAATAAAAATGATACTTGAAAAAAACTGTCTGAAAAGAATTAAGACAGAATATAAACACAGCACACCAGTTTAAAAAACTGTTATTTTTTACTTTTCAAGGATTTCCTAGTAAAAAAATCTAAACAGATACTTTGTGTGGAAAAATATAAATTAATTTCCTCTCATTACTGAGTAAGGCATTATGCACTATGCAGTACAAGTATTCTTTCTCTTGTTGTGCTAAATGAATGGATGCATGCTAGCTCAGCTGGCGCCCTAGTCGTACTCATCACTAGTCATACTTTGCTACTCTCTGCAGTTTGCAGCTGGGTCAGTTGTAATAGACAATTATCTTATTCCAATGGCCCTGCTCTTCTCCAAAATGCCTTTCAATCTTAACCTGACTACAAGGCAGATGAATATTGATACATGTCACGTATCAATCATGCGAACATCCTGTCTGCCGTAAGTAGGCGGTGGGAAAAGTGATGCACTGCAGTACAGGGAAAGGATTAACAAACGGGATATAGATTATATTTGATACATTCGTCACAGAAAATCCCATCTGCAAAAGTCAAGGCAGCTACTTAGTCCCACTTTACTTCCTGGCCTCAATCTCCACCATACTTTATGATTTATTTTTCCAACAAATGCATTTGCTTGGAAGTAAAGAAAAGGAAAGGTAACTTAAATTACTCTACTGCAGGGTACGTTCGAGGGATTAGGCTGGGTAAGTACTAAGTAGACGTTTTACTGATCATCATCATGTGCCTAAGCTGTGGCTTCTGAGTCACTGTAGTTGACAATGTTGAAAGGGAAGAATTTGAAGAGGCATAAACCCATTATGGAAGCCATGATGAAATATATCACTTGGCTAGAAAAATGTAGCGCATGCAAAGAATGGATTTTTCAAATTTTTGGTGAGGCTGGGGGGGACAAAACTTGGGAAAGAATAAAGAGGTGAATTACTGGTAGGAAGTGACTGAGTGGGCACTGGGAGGTAAGGGAAACACACTTACTTATTTTTGCATTGCCATGCATTTAAAACTTTAGAATGCAACATTAACTACTCAAGCAGACGCAAATTGCACAGCCAACACTGCAGTGACAAATTGAACCTTGCAGCGGTTAGGTCATCATGGGTGGCACTTGCAAAATGCCATGGGTAGGGAGGGAGGTGATGATTGATGCAACAAATATCTGCTGCGCTTAAAAAATACTGTGAATCAATGGATTATACAGAAATACCACCCCAACCCTTTGAATCAAAGCTTTGATAAAACCATTCTAAGCAAGTGAAGTAGGTGAGCACTCCCCTATCCAGATTGAAGATCTCCTTTGTTTTTTCATCCAAGCAATTATCCATTCTTCATTTCATTGTTCTAGTATTCCTCACCCTTGGCTACAAACCATTTAAGCTTTACATACATTCTTTCATCCAGTCTTTCACCATTGAAAACCATCCACCCACATATATCCATCCATCCAAACATTGCTCTCAATGCACCTTTCACAAACATCCACTTGCACACCCACGCATCCTTTCACCCATTCACGCATCCTGCTTTGACCCACTCAAGCATTTCTTTCACCCACCCAGGCAGGCATCCTTTCACCCAATACAATCATAATACATCACTACAGTTCGGTTACAGTATCTTCTATCAAATTCAACATATCATCTTGGGCATTGTGTTGGTTGCAATATTTGAAAAGCCAGGTAGTCAAGCCAACCAAAAACTTTTTGTAATGGAGGGGCAGAACTATGATGAATCTGAGTCAATGAAGCGCAATGAACGGGTGGAATAATTGATCAATGAAGGACATATGGTCTTGGTTGGCAAATGCAGTGGGGCCGTCCTCATACTTCGAGCCACGCTGCACTATCAACTGCTGATATACTATAAAAATAATACATATACAACATTGGGGCGTCAACCATGACCATGGCCACTCTCTCATTTTACTGTTTGAGCATGAGCAAGAAAAAGAAAGCCTTCTCAACAAACATGCGTACAATACCTTACTTGGGCATGCAATCTTCACAGTAAAGTAATAATGCCTGACCTAAAATGGATTCCCTAAGTCCTACAGTACCACCAGTCCACAAGATATATAAGGCGAGAGGGAAAGCTTACTGACAGAGCAGAAGAAAGGAGGCTACAGAACAGACAGACTAGTACAGACAGTTTGATGTCAAGTACAGTAACTTGAACTATAAAAAAATAAGTAAATAGGATAATGCAGGGATGAGAAGAATTTAGGAAACAAACAAATAGAACAAAGAGGAGTTGGAAAATTTTTGGGAGACAGGCACAAAAATAAGGAAAAACAATTCTAAATGTGGAGCTGTAAAAGTTAGGGGAAAAAAGAATAATATTAACAACAGGAGGACTTACTCAGGCCAGCAAAGGCATCTGCTGAGGCAATTGTGAGTCAATGAGGCAGTGGCACTTCCAGCTCCCTCACCTGCCTCGCTGGATCCTCCAGGCCCATCCCTCTTCTTGCCTCTGGATGCTAATGTAAGAAATACATAAAATAAGATTAGCGGTACAGTTAATAATAATCTCCACAAATATATTTTGACAGGGAAAGGCAAACACAGTAACATTGAACTTTTCTAAATCAGATTTCCTATAGTACTACTAGAATAGTGGACCTATTCCTAATTTCCTAAACCTAGCATATTCCAAATTTCTTAAACTACATTTTGGAACTACTAATAAATTGCAATGAATGATCTTTGCTTCTCACCTGATTCTCAATCTCAGTCTCAAGTTACCCCCTTTGACGGGCCAACTCAGTCTGCATTTTTTTCAATGCATAGATGCATGCATATTACACATCACTGGGAAATTGCTTGGGGTTGGGACTGTGCGAGCTACAAAAAAATAAAGACATAGAGAAGTGAGAGAACGTTCTAACTCACTAATACTAATAACTACCACTATCTTAGTGACAGCACAGAGGAGTCTCTGCATGACTTCTTAAATAAACAGCCCAAGCGAGTGCCAATGAGTAGGATTAGGTAGCGCCGCCGAGCACCTGTCTACTCTATCACCACATAATATTTGTAACATAAACTTAGCTTATCTGAGTGGGAGCAGCATGCTTGCTATTTGGGAAAAAAATATTAGCATAGATAGAACACAACAAATAAATAATTATTACTCACCAAGCCCCGCAACCTCCACACCCAGCAGGTCCAGCAGATCCTGGTCCCTATCCAGGATGTCAGTCCACCGTTGCGTAAGCTGTTGTTCGGTGCACCAGACCACAGAGCAGCAGTGCACAACCTGGCGCACCCTCTCCGACCACTGCCAACGCTCCCAGAGGGTGTACCCACTGCCAGGCCTGCCGACTGCTGCCAGGGTGGAGGGGAGGTGGCGCTGCACATAAAAAACTAGCGCAGCTACCTCTGAAAATATCATGCAGGGCTGCACCCCTTTGCGGCGTGGCTGACCACAAGGCAGGCGACTGTGGGGGGTGCTGTTTCAGGGGGCTTGGCCTGCCATGGCGCTGGGTGGGGGGAAGAGAGGAAAGTAGAAACAGGAAGGAAGGAAATAAGAAAGTAAAGTGAAAAATAAAAAAAGTACAAAAGTCATGCAAAAACACACAAAAAAAAGAAAAAACACATAAGCACAAAGGCACAGGATAAGGTAATACATAAAAATGAGGAGTAGATAAGTTTCAGAAGGGTAGGATTCGATAGATTGAGCTATTCAAAAAGTAGGCCCAGCACCATAAACAGAGCAAAAACAAGATAGCTGTGCCCATGCCAACTGCATGGTGCCGTTCCCGTGTGATTTCCTGTGTGAGAATGCACTACACGTTGTGTATAGTGCTTGAACGGGCGTGGCGAGCAATTCTGCCTGCCTCGCGGAACTCAGTGTATCACTGCAGAGTTTTTTTACCATTTCACGGAGTTCTGCATAGCGCAACTACGCAAACTCTGCCCGGGCCTAATGTTCACACTCTTCAATTAAAAAAACAATTTCCTACAGCGAAGGTGAGCAAAAAACCTTCTGGTTTCTTGAAAGAAAGCAATCTGCTGGACTTTACTCAGATAGGTTTTAGACCTCCGAAGATGATGGAACCTGCTCTAATCATGGCATTAGAATGGATTTGGATGAAAGGTACCCTGGGGAGGATGCTACATCTACTACCTCTTCTTCTGAACAGGAGGGTGCTGTCTCAGCCAAAAGGCCAGCAGTCTCAGCCAAAAGGCCAGCAAAATCAGGGAGTCCTGAAGCTGGGGTTCTGCCTCTCATGTCTAAAGAATAGATCCAAGACATGATTGCTAATTTCCATTACAGAAGGGAGAAAAGACAACACAAAGCCATATCTATTAGGATTGGCCTGGGACTGCTGTGATCCCCTATGCTAGTTCTTTAATAAGCCTTGTGTGACTTATAGCCTCGCACCATGGTGCAAGGGTAAGGGGCACTGTCTAGCATAGGATATGTATTGGAAGCATATTCTTCAAGAACACATTTATGTGCCTAGACAAACTCATAAGGACCCATGCATTGAATGTGTGCTGTGCATTTCAGCACACAAGCAATATGTGGGTTTGTTTTTAAAAAAATGAACAGATTTCCCCTGATTAATGCCTGCTTAAAGGAGGCATTTGTTTTTTACTCAAGCTCCGGTTTGGCTTACTTAAGAGGTTACAGTAGTGGCTCTCTTTCTTAACAAGTGGTGGGGCGGGCAGGAGGGGTGGATAGAGGTAATATAATAAATCTAAATAAAACACTTACCTGCTGCTGCGCTGCCAGCCGCCATCTCGGGATTCTCCTGCTCGGGGTCCCTGCACACTGCGCAGACTCCTAGATGCCAATCAAGACGCTGCTCTCATGAGAGTAACGCCATAATTGACCTGAGTAGGCTTGCTTAACGCTCACTCAGGTCCTAGGAGCCTGTGCCTCTACTCCACCCAGCTGTGTAACACAGGTCGTGGAGAGAGATCAATGTGCGCATGACGGTTTGGACATCCGTCCCGTGGAGCCACTCTGGTGGTCCTGGGTTCAAAATGTAGGTCCAATCTTTTTCACTCAGGCAGCAGGGCAACAAGGCAACAGAGTAGCAGTCCTTCTTGCACAGCACCACAGCAGTCCTTCTGAGTCGTCCACAGGTCCAGAGGTGTACCAAAGAGTTGAGTCTGAGGGTCCAATATTTATACCTGGTGCCAGCTTTGAAGTAGGAGATGGCTCTGGAGGTTTCCACTCCCCAGAGGTGTCTGGAATGTCCTCCTTCTCTGCCCTGGCCCCAGCTTGTCTAGGGGCACAAACAACTATTGTAAAACTCTTTGTTAGGGTACTCAGGCAGCGCCTTTGTGATGTGCAAGTGCTTTAGGTGACAGCTTCTCCCCCTCATCAAGTTAGAGATGGCCCATTCTACCAACATTTATTCCACTTTTGTCTCATCGTCTGAGAGCAATACACAACGACCAACTGCCAGCTACACCTAGTCATGTGACCCAGGATGCAGACTGCAGGCACGAAATGGTTAGGACAAGAAAATGGCAAACTTTCTAAAAGTGACATTTTCAGAATTGTGACTTAAAATCCTACTTTACCATTACATTGGGTTTTGGATCATAATTATTTAGTCACCAAACTCAATATTACTACTTGCTCCTGATTGAAAGTTATCATATATTAAATGAAAAAAGATAACCCAATGTTATCCTATGGGCGAGGTAGGCCTTGTTGTAGTAAAAAATGAATTTAAGAGTTTTTCACTATCTGGACATGTAAAAGTTAAAAGTAAATGTCCAACGTTTTAAATTCACTGCACCCGGCCCTTGGGGTGTTTAGGGCGTACCCTAGGGGTGACTGATATGTATTAAAGAGGAAGGTTCTGGCCTGGCAAAAGGTTTATTTTGCCAGGTCAAAATGGCACTTTATACTGCACAACAGGCTGCAATGGCAGGCCTGAGACATGTTTAGAGGGGCTACTTAAATGGGTGACACAATTAGTGCTGCATGCCCAGTAATAGCATTTAATTTACCAGCCCTGGGTTCATGTAGTAACACTTTACTAGGGATTTACAAGTAAATTAAAGGTGCCAAATTGGGTGTAAGCCAGTTTTACCATGTTTAAAGGAGAGAGCACAAGCACTTTAGCACTAGTTAGCAGTGGTAAACTGTGCAGAGTCCTAAAGCTAACAATAACAAAGTCAGCAAAAATTTGAGGATGGAAGGTAGAAAGTTGGGGAAAACCATGTCAAGGATATCAGCTACAACAAGTAAAATCAGGTTTCTAGCAACCAGTAGGACTGTTATAATTTGCTAGGCCCTGCCGTAACTCAGGAGAGGCACCTGCACATTACGATTGGTGCCCCTGTTAGAACTGACCAAGGCAACTTTCATTTTTGCTGGGGGACACTCAGATCAAAGGCACACCTCCAAGACATCCACCGGCAACTCTAGCAGATGCAAAATGAAACAATTAATTGTTTACAGTAATTCTCAAACAACAGCAAGTAGAAGTTGTTCTCATACACAGAGTGGTGGTTCCACCCAAGGAAGGTGCAGTAGAGGACAGCAATGAAGTATCCCACAAAGGGCCAGAGGCTGAGGCCGATGGCACAGATAGCAAGCCAGACAGAGGGGATTCAGTATCCAGGAGACAGCAGCTTATCTCGGACAGAGGTGGTAACAATGAGAGGCGCATCATTGCAACTGCGGAGAGGCAGGCAAAGATGGTGTGCCCTGATGATTCGACCAACCAGCAGGCCTCAAAGCAACAACAGGAGAGTTCAAGCAGACGGCTCTAGCCTGGGGCTTGATGCAGGTCAGATATGGGCACTGATGAGCAGAGGTTCTCCAGCAGCTCCAGCATGCTTTCACTGGTAGGAGTGAACTCACAATGCCAGTCTATGACACTTTAGGGCTCTGTTGATGATGAGCAGCACCATATACAGACCTCACCAGCAGGGCTATAGAGCAGACTTCCTCTGATGAACCCACACATAGATCCAGTCAATGGGCTGGAAGGAGTGGCAGACTTCAATTGGACAATCAGGTAAGTCTGCTTGAACCTGAGAATGGAAACTGTAGACACGCAAATATGTTTTCTGCAGTACTGGAGAACAGCATCATCATTCAATTGCAGATCTAACTTAGCAGATCAGATGAGTGAGTATGAAGGTAACATCATAGGGCACTCCACAACTATCTCATAGGGGATCAGTCTTGTTGGGTCAGTTTGGCTGTGATCGACCATGGAGGTAGAGGTAAGGCTCGGGCCGCTTAATTTGGGTTCTAGAACAGATTTTCACGATCTTATTCATACATGTACCATTATTCCTTTCAGTTTTGCAGGCTGACTCTAGGTCATAGGCACAAAGGAAGTGTTGATCAATCCCTGAGCTTTGTAAATCTTCTGCACTACGGATTAAATTAAATGCGTTCTTGGTCATTCGAGAGGCGACTCAGGATCCCAAACGGAGAATAAAGCCCTTTGTCTGTGCTTTACAGCCATAATGGCACCTGCTTTTGCACAAGGATGAGCTTCTGCTCACCCTAAAAACATTACAGCAATTACAAATACATAAGAGTAAGAGAGTGGCATATTTGAGCATCTGGATAAAATCCATTTGAAGGTGCACAAAGGGGACACGAGGAGGAGGATGAGCGGGAGTTGTCTTGATCCCTTTCCCAGCATTTTGGGACTGGCGGGTGCACAGGAGTGTAATGATTTTGGGCAACTCAGTATAAGACAGGTGCATACAATGGGTGGCAGTGGCACGAAGCATGCCGTCCCTACGAATATGAGCAGCTCCATGATACAACCGTGCCAAGTTAGGTAGTAGAAATGTTGGTGTGACCACACGCCCTGAGTTGTTTTGCCGAACTCCTTGCAAGTCCCTTGTATACTTCTTTTTGATCCAACACTATTTCTCACTTTTGGAGGCTTGTTTGTGCAACACAGACAGATCTTATATCGAGGGTCTAGGTAATAAATATCATTGTTTGAGACAAAGTAGCTTGTCTAGTAGCTACATTTGTGACTGCCTATCGGGACACTTCATCATGCAGGTGTTGGTGGGCAGCACATTTAATGACTGCTACTTTTTGAGGCAACAATAAAGCATTCAACAAATGCTGTACATACAAACCATTCTTTACGTGGTACCAGCAGAAGGCAAGACTCCCCTTTGCATACAGAGAAGCCCAAAGTCTTGGGTGACTCCAAGCACATACTTTTGAGTCTGTGAATACAGTTACAATCTTTTTCTGAGCTAGGAAGTTAGAATGAGTGCAGTGAGTTCAGCAATATGGGCAGATGTTTCATTGGGCAAGGAGCAGCTTTCAATAATTTGATATACAGGGCCTATAGCATAACCAGCAACCATCACACTTTCGTCATTTCTAAGGCATGACCCATCCACAAAATACATTAATTCACAGTTTGGTTTGAGTGCATCCATTAGATCAGTAAGAGGCTTTATTATATGTTCAGTTACCACAAGACAGCCATGAGGTTCTCCTTCCTTACTGGTGGGCATCCGAGATGCTGGCTTACAGAGTGGGACAACAGTGAAGGGTAATAAGAGAGGCAGACTGTTATACCCTACTTAGTTGTATAACATGTACTCCAGCCCTGCTGCCTCTAGCTGCTCAGCCAGAGTGAGAGTTGGTTATGGAATGTTGGTGTGCCTGTGATGCGTGGAAGGCCTGGGTGTCTGAGTGGATGAGTGTTGGCAGTTAGAGATGGGCTGAGCAGCTAGGCAGGCTGCTCCTGGTGGGGCTGGTACCACACCAGTGCTGGCTGGATCCAAGACTGATGTGACATGGACTGATGGATGAAATAAAGAAGACTTGAATATACATCCTGGCTCCTGGTGTCTACTTGCTGAGAACACAACATATTTTTGGCGACGAGCGGACTTGGACCTTAGAGACTCTTGGTACATCACAGAAACAAAGAAACTTAAAGAGAAACCAAGAGAACCCACAAGCAACTACATCTACAAGGAAAGTATTTCCAGGCAAGCCAGCACCAGCCCCACCAGTGTCCTTTCCAACGGACAGCCCCACCGACCAGTGTCATCACCAATTGACACTACAGCCTGGGAATACTACAGCCACTCTAAAGGATTACAGTGGGTTGGAGGAGTAGTTGCACTACAGCCATATCTGGCAGCATGTTGGACTCATAACCAATGTCAGTACCCACTAGCACCACACAGCTACGGTGTGGTATCACAAGATTTGGGCATAGACTCATGGAAAGCTCAATTAATGTCATGTGAATGTCATGGATTTACAACGAAAGTGACTACTACTTTGCAGCAGATTGTTTAAAGAAACAATGGACCTGCTTCATGTCTGTCAACCTCTGGATGTTGGCTCTGGAGGAGAGGTGCCGGTTTGGTGTCTTTATGTGATCCTTGGCTGGAGCAGAGATCCCCACACTGGGTCTTGCTCTGGAATTGGCTAGCACAAGGTCAGCAGTGTTCCTCTTTGAGTGTTCATCGACAGTGACTTCAACACTACAGTGACTTCAGGAACCAACGTGAGTGCAGCAGTCACAACACTGCGTGCAGCGCCTGCTCACGGACAACCCTTGATGTCCCACTTTGTCATGTTTGTGCTTGAACTTACGTGGGTGCGCTCTGGCGCTACACAAGAGCAGTGTGGCTTTGTTGAGAATAGCGTTTTTCCGCCACATGAGAAGCACTGTTGCGGGTATTTTCATTGGACTTTGCTCTACTAGCAGCACAATAGCGCTCTTTTTACATGTTGCTTGGGAGTACTTAGGACGTGCCTTTTCTACAAGATGTGCGGGCGGATAAAATGCTGTCATTGGAGAACATAGGTGGTGAGCATTATTTTTTTTGTTTATTTCAGCTATTTTGATCATCTCTGGCAGCGCTGTACTTTTGTCGGTTCAACCGCGGCTTAGCGGTTTAAAATTTTGGCGCGCGCCGTTCCCAGCTTGCGCGCAGTTTCCAGCTCGCACTCAGTCTTACCTGCACCAATGATGTCTCAGAGGATCTTTGTGACGCTGGGAGAAATTGCCTGTGTTCTGCTGTTTGCTTCCATGCCGTGTATGCACAGACGTGCTGAGAGCCATCCGGCAACCCATCAGTTAACGTGCTGCCATCTTGCGGTTGGCGGGCTTCACTCCGCATTTTTGCCAACCACGTTCCTTTTGGCTGAAATTGACGCTGTTTGGGCCGTTTCTAATAAAGTTTTGCCATCTGTCAACGGGATTTCACGCACGGAGGTGTGCGTCTTTACACAGTATTGGGGATCTTCAAGCAGCATTCGGTGTGGTCCAGTACGTCGTACCTCTTTGCGAGTTTTCAGGATCACATCTTCATTGGAAGCCCTCTTATATGGTTGGTTCTAGCATAGAAGAAAAGTAAAGGTACACTTTTCTGTTTTTTTTTGTGAGATAACTGTTCTTGGTGGCCTTATTGTGTCCGTGACTTACAAGGAACTTTTGTGTGGACGTGACATTATACCGTCGTCTGGACATATTCAGAGAGGAATCCTCCGTTTCATTTATGTGGGAGTTAATTTCATATTGCGGTTTTGTATACATCTTTGTGCCTCATGTTTCACTACGAGCCAAGGAGCGGTGATTGTTGTTATCAAATGTCAATATAGTTCAATTACTTGTAACTATGCAAACGTTTATGGTGTTGCAGCAAGTCCACTCATCAAACACAACGCGGGTGAGAGGTCGCTCACCGGCGGGTCCCATTTGGGCATTCTGGTTTGCCTATTGTATTGTGTTAAAAAGCTATAGTATCCACATTACTTAGAGTTTAAGTTAGAAGGTGTTTCTTTTACAGCACATTTGATGTCGTGATGCCACAGGTTTATACTTTCCTGAGGATGGGTCTTCCTTTATTTTTGTGGGTGGTCATCACATTGTCCTCATACACGAGGGATGGTTCTGGGCCAGTTTCCTCATTACGTTTCAATGGGATATGTAACCTCTACAAGGGGGTTGGGCATGGGTTAGTTCCCACATTGGATCTAGGTTAACCCTTACACTGGGTCTGTTTGTTACTCCTACACGGGGGTATGTAACCTCTACAAGGGGGTTGGACATGGGTTGGTTCCCATAATGGATCTAGGTCAACCCTTACACTGGGTTGGTATATGGACTTAGTCTCCATTTACAGTTGCGCGCAGTACCAAGATACATCCCTACACAGGCGTTTCTATGGGTGACGACCCATATACATGTTTGTTTCCCTTACTCTTGGGATTGAAGTTGCAGGGTATGCTACCTTTCGCTACTCTACGTTATGCTTTTTGGCATTTGTGTTGCGGGGTCTTTTACCCTTTGCGTTATAGTACATTAAGTTACAGTATATAATACAAAATGCTTGAACTGTATTTCTTGTAATGCTACACTTTTGCTTACGCTTCATAATGTTTTATTATCTCTTATTAGGGAGGATGGGGGGATATTGTTGGTCAATTGTTTATTTGCTGTATCTTTACCATCCTTTCTTGCTTTAATGGTTCTTTCTCCTGCGATGTTTTGCCTTTATTGCTGCATCCGAGAGACTTGTACCATTATTCATTTTTCTTGTTTATAGTTCTTGCTTGATGTTATATTAGATTCATTTTTCGTTTTCTTTGAAGAAAAAGGGATAATGTTATACCCTACTTAGTTGTATAACATGTTCTCCAGCCCTGCTGCCTCTAGCTGCTCAGCCAGAGTGTAGTTGGTTATGGAATGTTGGTGTGCCTGTGATGCGTGGAATGCCTGGGTGTCTGAGTGGATGAGTGTTGGCAGTTAGAGATGGGCTGAGCAGCTAGGCAGGCTGCTCCTGGTGGGGCTGGTACCACACCAGTGCTGGCTGGATACAAGACTGATGTGACATGGACTGATGGATGAAATAAAGAAGACTTGAATATACATCCTGGCTCCTGGTGTCTACTTGCTGAGAACACAACACAGACAATAACAAAATTCCATATTTGGACAACCTGGTGGTTCAAAGGTGTTGTGTTTTAGCGGGAAGGAGAAGGGCAACAACCGTGTGGGGCACAGCAGCAATCAGGGTGGAAATTAATACAATAGTTTCAGGCGCTTCAACAAGATGGCAGTAGAGGCTACACATTGGAGACATGGAGGTAGCCCAGCCACAGCAGAGGAGTAATAAGTCACACATTTATTCTGTTCCCTATAGTCTTGTGTAAACACAAGGAGATGATGGACAGAGAGCTGAAAAGTTTCAGACACTCACCCCCAGTCACAGATCTGGGTTGAATCCATCATTATTCTTTAGCTCACTTTGCCACCCCAGTTCAGACACAGCCATATGCAAATCAGTCTTGACCCTGTGCCTCATGGGAACAGTCCAGCCCGAACTGCCAAGCCATGTCTTCCCTGGACCGGAAACAAGCATCCTTAGACCGGTTTCGGGCTAACAGCCCTCATCAGCCAGGCTAGCTTGAATCCAGTGGCAAAGTGAGCAAAGGACCCACGTCTGGGCATACCCTGCCAACTTAGGGCGAACAAAGCAAACACAAGATGATGGACGGAGTGCTGAAAAGTTTCAGACACTCACCCCCAGTCACAGATCAGGGTTGAATCCATCATCATTCTTTAGCTTACTTCGCCACCCCAGTTCAGACACAGCTATATGCAAATCAGTCTTGGCCCTGTGCCTCATGGGAACAGTCCAGCCCGAACTGCCAAGCCATGTCTTCCCTGGACCGGAAACAAGCATCCTGGGACCGGTTTCGGGGTAACACCCCTCTTCCGCCAGGCTAGCTTGAATCCAGTGGCAAAATGAGCAAGGGCCCCATGTCTGGGCATACCCTGCCAAAAGAAGAAGAGTGCTTTTTCTCCTTAAAAGGTTTGTGCAATTTGCCCTCCAATACTTCCCCAAACATCATAGTCCCTGAAAAGGGAAGTGTAAGGCAGAAGCCTTCTGAGCGGAATCAGTCTTCCAGTCCTTCAAAACCATGTTGCGGCGATCCGCCACACCAGCCCCCCTTGTGTTTGCTTTGTTCACCCTAAGTTGGCAGGGTATGCCCAGACGTGGGTCCCTTGCTCACTTTGCCACTGGATTCAAGCTAGTCTGGCTGATGAGGGCTGTTAGCCCGAAACCGGTCCCAGGATGCTTGTTTCCGGTCCAGGGAAGACATGGCTGGACTGTTCCCAAGAGGCACAGGGTCAAGACTGATTTGCATATAGCTGTGTCTGAACTGGGGTGGCGAAGTGAGCTAAAGAACGATGATGGATTCAACCCAGATCTGTGACTGGGGGTCAGTGTCTGAAAAGTTTCAGCGCTCCGTCCATCATCTCCTTGTGTTTGCTTTGTTCGCCCTAAGTTGGCAGGGTATGCCCAGATGTGGGTCCCTTGCTCACTTTGCCACTGGATTCAAGCTAGCCTGGCTGATGAAGGCTCTTAGCCCGAATCCGGTGCCAGGATGCTTATTTCCGGTCCAGGGAAGACATGGCTTGACAGTTCGGGCTGGACTGTTCCCATGAGGCACAGGGTCAAGACTGACTTCCATATAGCTGTGTCTGAAGTGGGGTGGTAAAGTGAGCTAAAGAACGATGATGGATTCAACCCAGATCTGTGACTGGGGGTGAGTGTCTAAAAAGTTTCAGCGCTCCGTCCATCATCTCCTTGTGTTTGCTTTGTTCGCCCTAAGTTGGCAGGGTATGCCCAGACGTGGGTCCCTTGCTAACTTTGCCACTGGATTCAAGCTAGCCTGGCTGATGAGGGCTGCTAACCCAAAACCGGTCCCAGGATGATTGTTTTCGGTCCAGGGAAGACAAGACTTGGCAGTTCGGGCTGGACTGTTCCCATGAGGCACAGGGTCAAGACTCATTTGCATATAGCTGTGTCTGAACTGGGGTGGCGAAGGGAGCTAAAGAACGATGATGGATTCAACCCAGATCTGTGACTGGGGGTGAGTGTCTGAAAAGATTCAGCGCTCCGTCCATCATCACCTTGTGTTTGCTTTGTTCGCCCTAAGTTGGCAGGGTATGCCAAGACGTGGGTCCCTTGCTCACTTTGCCACTGGATTCAAGCTAGCCTGGCTGATGAGGGCTGTTAGCCTGAAACCGGTCCCAGGATGTTTGTTTCCGGCCCAGGGAAGACATAGCTTGGCAGTTCGGGCTGGACTGTTCCCATGAGGCACAGGGTCAGGACTGATTTGCATATAGCTGTGTCTGAACTGGGGTGGCGAACTGAGCTAAAGAACGATGATGGATTCAACCCAGATCTGTGACTGGGGGTGAGTGTCTGAAAAGTTTCAGCGCTCCGTCCATCATCTCCTTGTGTTTGCTTTGTTCGCCCTAAGTTGGCAGGGTATGCCCAGACGTGGGTCCCATGCTCACTTTGCCACTGGATTCAAGCTAGCCTGGCTGATGAGGGCTGTTAGCCCAAAACCGGTCCAAGGATGCTTGCTTCCGGTCCAGGGAAGACATGGCTTGGCAGTTCGGGATGGACTGTTCCCATGAGGTACAGGGTCAAGACTGATTTGCATATAGCTGTGTCTGAACTGGGGTGGCGAAGTGAGCTAAAGAACGATGATGGGTTCAACCCAGATCTGTGACTGGGGTGAGTGTCTGAAAAGTTTCAGCACTCCGTCCATCATTTCCTTCTGTTTGCTTTGTTCGCACTAAGTTGGCAGGGTATGACCAGACGTGGGTCCCTTGCTCACATTGCCACTGGATTCAAGCTAGCCTGGCTGATGAGGGCTGATAGCCGGAAACCGGTCCCAGGATGCTTGTTTCCGGGCCAGGGAAGACATGGCTTGGCAGTTCGGGCTGGACTGTTCCCATGAGGCACAGGGTCAAGACTGATTTGCATATAGCTGTGTCTGAACTGGGGTGGCGAACTGAGCTAAAGAACGATGATGGATTCAACCCAGATCTGTGACTGGGGGTGAGTGTCTGAAATGTTTCAGCGCTCCGTCCATCATCTCCTTGTGTTTGCTTTCTTCGCCCTAAGTTGGCAGGGTATGCCCAGACGTGGGTCCCTTGCTCACTTTGCCACTGGATTCAAGCTAGCCTGGCTGATGAGGGCTGTTAGCCCGAAATCGGTCCCAGGATCCTTGTTTCCGGCCCAGGGAAGACATGGCTTGGCAGTTCGGGCTGGACTATTCCCATGAGGCACAGGGTCAAGACTGATTTGCATATAGCTGTGTCTGAACTGGGGTGGCAAAGTGAGCTAAAGAACGATGATGGATTCAACCCAGATCTGTGACTGAGGGTGAGTGTCTGAAAAGTTTCAGCGCTCCGTCCATCATCTCCTTGTGTTTGCTTTGTTCGCCCTAAGTTGGCATGGTATGCCCAGACGTGGGTCCCTTGCTCACTTTGCCACTGGATTCAAGCTAGCCTGGCTGATGAGAGCTGTTAGCCCGAAACCGGTCCCAGTATGCTTGTTTCCGGTCCAGGGAAGACATGGCTTGGCAGTTCGGGCTGGACTGTTCCCTGAGGCACAGGGTCAAGACTGATTTGCATATAGCTGTGTCTGAACTGGGGTGGCGAAGTGAGCTAAAGAACGATGATGGATTCAACCCAGATCTGTGACTGGGGGTGAGTGTCTGAAAAGTTTCAGCGCTCGGTCCATCATCTCCTTGTGTTTGCTTTGTTCGCCCTAAGTTGGCAGGGTATGCCCAAACGTGGGTCCCTTGCTCACTTTGCCACTGGATTCAAGCTATCCTGGCTGATGAGGGTTGTTAGCCCGAAACCGGTCCCAAGATGCTTGTTTCCGGTCCATGGATGACATGGCTTGGCAGTTCAGGCTGGGCTGTTCCCATGAGGCACAGGGTCAAGACTGATTTGCATATAGCTGTGTCTGAACTGGGGTGGCAAAGTGAGCTAAAGAACGATGATGGATTCAACCCAGATCTGTGATTGGGGGTGAGTGTCTGAAAAGTTTCAGCGCTCCGTCCATCATCTCCTTGTGTTTGCTTTGTTCGCCCTAAGCTGGCAGGGTATGCCCAGAGGTGGGTCCCTTGCTCACTTTGCCACTGGATTCAAGCTAGCCTGGCTGATGAGGGCTGTTAGCCCGAAACAGGTCCCAGGATGCTTGTTTCCGGTCCAGGGAAGACATGGCTTGGCAGTTCGGGATGGACTGTTCCCATGAGGCACAGGGTCAAGACTGATTTGGATATAGCTGTGTCTGAACTGGGGTGGCGAAGTGAGCTAAACAACGATGATGGATTCAACCCAGATCTGTGATTGGGGGTGAGTGTCTGAAATGTTTCAGCGCTCAGTCCATCATTTCCTTGTGTTTGCTTTGTTCGCCCTAAGTTGGCAGGGTATGCCCAGACATTGGTCCCTTGCTCACTTTGCCACTGGATTCAAGCTAGCCTGACTGATGAGGGCTATTAGCCCGAAACCGGTCCCAGGATGCTTGCTTCCGGTCCAGGGAAGACATGGCTTGGCAGTTCGGGCTGGACTGTTCCCATGAGGCACAGGGTCAAGACTGATTTGCATATAGCTGTGTCTGAACTGGGGTGGCAAAGTGAGCTAAAGAACGATGATGGATTCAACCCAGATCTGTGATTGGGGGTGAGTGTCTGAAAAGTTTCAGCGCTCCGTCCATCATCTCCTTGTGTTTGCTTTGTTCGCCCTAAGTTGGCAGGGTATGCCCAGAGGTGGGTCCCTTGCTCACTTTGCCACTGGATTCAAGCTAGCCTGGCTGATGAGGGCTGTTAGCCCGAAACAGGTCCCAGGATGCTTGTTTCCGGTCCAGGGAAGACATGGCTTGGCAGTTCGGGCTGGACTGTTCCCATGAGGCACAGGGTCAAGACTGATTTGGCTATAGCTGTGTCTGAACTGGGGTGGCGAAGTGAGCTAAAGAACGATGATGGATTCAACCCAGATCTGTGACTGGGGGTGAGTGTCTGAAAAGTTTCAGCGCTCGGTCCATCATCTCCTTGTGTTTGCTTTGTTCGCTCTAAGTTGGCAGGGTATGCCCAGACGTGGGTCCCTTGCTCACTTTGCCACTGGATTTAAGCTAGCCTGGCTGATGAGGGCTGTTAGCCCGAAACCGGTCCCAGGATGCTTGTTTCCGGTCCAGGTAAGACATGGCTTGGCAGTTCAGGCTGGACTTTTCCCATGAGGCACAGGGTCAAGACTCATTTGCATATAGCTGTGTCTGAACTGGGGTGGCGAAGTGAGCTAAAGAACGATGATGGATTCAACCCAGATCTGTGACTGGGGGTCAGTGTCTGAAAAGTTTCAGCGCTCCGTCCATCATCTCCTTGTGTTTGCTTTGTTCGCCCTAAGTTGGCAGGGTATGCCCAGATGTGGTTCCCTTGCTCACTTTGCCACTGGATTCAAGCTAGCCTGGCTGATGAAGGCTGTTAGCCCGAATCCGGTGCCAGGATGCTTGTTTCCGGTCCAGGGAAGACATGGCTTGACAGTTCGGGCTGGACTGTTCCCATGAGGCACAGGGTCAAGACTGACTTCCATATAGCTGTGTCTGAAGTGGGGTGGTAAAGTGAGCTAAAGAACGATGATGGATTCAACTCAGATCTGTGACTGGGGGTGAGTTTCTAAAAAGTTTCAGCGCTCCGTCCATCATCTCCTTGTGTTTGCTTTGTTCGCCCTAAGTTGGCAGGGTATGCCCAGACGTGGGTCCCTTGCTAACTTTGCCACTGGATTCAAGCTAGCCTGGCTGATGAGGGCTGCTAACCCAAAACCGGTCCCAGGATGATTGTTTTCGGTCCAGGGAAGACAAGACTTGGCAGTTCGGGCTGGACTGTTCCCATGAGGCACAGGGTCAAGACTCATTTGCATATAGCTGTGTCTGAACTGGGGTGGCGAAGGGAGCTAAAGAACGATGATGGATTCAACCCAGATCTGTGACTGGGGGTGAGTGTCTGAAAAGATTCAGCGCTCCGTCCATCATCTCCTTGTGTTTGCTTTGTTCGCCCTAAGTTGGCAGGGTATGCCAAGACGTGGGTCCTTTGCTCACTTTGCCACTGGATTCAAGCTAGCCTGGCTGATGAGGGCTGTTAGCCTGAAACCGGTCCCAGGATGTTTGTTTCCGGCCCAGGGAAGACATAGCTTGGCAGTTCGGGCTGGACTGTTCCCATGAGGCACAGGGTCAGGACTGATTTGCATATAGCTGTGTCTGAACTGGGGTGGCGAACTGAGCTAAAGAACGATGATGGATTCAACCCAGATCTGTGACTGGGGGTGAGTGTCTGAAAAGTTTCAGCGCTCCGTCCATCATCTCCTTGTGTTTGCTTTGTTCGCCCTAAGTTGGCAGGGTATGCCCAGACGTGGGTCCCATGCTCACTTTGCCACTGGATTCAAGCTAGCCTGGCTGATGAGGGCTGTTAGCCCAAAACCGGTCCAAGGATGCTTGCTTCCGGTCCAGGGAAGACATGGCTTGGCAGTTCGGGATGGACTGTTCCCATGAGGTACAGGGTCAAGACTGATTTGCATATAGCTGTGTCTGAACTGGGGTGGCGAAGTGAGCTAAAGAACGATGATGGATTCAACCCAGATCTGTGACTGGGGTGAGTGTCTGAAAAGTTTCAGCGCTCCGTCCATCATTTCCTTCTGTTTGCTTTGTTCGCACTAAGTTGGCAGGGTATGACCAGACGTGGGTCCCTTGCTCACATTGCCACTGGATTCAAGCTAGCCTGGCTGATGAGGGCTGGTAGCCGGAAACCGGTCCCAGGATGCTTGTTTCCGGGCCAGGGAAGACATGGATTGGCAGTTCGGGCTGGACTGTTCCCATGAGGCACAGGGTCAAGACTGATTTGCATATAGCTGTGTCTGAACTGGGGTGGCGAACTGAGCTAAAGAACGATGATGGATTCAACCCAGATCTGTGACTGGGGGTGAGTGTCTGAAATGTTTCAGCGCTCCGTCCATCATCTCCTTGTGTTTGCTTTCTTCGCCCTAAGTTGGCAGGGTATGCCCAGACGTGGGTCCCTTGCTCACTTTGCCACTGGATTCAAGCTAGCCTGGCTGATGAGGGCTGTTAGCCCGAAATCGGTCCCAGGATCCTTGTTTCCGGCCCAGGGAAGACATGGCTTGGCAGTTCGGGCTGGACTGTTCCCATGAGGCACAGGGTCAAGACTGATTTTCATATAGCTGTGTCTGAACTGGGGTGGCAAAGTGAGCTAAAGAACGATGATGGATTCAACCCAGATCTGTGACTGAGGGTGAGTGTCTGAAAAGTTTCAGCGCTCCGTCCATCATCTCCTTGTGTTTGCTTTGTTCGCCCTAACTTGGCATGGTATGCCCAGACGTGGGTCCCTTGCTCACTTTGCCACTGGATTCAAGCTAGCCTGGCTGATGAGAGCTGTTAGCCCGAAACCGGTCCCAGTATGCTTGTTTCCGGTCCAGGGAAGACATGGCTTGGCAGTTAGGGCTGGACTGTTCCCTGAGGCACAGGGTCAAGACTGATTTGCATATAGCTGTGTCTGAACTGGGGTGGCGAAGTGAGCTAAAGAACGATGATGGATTCAACCCAGATCTGTGACTGGGGGTGAGTGTCTGAAAAGTTTCAGCGCTCGGTCCATCATCTCCTTGTGTTTGCTTTGTTCGCCCTAAGTTGGCAGGGTATGCCCAAACGTGGGTCCCTTGCTCACTTTGCCACTGGATTCAAGCTATCCTGGCTGATGAGGGTTGTTAGCCCGAAACTGGTCCCAAGATGCTTGTTTCCGGTCCATGGATGACATGGCTTGGCAGTTCAGGCTGGACTGTTCCCATGAGGCACAGGGTCAAGACTGATTTGCATATAGCTGTGTCTGAACTGGGGTGGCAAAGTGAGCTAAAGAACGATGATGGATTCAACCCAGATCTGTGATTGGGGGTGAGTGTCTGAAAAGTTTCAGCGCTCCGTCCATCATCTCCTTGTGTTTGCTTTGTTCGCCCTAAGTTGGCAGGGTATGCCCAGAGGTGGGTCCCTTGCTCACTTTGCCACTGGATTCAAGCTAGCCTGGCTGATGAGGGCTGTTAGCCCGAAACAGGTCCCAGGATGCTTGTTTCCGGTCCAGGGAAGACATGGCTTGGCAGTTCGGGCTGGACTGTTCCCATCAGGCACAGGGTCAAGACTGATTTGGATATAGCTGTGTCTGAACTGGGGTGGCGAAGTGAGCTAAACAACGATGATGGATTCAACCCAGATCTGTGATTGGGGGTGAGTGTCTGAAATGTTTCAGCGCTCAGTCCATCATTTCCTTGTGTTTGCTTTGTTCGCCCTAAGTTGGCAGGGTATGCCCAGACATGGGTCCCTTGCTCACTTTGCCACTGGATTCAAGCTAGCCTGACTGATGAGGGCTGTTAGCCCGAAACCGGTCCCAGGATGCTTGCTTCCGGTCCAGGGAAGACATGGCTTGGCAGTTCGGGCTGGACTGTTCCCATGAGGCACAGGGTCAAGACTGATTTGCATATAGCTGTGTCTGAACTGGGGTGGCAAAGTGAGCTAAAGAACGATGATGGATTCAACCCAGATCTGTGATTGGGGGTGAGTGTCTGAAAAGTTTCAGCGCTCCGTCCATCATCTCCTTGTGTTTGCTTTGTTCGCCCTAAGTTGGCAGGGTATGCCCAGAGGTGGGTCCCTTGCTCACTTTGCCACTGGATTCAAGCTAGCCTGGCTGATGAGGGCTGTTAGCCCGAAACAGGTCCCAGGATGCTTGTTTCCGGTCCAGGGAAGACATGGCTTGGCAGTTCGGGCTGGACTGTTCCCATGAGGCACAGGGTCAAGACTGATTTGGATATAGCTGTGTCTGAACTGGGGTGGCGAAGTGAGCTAAAGAACGATGATGGATTCAACCCAGATCTGTGACTGGGGGTGAGTGTCTGAAAAGTTTCAGCGCTCCGTCCATCATCTCCTTGTGTTTGCCCTATAGTCTTGTGCCAACTCCCAAGGGAAAAGCCATTGTGCTCATGATACCACAAGTAAAAGGTTTGACATAGTCAGGGTCCCTCGAATGGGGCTCAGAGGCAAGGGCTTGATTTATTTGTACAAAAGCATGTTTGGATTCCCTATTCCACAACAAAGGTTCAGGGGTGTGTTTTCTGATACACTTGCAGCAGCTTTGCCATTGTGGCATACCCAGGACCCATTGCCTAGAGTACCCAGCGATACCCAAGAAAGTTTGTACCTAGAAGGCAGCCAATAGTTGGGGTATCAGAACCCTCTTCCAAGGGCCACTGGGCAAGCAGGGGCTACTGGACCCAACTGTGGGGTGGTAACCTTTTATTCCTGCTGTTCCGGAGCCTGACTTACTATGGGCCCTGAATAACTGGGCCAAGTACTACGTCTTCATGCACTTGACTCTCAGTGGTAGCGCAGGTCAAGCAGTCTAAGACTGTTTAGGACCAGGATGGTGCTAGTTATGTGTAGGCTCATAACTCAAATACCCAAAGTGACCCCAATAATATCATTATCCAGTTCAATACTTTCTTTTCGTAAAAAAACCAGTATTTTTTCTGCACGTAAACAGAGCACACTAAATAATAAGTCACACAGAATGTCTCTCAAGGCTAGCACCCTAACGCTGATCTGTCTGTGTTCCCCCTGCAGGTTCTCTACTCCATCCTCCTCTACGCTAACAAACATGCCTCTGTCCGATCTTTGGAGGTGACCCCAGATGTAATGCCCGCTCTAACGATGTACATCAAAGTCTGGCTTTGGGGTTGAAAGTTTCAGCTCTTTGGGCTAATCCATTGAGTATTTGCAAGTCTGCCAAAGGGCCTGTGGCCCTGCTCCAGTCTTCCCCAACTGAGACCTTCAGAAGACTTTGGGAAGTGAGGTGCATCTCCTGCGCTCCGGCGATGAGCAACTCACACTGTATCCTCCGGTGGTCGGCGGACAGCGTGTTGAGGTGGTCACAGGCGGTAACATCTTCCTGGTGCAGTGACTTCTTCACATCTCTTGACGATAAGTTAGTGGAGCTGCGGCAATGCTGAGGATGGCTTCTTACCTTGATTCTATGTCCCTTCTCTAGTTACATGGACTCCTTGAACACAGGCCACAGTCCTAGTAGCCCCATCCTGGCATACAGTGGTCATGGGCAAAGGCGATGGCTCCAGCAAGGTTGGATGCATTGGGTGAGGGCCTCAACAACCCTAGTGTGGCCTACCTCTGGCATACAGGGGTCAGGGGTAGCAGCCCAACATTCTCAGCTGCAATGAGCAACAGCCCCAGCAGGTTCAGTGACAACGGGCAAGAGCCCTAACAGTCCCAGTGGCTCCCTCTGGCATAAAAGAATCCTGGAAATTTGTGGCGGACCCAAAACTGTCTGCTGGACAGAGCAATGGCCTGCAACTTCAAGGTATCCCTGACAGGGATTACCAAATTCTGCCAGAGTGCAGACAGCTCTCTAGCAACACCGGTCCCGACTGGACTGGCACCTCACACTCTGCTCACTGGGATTCACTCACCAGGATCTCTGCTGGGCCTTGCTCCTTCCAGACTGTCTCCTCCTTCTCACAGGACACACTGGTCTTGGCAGACAGGCAGATGGCTGATGCTTCTGAAACAGGGCAAGTGTTCTTGGATTTCTGGGTGACAGGAGACTGGCAGACCTTGCTTCCCAGTCCTCGATGCAGCAGCTTGAAGTCTTGATAACCTTCTTTCTCCTCTGATGAACAGTGCTGTTGAACAAAGTGTGGGACTCGGGATCTCAGCTTTATTGCCCAAATTCAGACACATGTGTGATTTAGTGTTGGAGCCTTTGAAATTTGGGTTGTGGGTGCCAGCTTGCTTGAAGTGCTCTCTTTTTGCCCTGTGCTTTGTCAAAGAGACAGTCTGCCACAGTAAGAGTGGCACCAATCTGATTAACCCTCACCACAGGCTGAGTGAGTAAAGCTGAGTGAGTAGCCAGGGATCACACCAGGCTGTCAGCCTCTACTGAAGTATGCGTCATAAAAGTTCAACGGTCTATGCCTTCCTCTCTATCAAGATTCCCTGGTCCACATTGTGAACCTTATCAGTCTCACCATCTCCCTGACAATAAGCCCAGATACCACTGACCAGTAAATTTACTCCCCTTTCTCCAATGTGTGTGTTCCCACCTCAGCCCTCAGGAATGTCAGGAATCTAAATCTCCTTTCGGGGGGGTTGCAGTCCTCACCTCCACTAGCCTCTCCAGGCCCTGGACTTCCAAAATAGAACCCACAGTCGTCCTTGTTATGTACCACTCATAGGCACACAAACACATCCCAAGACCACACACAAGTATCACTCAAGTTTCTCGTGTTATCCCGAGCTACACATAATCCATGCATGCCAAGGGTGAGTTAAATACAGATCCATGGAACTTTACACAAGTTGGCCAGTGGGTACCACACCAGTGGCATGGGTGAAAGGGTCAGTTTACACTTCTGGTTCCTATGATACAAAAAAACGGGTATGCTGCAACCACTGTGCTAGTGTCACGTAACTCCAGGTGATGGCAGTAGCCCTCTACTTTTATGAGGGTAGCACGTGGTGCGCCCCTCCTGGCAAGACTGCAACTCCATGACATACGCCTACGACATGGTGCACATGCATGATTTGTGTTCTCCCATGACCAAAAATAAGTATCAGAGATCCAGGTATCCATGCAGCTGGGGCACTTTGGGCAGGGGTGCACGTCCATCACCATGAAGGGGCTTTTCCGTCCCAACTTGGGGAAACTTATGACTGCTTCAATCCATTCTTGTGACAAAGGGCGCTTTATGGTGGAGCGTCCAAGTCCATGATAATGCACACTGAGAAATAACTGCAGTTTTTCATTTGAAGACTTACACCCCTTTTTAGCCAATTCAGTGAGGAGGTAGATGGAGTCACCAAAGTAGAGCTCCTAAAAAAGACCAAACTGTCCAAATCTTTATTTAAAGCTTGGGAAAAGACTGGTGAATGCTCTGTAAATCCTTGAGGGAGTTTCCACCATGAAAGCTGAGATTGACTGAATGAGAATGTGAAGAGGAATTGACTATTCGTGTATGGGTATAGACAAAAAGGCAGAGCAGAGATCAACTACAGTATACCATTTAGCATTTGTGGGGATGCAAGTAAAGATAGTAGCGGACAGGGAAACTAGAGATATTTTTTGTTGTGTGGAGAGCCTGCATGAATTTGTATGCATTTGTCTTTCTCACCTTCTTTGTAGGAAGATTGGGCTTATTACAGCTGCTAATAATCGGTGCCAAAATTCCCTGCTTGAAAAAGTCACTAATGACAGGTCAGATCCTAGCCTCAAAATCAGGCTTTAGAGGGTACTGTGGAATTTGAGGTAGGCCTTTCATTGTGCTGATTTTTGTTTTCACGGGGTTCATTGAAGCTATGTACCCTACATTGTTAGCCCCTGTGGACCATAATGTGAAGAGCACCTGGTACATCTTTGGGTAGTTCCATACTAATTGCAGCTGGTTGAAAAATTGTTTCACACAGTGAAGCAAGCACCTCGTTTTCGTTGTTTTGGGGTATGTTCTGATAGACTCTATCAGGTGTACAGAATATAGTGCAATTAAGCTAGTACAAAATGTCCTGACCCAATAGATTGGCTGGTGAGGTATAACTTAGCAAGAATGTTTATCCATAATGGGGCTAAGGGAGATGGAAATGTGGTGGGACTAAGGGTGATGGAAATGGCCTCAGAAATGTGGTGAAGAGCATGCGGGCTCAAAATACCAACTGCGTCTATGGACAAGCCTAAGAAAGGTAATGAAGGGAATTCAGAGGTTTCTGATGTAGACTGGCTGTGCCGGTGTTAATATGGCAAGTGGTGAGGTTACCATTTACTATACAATTGACATAGGGATCTTTCTGAACTACAAAAATCTGTGTATTCAGGGCACAGTCAGCACTTCTTGGGCTGACATAACATTAAGGAAGAAGGTTTTGCTTGATCTGGTTAAATTCCAGAGGGCCAGCGCGACCCAGCACATTAGAAGCAGTGTTCACTGGGTATCACTAAATGCAGCAATTGATTCAAATAATCCCAGTTTCATCTGCATACTTCAAATACACTTCCAGTTCTTCATGGAACTGGGTGGGATTTTTTCTGCTGTTGGGGAACTGTTCCCTAATGCTCATTGAATCAAAGGGGCTTGAGGGAACGTGGACAATGACGCTACCCCTCGGTGAGGTTGTCTCTTAATGGACGGAGGATATCAGGAACAGGTGGAATGGGGTCTTTGTCATCTGTATCTCTAGAGTGAAGGGAGGCCACTTCCTTATATCTTTCTGACCCCTGTTCCTAGTCACTCGGTCAACGGTCCTCCTTAAACTGTCTCAGGTAATGGTGGGGCTACGTTTGCGGAGACCTCTGTACCCAGCTGAGACTGAACGTACTGTTTGTCTAGATCGCGCTTTTGCCTGGTGGTCTACTGTGGGTCACTCACATCCTAGCACTCACTGGAGCGTTACGTCCTTGTGCTTCATCCATCAGCACAACTAAGCAAAAATGAGCACCTTTAGGTCAAATTTCTTGGAGATTCGTCAAACGGTGCCAAAGTTATTAGCAACACAAAAAACACATTTCCAATGGAAACACTGACTGATTTATAACTACCCAGTGGTGACCGCTACTGGGGGGAGGGGGGGGTTTGTGCGTACGTGTGTGTGTGTGTGTGTGCGTGTGTGTGTGTGTGTGCATGCGTGTGTGTGCGTGTGTATGTATATATATATATATCTCCAAACGACCACCTCCTTAAAAGCAATCGACAAGGCCACAGCGGGGAATATTGCGGGAGACTCTTTATTCACCGGTTACAGCTTTGCATAATGCATTTCGGCATGTCCGCGTTCATCAGATGCTGCTGTTACCCCGTTGTCACCTCCTCCCTCCTTTGAACTTCCTGTGGCGCTCCCATTGGTGGGAGATCAGCTGATCCTGCTGCATTGAGGACAAAGCAGTCAAATGGGAGACTACAGTTCCCAGCATGCATCAGATTAGGTAAGTGCGGCAGCAGGAATCGATGTTGCTCACGTGAGTGCTGTTGTTTGCCAAGCAAATGGGGGCCGTGTAGCAGCTGGTGATCACGTAATTGATGGTGTTCAGGGCTCCCTCAAGTCCCCTACGTCCAGCCCCAAAATTGAAACAAACCGGGCCATGAGGTTAGCTGGAATCAAGCTCACCTCCCCGTGCAGTCACAGGCTGCCGATGGCAGCAGCCACTGGCGTGGTTCGTTCTCGAGGCGGTCCTGGATGAATCAATACCTTGATTAAGAACAGTCCATGTGCCAGTGTTATCCAGGACACTTGATAGACGGGGCCTTGTTTCGCGTAACTGGCAAGCGCGACAAAATATCTCCAAACGACCACCTCCTTAAAAGCAATCGATAAGGCCACAGCGGGGAATATTGCGGGAGACTCTTTATTCACCGGTTACAGCTTTGCATAATGCATTTCGGCATGCCCGCCTTCATCAGATGCTGCTGTTACCCCGTTGTCACCTCCTCCCTCCTTTGAACTTCCTGTGGCGCTCCCATTGGTGGGTGATCAGCTGATCCTGCTGCATTGAGGACAAAGCAGTCAAATGGGAGACTACAGTTCCCAGCATGCATCAGATTAGGTAAGTGTGGCAGCAGGAATCGATGTTGCTCACATGAGTGCTGTTGTTTGCCAAGCAAAGGGGGGGCCGTGTAGCAGCTGGTGATCACGTAATTGATGGTGTTCAGGGCTCCCTCAAGTCCCCTACGTCCAGCCCCAAAATTGAAACAAACCGGGCCGTGAGGTTAGCTGGAATCAAGCTCACCTCCCCGTGCAGTCACAGGCTGCCGATGGCAGCAGCCACTGGCGTGGTTCGTTCTCGAGGCGGTCCTAGATGAATCAATACCTTGAGTAAGAACAGTCCATGTGCCAGTGTTATCCAGGACGCTTGATAGACGGGGCCTTGTTATATATATATATCCAAACAAAAGGTTGCCCCACTGAGCACGACCTCCCGGAGAGTTACCTCATAAATGAATGAGGACTGCAGCCAGATCAGCGTCAGAACTTTAATCAAAAATAGAGAGGCTTAACGCGTTTCAAACGTAAGTCCTTGATCACAAGCCTTCATATCAGGATCACCGCAGGCAACTGGAGAACCGTTACATGATTTAAATAGTAAAGTTCCCGCCCCTGTGGGCAGGTCTCAACGCCCAGGTGGGCTTCTGCCGCAAGGCTTTGTTGAATCTGTAGTTCTCCATCACTTGTAACCCCAGTGGGTGTCGCAATGTCCCAAGTCATTCCATATTAAAACCACAGTGGGCTGATTCAAAGTTCCAGAAACTGAGCCGCTGGCCTTAAAAGATACTCGATCTCGAGCCCTCCGCTCTGCTTACGGCACCTCCGTCTTGTGTGCCGCAGCTCCGCTGCTGTGCGGCAGGTCCGTGCTCGCGGCTGGACAAAGCCGCTCATATCCAAACAAAAGGTTGCCCCACTGAGCACGACCTCCCGAAGAGTTACCTCATAAATGAATGAGGACTGCAGCCAGATCAGCGTCAGAACTTTAATCAAAAATAGAGAGGCTTATCGCGTTTCAAACGTAAGTCCTTGATCACAAGCCTTCATATCAGGATCACCGCAGACAACTGGAGAACCATTACATGATTTAAATAGTAAAGTTCCCGCCCCTGTGGGCAGGTCTCAACGCCCAGGTGGGCTTCTGCCGCAAGGCTTTGTGGAATCTGTAGTTCTCCATCACTTGTAACCCCAGTGGGTGTCGCAATGTCCCAAGTCATTCCATATTAAAACCACAGTGGGCTGATTCAAAGTTCCAGAAACTGAGCCGCTGGCCATAAAAGTTACTCGATCTTGAGCCCTCCGTTCTGCTTACGGGGCCTCCGTCTTCTGCGCCGCAGATCCGTAAGGGCCGGCTCCAGCAATGTCCCTGGGACCGCTCCCGCCATCCCATAGCAAACAGTGTGCTCCGGTTTGAACAAGCGAGAGCATTTTGCTCTCGCTTGTTCAAAACAGAGCATACTTTACTTTTTACACCCAGGGAGCTGCATGGCAGGAGATGGGAGCTGGCCGGGACCGCGGGGGCCTTCAGGCTTCCCCTGCGGTCCCCAATGAGAGGCCATGCCCCCGGGGATGGGTTCCCCGGGGCTGAAATCGGCCTGGGGAGGGGGGCTTTGTGCATTAAAAATGCTCTTGCTTCCACAAAGCGGAGCAGAATTGCTTTTGGACATGCATCTCCCTCTGTCCAAAAGCAATGCCGGCTCCCGCAAAAGGCAGGGAGCCGGCAGGGAATGCAGGTTCCTTGAGGCTCCCCCGTAGTCCCCAACAGATAGGACAGGCCCCGGGAGATGGTGTCCCCGGGACCGAAGTTGGCTCAGGGAGGGGGGCCGCGTGGGCCCCCTTCCCCATTTAAAAAAGAATAATAATAAATATGAAGGCCTGGCCCCAGGGGATGGGGGCCCCAGGGGATGGGGTCCCCGGGGCTGAATTCGTCCTGGGACGGGGACCGCACAGCCCCCCACCCCTTTTTTTTTTCAAAAAAAGGCCTGGCCCCGGGGGATGAGGTCTCCTGCGCCGAAATCAGCCTCAGGAGAAGGGCTGTGTGCCACCCCCTCCCTTTTTTTAAACAAATTAATTAAAAAAATAGGCATGCCCCAGGGGATGGGGTCCCTGGGGCCGAAAATGGCCCGGGAGGGGGCTGCTTGCCCCCTCCCTTTGAAGTATTAAAAAAATATATAAAGGCCGGGCCCCGGGGGATTGGGCCCCAGGGCTGAAATCAGCCCGGGAGGGGGGCCCCTTCCCGTTTTTTTGATTAAAAAATGTAACAAAGGATCAGGCCCCGGGGGATGGGGTCCCCGGGGCCCATAATGGTCCAGGGAAGGGGGCCACCCGCCCCCCCTTCCTAAAAAAGAAAGCCAGCAACTACTCTGCAAATGCGCCTCCTGGTGCGCTCCTGGTTGGGGGATGAAGTCCCTTTGGCTGCTGAGAGTCCTTAGGGGCCAACAAGACCTCCTGTAGCTGTGGCTGAAGGTTACTATGGGAATTAACATTACAAATGCACCCTTATTTCGCACCCCAATTTCTTGGTTCCCAACTGCTCAGATCCCCCCCAAACTGTCCATGACTCACAAAACCTACCTTGACACTTTTTTGGGAAAATTTCATGAAGACTAGTCAAACGACGCCAAAGTTATAGCCAAGCTAAAAAATGCTTTTCCTATGGAAACTTGGTCCTAAATATAACTACCTACTGGCAACCGCCAGTAGGTAAAAAAAAAAATATATATATCAAAACGAAATCCCAGAAATGTCCCAGCCACAACGGCGGCGCAACACACGGGCACTGACTCCAAGAAGCAAAGTTGTAGATTTGATGGTTTTATTCACACATCAATGTCCAAATGACGCGTTTCGGCCGCCAGACATGCGGCCTTGATCACACCTATATATGCATATAATGGAACCGCACCCAGCACGCTCTTGAACAGTTGCTTAGTCCACAGCAGTAGTGGATATTAGTAAATACAATCACATGCTTAATATAGATCATATGTCCTTATGCAGCATAATTAGTATCAAAGTACAGGCAGTAGTTTATTCACAAAAAATAGTAAGATCCAGTTTCTGTTCAAAGTTTTCAAAGTTGATTTATTTTGAGGAACAACGCTTTCAGCGGAACATCAGCCAACACGTGTTTCGGCTCTTTAGACGTTTTCAAGGCAGATAGGTGTTACTGATCCTGGTGATATATGGTCTATTATCAAAAATCGCCGCACAATATTCGTCCAAGAAAAAATCATTGAAACCAAAATGTCTTATTGCCGAATGTGGATCTGTTCGGCCCTCCAACGTATTCCAGATTTAAGTAACGCTTGTATGTATGTACTAGCCGGCCGCCCTAGTCAGCACACATGAAGGAGTCCATGGTAAGCTCCCCCACCGGTTTGGCGTGTTAGTGACCGTCATGCCGGTCCGTTCGAAGTAATGCTCATTAGAAGCGTTACTTAAATCGACTTGTATTGGTGACAGCAGTTGCGAAATATTGAAGGCCCCACGTTTGGGCTTGCTCGTATATAGGAGCCTGGAAGTGTATTCTTTATCTGGAATACCTTGGAGGGTCGAACAGATCCACATTCGGCAATAAGACATTTTGGTTTCAATGATTTTTATATATATATATAACACTTATCCTATGTGGATACCCTGAAGATTAAGCATGGATATGGTGCTATGATGTACGTTGGACACCTCTGCCCTAAGATATAGATGTTGACACAGTGTGAAGTGATGAATCAAGGCTAGGGTATTACTGAGCGAAGACAGGATTATAAATGGCCCATCACATTTGCATTATCGCAACTTAAGTTCCTACTTTCCTATACAGATGTTTGTGCTGCAAATGGACCGTCTGAACTCTCTTTTCGCTAGACCTCACAGACATGGAAATGTATCTCTTGGTAGGAATCCGTCTTTCGAGCTCTGGTACAAAAAAAACATCCATCAAGAAGAAAAAACAATATAACAAAAGCACAAATATCATTTTAAATCATGATTTTCATTTCCAGCTAAGAGAGATGGTGGGATGAGCAGATGGTACACTACTGTCACACTGCTGGTGCTTTAAAAGCGAAACAGCCAGCTAGGGAAACAGCAGACCTGATTTCTATTCATATCTTACTAATATAACCAATTTGTGTGGTCGGGGACAGCCTCCTCTTCCTGCGCGCCCTATTTCACCAACCTTCCAAAACTGGAAGGCTTTAAAACCAGCAAATTGTAAAAAAACAAAGCCATTGTGATAAATTAAACCAGGCTTTTTGGCTGCTGAGAAAGGAGAGAGATGGAAGGCAAAGGATTCCCGGCCTACTTCTACTTGTCATAATTTTAGAGATTTATGACAAGATTTATTACTGGTATTAATATGTAGTTATATATGGACGCCACCCTTCTTGTGAAGTCAGATCTTCCAAATAGACACTTGAGCACCCTCTCGCTCACCAGTTATTGATCTCATACCTATCTGTTGAAGAAAATCCTCTGGATGACATATGCTTGCCCCTTCAACTTGTTACTGCTGTTGGGCATAAACTCAGTCCTGCCAACCCCACTTTCCTGCAGTCCACTGTTGTGTGTGTAGTGCTTGCTGCAAACTTTGAAGACATTGCTTGTGACAGTCTCCAGATTCCTTTCTGCCTGATTGCTTTAGGCCCTATTATTCCCTATTGTGTTGCTTTCCAATGTTGTGCCAACCCACAAGTACATTCCTTTGTGTGTAGCTGCCATGACCCATAGAAAACTCTACTCTTAGCACAATTCAATTCCTTCACAACATCTCATTTGGGACTTTCTGGCTTCTACACAAAACGTTTTTCTCCCAGTAATTATGCATTGTGAGTGATATGGCCTGGTTTGAAGTTATCAGGGATTAGAAATTAATTTGATTTCCGAAGGAAATGTTACATTTGGAGGAAAGTAGCTGTGTATTTTCCTCTGCCATGCTATCCCTGGTGAATTTTTTTCTGGATGCAGTACTTCCTCAGAAATCGAACGATTCACCACTATCACCCAACTCTAAACCAGGGCCTCCCTTAGAACAGATTGAATGGCATGAAAGCCTTTACTTTGTTCGTGCAGATCTAGTCTTCTACTAAGGCGCACTCAAGGCATCTAAAGGTGAGGTTGAGACATTGTTAACAGGACTTAAATCCAGTTCTCCTGAGAATAATGCCCTGTTTTAGTCCTTAAGGCGAGGCCCCCTACAGGGCTTCTCATTTTAACCTTATTACCTCCTCGCCCGTCTTCCCGTCCCATTCCTTACGTATGAGCAGCTTGTCTGCTCCACAGAAACCTATTACCTAGCAGAGGTCAAATACTTTGTTCAGCAGGGGGCAACAATGTGCCTGGCCTTCAGATCTCTCTTTCGTTTGGTCCCGGGACAATGTGTACTATGCCAGGCCCTGGGAGATGGGGTGCCTGTGGCCAGTGGTAAGTCTGGGGAGGGGGCCCAATCCATGCCCCCTCCCTGACTAAGTTATTAAATGGTAATGGAGAGAGTGCTGCTTTGTCCCCCGGGGGCTTGACCATCCCCCGGGGAATATTATCATAATCAGCGGGGCTTCATAAGCTTGTTTTTCTTCATTTTCTATTACAAAGAGCAGAAGTTTAACTGGGCATATCTCTGGGGCCAGTTTTCTTCTTTTTGGGCTTGTTTTGTACCTGGTGGCCAGGTTTACTCACCAGGAGCATATTCATTAGGTCTCCTGGCCACTAAAAGGGGTGTACTTTGAGGGGAGCTGGTTTTCCAGGCTCCCTCCGCCAAACCTGTCCTCTGCCTGGTTCCTTGTGCTCGTCTCCGGCTGGTGGGGTTATCTTGCGCAGCCCCTCCTCAACCAGCCAGCAGAACACACTCCATCCTTCACTTCCCAGGCCCCTGAGCCTTCTGGCCTATTGAAGGGCACACGGGTAGCAGTGGAGTCAAGGTCCTTTCCCCCAACTGGTTGTCAGGAGTCATAAAGGGAGCCAGCGCCAGTGACCCTGGAGAGACCCATCTAAGTCCTGGGGGTCAGCTGGAGTCAACGTCCCCAGTCCATTTTTGCAAGGCATCAGTTGGCTTTTCTTTTTATCTGAGAATCCTTTCCCTATTGTCACCTCCAGATCCAGGGTCTTATCAACTATCTCTCCCTTGTGCTGAGGTTTTTAAATGGGGTGGAAACTTTAAGGGGCCAGTCAAACCTAGGATGTCCCATCATCCCTCCATCTTTGTCCTAAACCCCCCTGCACAGCATCCTGGTACAATCCAAAATGGCCACTTAAAATTTTCTCTGGTAACAGCTTCTCTGAGGGCTTCATCTCCACCACTAGCTGACACAGCTGCGTGATCCCTCCCCACCAGAATTTCAAAGGTGAGTCCCTCTTCTGTTGGCTCCAGAGGTCTGGGCTCCCTCCTTTCTTCCAGTAGTCCTGGGCTTTTCCAGCTCAGGTGCAGTATGTAAAGCTAAATAGCAGATGCAGGTTTCCTTCCCACCCCTTCCCTTCCCAGGAAGTGAGTCAATCACTGTTAATTGCCTTTTTATGTGGGGAGATCTATGATTCACCTGTTGGGAAGCAAAGTAATCAGCTTGGACCAGTAGGAACAAAAAAGGACTGGAATCTGTTTATGAACTGAGCCAGAGAAATATGACAAATCCTGACGTAATAAGTTGCGGATATGGGTTATTGGGGACTACAAATTCAAACTCGCAATGCACGTTTTACCCAATTTGGTACTTTCCTAGACCCTGCAGCCCTAAGTGGAGCCCAACTGTACCTTAGGACAGATTTCGCCTATGTGTATAATACAGTGAAGACACTATGGATTTTCCAATATGCGCTACAGACATACACTATGAATGCTGATTCTTATTTTAGATCCAATCCCAGGTCAGTACCTATCACTGAAGAGTGCTTTCTGCGACAGGCTACCTAGGGCCAGATACCAGTCTGCACACAACTATAGTCTCACACTTGCAACCCACACACGTGGGCACACATGTGTGCATGCATGATCACGTGTAACCAGCCCAGAAACCCTTACCCTAGCTGTGCAGCAGCTGCTTTATCTTAAAATGCATACATTGGCTGGTACACACCAAGTCCAATTACCATGAATTTACTGTGAATGATTGTTGCAAATGAACATCTTGTGCGTGGTATTCCTCCAGATATTTGCCTTCTGTTGCTGATCCCATTTGTTGGGCACAGGACTTACATCTGCTAACCAGTGATAAAGTGCTGGTGATCTCCCTTTAAACTTGGTAAATCTGAAATATTGGTACATTGAATTTACTTATTCGTCCCTAGTATATGGTACTACATGTACCCAGGGCCTGTAAATTAAATGCTACTTGTGGGCTGCAGCACTCATTTTGCTACCCATTAAAGTAGCATTATAAAATGTCTACAGGCTGGCCCCTGCAGTCTGGGTATGCAGTTTTAACTGCCATTTCAACCTGGCAAAATAAACTTTTAGCCAGGCCTGAACCTTCCTGTTTAATACCTAAAAGTCACCCCTAAGTTAGGCCCTTAATGCCCACATGGCAAGGTGCCTAGTATTTAAAAAGTGGGACATGTATATTTAATGTTTTACATGTCCTGGCAGTGAAAAACCTTCAAAGTCCCTTTTTCACTGTGGCAGGCTGGCTCTCCCATAGGAAAACACTGGGTTACAGTATAACAACTTATAGTGCTTGATTTCAGTTTGGGAGCTGTTAGAAACATGATTCAAGAACTCATTTTGATAGTAATTTAAATCCAGCTTAATTGTCAAGTCAGATTTTATATTACTATTATAGAAATGACACTTCTAAAAAGTTGTAATTTTCCTGCCTAAACCAAACAGACCTTTCTGCCAATGGAGTGTCCAGTGTCACGTGACTGCTGATGGCTCCCCTGTAGTAAGATGTGAATTGCTCCCAAACAGAGGACAAAGGCCTTGGGTGTGGAGAGGAGTTTTTCTTCCTTGAGCAGGATGGACTGGTGGGCTGTGCCCAGCCCTTACTTAAGTTTCAAAGCATGCCTACTCTGTCACTGGCAGATGTATAGTTCACCTAGGCCCTTTTGTCTCGCTACCTAGTTTGGCTCCAAACTCAGTGGGATGGAAAGCTGCCCCAGAACTGGAATGGGATGACCACAAGGAGGGTCTGCCCATTTCCATAGCTACAGCTCTGAGTGGGCACATGGATCTATGTCCAGAGGAAAAGGTTTGTGCCAGGTTGGTTTTAGAGAAAGAGGGGTACTGTGAGATAGCTTACAGTAAGCTGCACAGGAAGTGCTGCAAAAGTGGGCAGGGTCACTCCTGAGAACTTTTACCCCACTGGTTAGGAGGAGTTAGCTAGAAGTTTCCCCCATCTAAGGGCTGGAACTGGGTATAAATCTGGTACCCCAGTGCCCTACTCAGAACACTCCTGTACCTTGGAGAATCAGAAGAAAGACCACCCTGCTCTATGAAGAACCTAAAGGAAAACTGGATCTGCTTGCCCTAAACCCGGGACCCAGACATGACTCCAAGAGTCAGTTGGCTCACCACCGGTTTGAGCCATAGGGCTTCCAGAAGCCTCTCTGCCTGTAACTGCCTTGCTGACCAGTACCACTTGGACTTGCTCTGGACCCCGCTGCTGACCTCTGTTGGAATGGGTCCTAAACCCCAAGTGGTGCAACCGAGGTCCTAGACCCTTGGACAGTGTTAGAATGCTCTCCTCCTGTCCAAATTGCAAAAGCTGGGACTTAGAAACTTTTTGCAACTTTTCCTCAAGAGAACAAGCAGGAGACTGGGACTGCTGTCGAGCTGAAGCTGTCAACGTCGAAATGTCGGTCGGATTCAACTTGCCGGTTTGCCCCGCTGAAGGAGATCTGACTTCCAGAAACGTTTTTAAGTCCCAACGTAGAGCGCTTCATTGAGACTGACATGAGCAGCATGCCATTAACGTCTAGGCCTTCCAGGCATGGACTCAAGACTTTGCCCGCTCAGAACTTTACTGTTGCCATCGACGACTACACCAGGACCCCGCTCTCCAGCAACCTGCCATCATCTAGCCCTGCTTCGGATTGAACTTGCAGTTTGCCCCGTCAACAACCACCTATTGTCCAGAAAAAAAATGACATCCGAAGGTAAACTTTCCTTCGGGACGAACCTTGTCTCTGTTTCTGACCTGCACTCCATTGCAGCCGGCCTTAACGTTTTGACTTTGATCCGGTCTAGCTTGACCAGATAAATACAGTTGGCACTTTGCCCTTTTGGCGCTATTTTTGATTTACACTTTAAAAATGAATATCTCCAGTACTACTTGTTGGGTTTTTGTCCATTTGGTGTCATTATATTTATTAAAATGTTCTCTATTTGTCTTAATTGGTTTGGGATTTTTCTTGTGTGGTGTTTTCACTTTATTACTGTTTCAGCACTGCATAAAGTACTGCCTTAAGTTAAGCCTGACTGCTTACTGCCAAGAAACTAGAGGGTTAAGCACAGATTTATTTAGTGACTTTAGTAGTTCACCCTGACAAGGATTGTAATTATTATTTAAGGTGTATTCTCTCAGCCCCCCACACAACTAATAGCCCAATCAATTTCTTACAGTGAGACTCAGGTAGTGAGACTCACTCACAGCAAAAGTAAAAAAACAGGTAGTCAATTGCAAAGAATCCTGGTGGACTAAATTGACGGAGCCTATTTGTTACAGCCTTCCTTTAAAGCCTGCCTGAGTGATAGTGATACACCAGAGGAGAAAAGGATTGCTGGCAATAGAAACAGACTGATACTGTCAGTTAAAGAGCTGTTGCAAAAAAGCAAACATAAAAAGACAATGAATTACAAAAAGCTCCCAATATGTCACCAGCTGGATCTCAATCAGACCTGAACAGGGTCAAGATTGCCCTGGATTTCCTCTAACTCTTCCAAAAGGAAATGAAAATAGAAGTGGGAATGATCAAAAATGATTCAATTGACCTGCTTCTGCTAATTAAAGGAGGGTCTAGCTTTGCTGGGATCTAGAGTAAACAAGCTGGAGAGGATGGTGGATAACCGTTGAGAAGAATATCATACTTTCCAAGAACAGAAGGAGGAGACACTACCCAAACATAAAGATCTGGAAAACAGGTCACAAAGAAACAATAATAATCTTGCATGAAATGCGGAGGGACAAGATATCTAGGCCATGTGCGTGATCTGTTACACACAATTAGAAACAGACAAAACAACACCACACCAAAGCTAGATTGAAGCAATCATGTGGGAATGGGAGGCCCGAGAAAAATGTGAAGAAAGAGATAATGGCACTTGGAGGACGAGAGGTGATCTGCTATGTCAAGGCTATGAAACTCAGATTTTTCAGGACTTGGCTCCTTCTTACACATAAGTAGAAAAGAGATGTCAGAGCTGTAACAGACTTCCTCAGTTTTCTCAAAATCTCATATTAATTACCTTCTGTATCATCTCATCCTAGGGAGATAAATGGAGAATCACTAAATCCCTAAAAGCTGTAAGAGATTTGCTTGACCTTGGTGATGAAGACAACACTGACCCAGTCGCAAGCCTTTACAGTAGTGATAAGAGTGTAAAAGGTGGAGAGGCAAAAGGTGAGCGCACTGAAGTCAATTGTGCTCCAGCATTTGAGGATGTCTGTGGAATGAACCTCAGTTTCCCAATGACCCTCACAGATCTATTTGCAGGTCAACCTAAATTGATGTACTTTGGGGCGGTGGAAAAAATATATTGTAAAATATACAGGGACCGAGGGGTCCATAGGTTGGAATGTATTAACTTCAACACGTTTAGGATTAGCAAATCTGTTGGGGGAACGAAGACAGAATGTTTGGAATGTGCCCCATGTGTGTTTGTTGTTAGATTTAGTATTTGGTGTAAATGCTATTGGGTGGTTGGTGTGCACTCTTTCAGAGAAAGCCAGACTTTGCACTCCTCTGTAGCTAACGTAGTGAACAGCACGTGAATGACTAGACATCATACACAAGACAGGTGGCAAAGAGCACTACTTTTCTATCTCAGAAAAACATGTTCAGGTTCCACTCCAAATTGTTCCTTAGGCAGCGCCTGTGATGAAGGACTAAAAAGACTTTTGAGGTTCATAGGATCATTCCACGGTGAGTTCTTGACAACTGTCCTAGCAGACAAAATAATTAAGACTGAGGGTGACATCATTCTTGGAGGAGATTTTAATCTCATTAGGAATGGCATCAAAGACAGACGAGCAATTAGATAAGTACAAGCTGGTTCCATATCAGAGGAATGACGGTTTTGGTTGAGTAGCCTGACCTTGACAGATATATGGCAATTTCAACACCCAAAAAACAACAGATTACCCCTTCTTCTCAGCAGCTCATAAGGATTACTCCAAATAAGGCCAGTTCTTGTTTAACCTCTGCTCATATTTCCCTGATGGTTTCAGCAACAGCAGGACCTCCTGCAGACAGATTACAGAGCCTAATCAAAAGCCTTCTAAGAGAAAGGAATATAGGAAATTAAACTGACAAAACATATTGAGACGTATTTGTAGACTAATGACCTAGGAGAGATACCCCTGGGCATACTTTGGGATGCCCTGAAGACAGTTCTCCAGGGAAATATAATATTTTCTTCTGGTGGGAGGGATTTATCTACTCTGGTTCGATATGTAGATGATTTGTGGGATTTTTCTGACTCCTTGGACCAATGTAAGATCAACTCCCTATATTGCCTCAAAAGGTTAGAGAAGAATGAGAACAAATCTTCGGAAGAATGAAATGCAATTCTGTCTACCCTGTGTTCGCTATCTAGGTCATAACATCTCAATGGGGCAAAGGCATATGCACCCAGACAGCGCTGAAGCTATACATAAGTTGTCCAGGACAGTTACCTTCTCTTAAATAATTGGGAATGGCAGGTTAATGCAGACAATAGGTATTGGGATATTCAAATATTGTTAAATTCCTTTGCTCACCTCAAATGCTGTAGAAATGGTAAAAGACTTTGTCCCTTTCTATCTCGGCATGGATGGCACTGTGCTAATCCTATGCTTAAAAATTTGATAGAAAAGCAGACATTTGAGGTGAGCAAATTCAGAGTGCCGGTGGTGTTGTAGGGTGCTCTATACAGGAGCTGCTCTCCACCTAAACTATCCAGAGTTCTCTGCTTCTTTTTTGTGTATGAATATACATATATATGTCATTTTATTCTTTCCTTTACAGGTCCTAACTATAACTACCTACTGACATTTCCCAAACAAAGGGGTCTGCCTGTTTCTGAGTGCATCTTCTCTTTTGGACTCTTTTTTCTGATGAATTTAATCCGGCCTGTCCAGGTCGGGAAGATCGCACCACCACCAAAATGGAGTGTGGACTGTGACTGCAGATTCACTGCAATCTTGTACAGAGAAACAGGTTGGGCGCATATTAATCAGGCGGCATAACTGGGGGCCCATAGGGGCTTCGAAAATTTGGGAAATGTTTGGAAGGCAGAGGAACGAGGACTACAAGTCCCAGAAGGCCATTGTAATTAAACCGGAGGACGATAAAAGCGCTAATGACGTGGCTTGTCGTTTTCTCGTTACTGCCGACCCACCAAGTAGCCCGTGAACAAGGAGAAGGATCTCTGAAACGCGTTGGGCTAAGGAAATGCCCGGTAATGCATACCTGTGCTAACTAAATAAAGGTTCCTGTCAGAAACAGCGGGGTCTGCCTGTTTCTGAGTGCATCTTCGCTTTTGGACTCTTTTTTCTGATGAATTTAATCCGGCCTGTCCAGGTCGGGATGATCGCACCGCCACCAAAATGGAGTGTGGACTGTGACTGCAGATTCACTGCAATCTTGTACAGAGGAACAGGTTGGGCGCATAATAAACAGGCGGCATAACTGGGGGCCCATTGGGGCTTCGAAAATTTGGGAAATGTTTGGAAGGCAGAGGAATGAGGACTACAAGTCCCAGAAGGCCATTGTAATTAAACCGGAGGACGATAAAAGCTAATGACGTGGCTTGTGGTTTTCTCATTACTGCCGATCCACCAAGTAGCCCGTGAACAAGGAGAAGGATCTCTGAAACGCGTTGGAATAAGGAATTCCCGGTAATGCATACCTGTGCTAACTAAATAAAGGCTCCTGTCGGAAACAGCGTGGTCTGCCTGTTTCTGAGTGCATCTTCACTTTTGGACTCTTTTTTCTGATGAATATATATATATATATATATATATATATATATATATATATATATATATATATATATATATATATATATATATATATATATATATATATATATATATATACTAGTAGGTAGTTATAGTTAGGACCTGCTAAGGAAAAAATAAAATGATAGGAAATCTCACCACCAGAGATATCAGTAGGGAGAGAATATATATATATATATATCATTTTCTTCTTTCCTTAACAAGTCCTAACTATAACTACCTACTGATATATATATATTATCTACTGGCGGTCGCCAGTAGATAGTTATAGTTAAAACCTATTATCCATAGGAAATCCGCGACATTCTATTTGAAATAACGTTGGCGCCGGTTAACGAATCTTCGCGAAAGTTTCCAACTTGTTGGGGCGCTCCGGTCCGCTCCTATCCTGAAAGTCTCGGGGTGATACGTCAAGCGGGGGCCGAGAAAAAGGGGGTCCCAAAACGTGTTTTCCCCATTCATTTTTCCATAGGAACCTTTAGTCGCAGCTACAGCCCGAACTGCTGAACGGAATTACACCAAATTTGGCAAAGAGGTAGCCCTTGGTTCAGTGTCGTGCCTTTTGCTTAAATGGTGTAAATCCGTTCAGTAGTTCCTGAGAAAATCAAAAGTAAAGTCACATATATATCTGGGCGGAGCCTAACCACACATGTCATCGTGAGATCTGATTGGCTGTCAGCACTTCATCCTGGAATTTCTGGCAGCCATTTTGGGACCAATATAAATGATAGTACCTCATTGAAATGCATTGTAGTGAATAGAAGATTTTGAGGGTCACCAAAAGGAGAACTATAAAGGGTGATAACAGGCTTTAGTTACATTAGAATTTATTTGTTGACGGTACCATACTAATTTTAGGAATTGTGGTGTATTCCAAGGTGATTTTACCATGTGAAAAACCTTCTGCTGGGATATCATGAATCATGTTTGAGAGAACACTATTTTCTCATGCTTGTCCCATGGAGGTTTGGAAGGTGCTCCAGAAGCTAAAATGAGAGCATATTTTCTGTAAATTCACATTATCTTTCTCACTCATGTGAGAATGAAGTCTGACATTCTCAGTAAAACATGTACATCCAACAAGGGCAGAGACTGTCAGTTGATTCCTTTGTGTTCTACTGCAACTTCCCAGAGTGTTCTAAAGAACAACTAGAGTGCTAACAGCCTTACTTATGACAAAAGTATGGCACACCTGAAGCCATCTTGATTGGAATAAACTGGTAACACTTAAAACATTTAATTTAAAAAGGAACAAAATGATGGGGTTCATTTTGTCATAGAAATTATGGTTAGTGCTGTAGAAAGAAAAATTAGGACATGTTTCAAGTGTGATCTCAAATATCTTCCTGTTATATTTCAACAGGAGCAGCCTGCCAGTTGATGCCTTTGTGTTCTACTGCAGCTTCCCAGAGTGTTCTAAAGAACAACTAGAGTGCTAACAGCCTTACTTATGACAAAAGTATGGCACACCTGAAGCCATCTTGATTGGAATAAACTGGTAACACTTAAAACATTTAATTTAAAAAGGAACAAAATGATGGGGTTCATTTTGTCATAGAAATTATGGTTAGTGCTGTAGAAAGAAAAATTAGGACATATTTCAAGTGTGATCTCAAATATCTTCCTGTTATATTTCAACAGGAGCAGCCTGCCAGTTGATGCCTTTGTGTTCTACTGCAGCTTCCCAGAGTGTTCTAAAGAACAACTAGAGCGCTAACAGCCTTACTTATGACAAAAGTATGGTACACCTGAAGCCATCTTGATTGGAATAAACCGGTAACACTTAAAACATTTAATTTAAAAAGGAACAAAATGAGGGTTCTTTTTAAATAGAAATTATGGTTAGTGCTGCAGAAAGAAAAATTAGGGCATGTTTTAAGTGAGATCTCAAATCCTCTTCTATTTCATTAGAAAATTCTGACATGCAGACTGAAACAATCACTTTCAATACCAGCAGCAGACTACCAGTTAACTCCCTGGTGAGCAGTAGCTTTACTCCAGTGATCTAATGAGCAACTAGAGTGCTAACATTCTGAATTTATGGCAGATGTGAGACACATCTGAATGCCTTCTTGATGGAATCAAAGTAAAAAACTGAAAGCATTTCCTACTGAGGAGACTGCAGTAAATGAAGAAATTAGGAAACTTCATAACAAAGAAGTCTTCCAAGATGGCCACCAGTGAAAAAAGAGCCCAAATGTAGCACAAATATTACCCAGATGTAGCCCACATATAGCCCAATGACAAAAGTGTGCAAAACACTTTTTATTTTTAGTTTTTTGCAGTTTTATGTAGTGCAGACTGGTCAGGTATTGGAGCATTGCATCTTAAAACATGACCCCCTACACTACAAAAACACCACTGCACTACCTTAAACCCTAAAACACTACCCCCAGCACGACCCCCTACACTACACAAGCACCACTGCACTATCCTAAACCCTAAAACACTACCCCCAGCACGACCCCCTACACTACCCAAACACCACTGCACTAACCTAAATCCTAAAACACTACCACCAGCACGACCCCCTACACTACCCAAACACCACTGCACTACCCTAAAACATGACCCCCTACACTACACAAACACCACTGCACTACCCTAAACCCTAAAACACTACCCCCAGCACGACCCCCTACACTACACAAGCACCACTGCACTACCCTAAACCCTAAAACACTACCCCCAGCACGACCCCTACACTACACAAACACCACTGCACTACCCTAAACCCTAAAACACTACCCCCAGCACGACCCCTACACTACCCAAACACCACTGCACTAACCTAAATCCTAAAACACTACCCCCAGCATGACCCCCTACACTACCCAAACACCACTGCACTACCCTAAAACATGACCCCTACACTACACAAACACCACTGCACTACCCTAAACCCTAAAACACTACCCCCAGCACGACCTACACTACACAAGCACCACTGCACTACCCTAAACCCTAAAACACTACCCCCAGCACGCCCCCTACACTACACAAACACCACTGCACTACCCTAAAACACTACCCCAGCACGACCCTCTACACTACCCAAACACCACTGCACTAAACTAAATCCTAAAACACTACCCCCAGCATGACCCCTACACTACCCAAACACCACTGCACTACCCTAAAACATGACCCCCTACACTACACAAACACCACTGCACTACCCTAAACCCTAAAACACTACCCCCAGCACGACCCCCTACACTACACAAGCACCACTGCACTACCCTAAACCCTAAAACACTACCCCCAGCACGACCCCCTACACTGCCCGAACACCACTGCACTGCCCTAAACCCTGAAACACCACCCCTTCACGACCCCCTACACTGCCCGAACACCACTGCACTGCCCTAAACCCTGAAACATCACCCCCAGCACAACCCCCTACACTGCCTGAGCACCATTGCTCTGCCCTAAACCCTGAAACACCAGCCCCAGCACGACCCCCTACACTGCCCGAACACCACTGCACTGCCCTAAACCTTGAAACACCAGCCCCAGCACGACCCCTACACTGCCCGAACACCACTGCACTGCCCTAAACCCTGAAACACCAGCCCCAGCAAGACCCCCTACACTGCCCGAACACCACTGCATTGCCCTAGACTCTGAAACACCAGCCCCAGCAAGACCCCCTACACTGCCCGAACACCACTGCACTGCCCTAAACCCTGAAACACCAGCCCCAGCACGACCCCCTACACTGCCCGAACACCACTGCACTGCCCTAAACCCTGAAACACCAGCCCCAGCACCACCCCCTACACTGCCCGAACACAACTGCACTGCCCTAAACCCTGAAACACCAGCCCCAGCACCACCCCCTACAATGCCCGAACACCACTGTACTGCCCTAAACCCTGAAACACCACCCCCTGCACCGCCCCCTACACTGCCCGAACACCACTGCACTGCCCTAAACCCTGAAACACCACCCCCTGCACGACCCCCTACACTGCCCGAACACCACTGCACTGCCCTAAACCCTGAAACACCACCCCTGCACCACCCCCTACACTGCCCGAACACCACTGCACTGCCCTAAACCCTGAAACACCACCCCCAGCATGACCCCCTTTACTGCTCGAACACCACTGCACTGCCCCAAACCCTGAAACACCACCCCCAGCATGACCCCCTACACTGCCCGAACACCACTGCCCTAAACCCTAAAACCCCACCCCTGCACGACCCCCTACACTGCCCGAACACCACTGCACTGCCCTAAACCCTGAAACACCACCCCCTGCACGACCCCCTACACTGCCTGAACACCACTGCACTGCCCTAAACCCTGAAACACCACCCCCAGCACGACCCCCTACACTGCCCGAACACCACTGCACTACCCTAAACCCTAAAATACCACCCCCAGCACGACCCCCTACACTGCCCGAACACCACTGCACTGCCCTAAACCCTAGAACACTACCCCCAGCATGACCCCCTACACTACCCGAACACCACTGCACTACCCTAAACCCTAAAATACTCCCCGCAGCACGACCCCCTAATCTACCCGAACACGACTGCACTGCCCTAAACCCTAAAACACTCCCCCAGCACGACCCCCTACACTACCCGAACACCACTGCACTGCCCTAAACCCTAAAACACTCCCCCAGCACGACCCCTACACTACCCAAACACCACTGCACTACCCTAAACCCTAAAACACTAACCCCAGCACGACCCCCTACACTACCCAAACACCACTGTACTACCCTAAACCCTAAAACACTCCCCCAGGACGACTCCCTACACTACACAAACACCACTGCACTACCCTAAACCCTAAATCTACCCCCAGCATGACCCCCTACACTACACAAACACCACTGCACTACCCTAAACCCTAAATCTACCCCCAGCATGACCCCCTACACTACACAAACACCACTGCACTACCCTAAACCCTAAATCTAACCCCAGCATGACCCCCTACACTACACAAACACCACTGCACTACCCTAAACCCTAAAACACTACCCCCAGCACGACCCTCTTCACTACCTAAACACAACTGCACAATTTGTTACAGGCGTTGCAACGCAGGCCTGTGGTGCTTACTGGAAGTACCTGGTGGGCTGGTTGGGCCCCAGGGACTCTCAGGATTCAAGGTGACCTAATCCCCCAACTTAAAACGCGCCACGGGGCGCGTTTGCACAGTGGTGAAGGGAGGGCGGGGCCTCAGGTGACATGTGCGCAAACACGCCCTGTGGTGCGTTTTAAGTTGGGGAGTTAATTCCCTTTGAATCCTGGGGGCCAACTAGCCAACCAGGTACCTTCAGTAAGCACAACAGAGTTGCGTTGCAGAGAGGTGAAAAAGGTGCGTGGCCTCGGAACGCCTCTCTGCAACTCAGCTCTGTGGTCCTAACTGTAGGGACCTGGGGGCTAGATTGGGCCCCAGGGACCCTCAGGATTCAAGGGGACTTAATCCCGCAACTTAAAACGCGCCATGGGGCGCGTTTGCACACATGTCACCTCAGGCCCCCTCCCTTCACCACTGTGCAAACGCGCACTGGCTCTGGTTAGTCAGAGTCAGTTACCACCAGTACCCGTCTGAAAAAGTTGTGGGCACAGGATGATTTTGCAACAAGGCCTCTTTCTGCTCCTCTGTTGGTTCTTTCTGCACATCTTTTGCTTCTTTCTGTGCGTTTTTTCTTCTTTCTTCACATGTCCTACCTCTGTTGGCATAGTTAGAAACTAGCATTTAAAAAACCTTTGAAATTCACTTAAAAAATCATAGGTTTCAGGCACGTTATAGTTAGAAATTAGCATTTAAAAAACCTTTGAAATTCACTGAAAAAACCATAGGTTTCAGGCACGTTATAGTTAGAAATTAGCATTTAAAAAACCTTTGAAATTCACTGAAAAAACCATAGGTTTCAGGCACGTTATAGTTAGAAATTAGCATTTAAAAAACCTTTGAAATTCACTGAAAAAACCATAGGTTTCAGACACGTTATAGTTAGAAATTAGCATTTAAAAAACCTTTGAAATTCACTGAAAAAACCATAGGTTTTAGGGACAGTTATAGTTAGTTGGACATTGCACTCGTACAAAACCCGTGAAATTCCCCTGTTATAGTTAGTTCAGCTAACTATAACTCGCGCCCCGCAATGCACTGCTGATGACGTCACATATTACATCACTCATGACATGGTCAGTGACATCACTGATGACATCACTGATGACATCTCAAATGACATCACTGATGACATCATCCATGTGATAATTTCATGCATCTTCTCACACCCTAATATAACTTTTGATACACCCACTCTAAATTACAGACTGCCATTCTCAAAACCATAGACACTCCAACACCAAAAACTACATACCCACTCACTGATTCTTAGGTCTACACACACATCCACTCACTCACCTGTACAGTTACTCATACTTACAGTCACTCAGTACAGGACTATCATATGCACTCATACACCTATATAAACACTCACACACCGCCACTCATCCATAGAGGTACTCACACACCTAGTCAGTCATGCAAAAAATTAATCACACACCCATTTACTCACCTATACAGTTATACACACACCAGCTCACTTACTCATACAAATACTAGCACATTCTTACGCTCTTATACAATAACTGATACAAGCACACACGCATCCATACAGCCACTCTCACAATAACACACTCTCACTTATAGACATTTAAATACTCTAACACACATATATACTGCCTTTTACATATGTAGTTACTTGCACATGTACCACTGAGATATACATTCACTCACTAACACACCCATACACACACTCACCCACCCAAGCAGTCCATCACAGATGCACTCTTGAAATCATGCACCCAGTGAATCACCCACTCACACATCTATGTATAGAGTCACACACACCCCACCCACACAAACACTCAGGCAGCCATACAGATACTCAGAGAACCAATCAATAACCCATATAGACACTCATGTAGCTATTCGCAAATCCATGCATCCACTTACACACCAACAAACAGACGGATACAGACATTCACACAGTTTAGTCACTAACCCATGCATTCAGTAAGATACGTTTAATCACTCACTTGTAGAGTCAGTCACTCACGTACTAAATCATCCATTCAGACACTTATACACCCACTCATTCTTCAATACGCCTTTCCCTATATATATTAAACATATTTAAACTTTACAGAAACACACAGTCACTGGATGATGTCATCAGTGATGTCATCAGTGATGTCATTTGAGATGTCATCAGTGATGTCATCAGTGATGTCACTGACCATGTCATGAGTGATGTAATATGTGACGTCATCAGCAGTGCATTGCGGGGCGCGAGTTATAGTTAGCTGAACTAACTATAACAGGGGAATTTCACGGGTTTTGTACGAGTGCAATGTCCAACTAACTATAACTGTCCCTAAAACCTATGGTTTTTTCAGTGAATATATATATATATATACACTGATATATAACTATCTACTGATATATAACTACCCACTGGTGTATATATATATAAATGCCAGTAGCGAGTTATAGTTAGGACCTGTTGAGGAAAGAATAAAATATATGATATAGATAGATAGTTTATTTCGACCAATCATATGATCATTACACCAGCATACAAAACATACATTTAAATACAAAACTTTAAAAAAAACAATCAGATAATAATTACTACATCCATTTTAAACCCCCACCTCAGATAAAAGTTTAAAAGTAGCAGCAAGAGGACATATACGGGGATTAAAAAAAGTCAATTGTCCAAGGACATCACCACATTAAGTTCATTTCAGGGCCTTGGATCTCAACCACCACGCATACAATAAGAATCTTGAGACAGCAAAGACAATGCACTGTGAAGTGTCCGATCGTAAAATCCGAAGAGCTTCCATTGGCCTGGAGAAAGAGAACAATCGGCAGACTGGAATGATCCAAGCTCTCCTGATAGCCTTGTACATAGGACAGAAGAAGAGAAAGTGCTCAATGGATTCTTCTGCACTAAAGCATATTGGGCAGATAGGCGATAGTCCAGCATTTGTCCATTTACATTTCCAGAGATTCAATGGAAGTGAACCAAATCTTAGTTGAATATAAAGTGCTCGTGCATGGGGAGGTTCTATTTGATCCATAAAGGGTTCAAAATTAAAACTATATTTTACATCTAAAAATTGCATTGTTAAAACTCCATAAGATGTACTTTCAGTGCAAATAGAATTGATATAGACCCAGAATTTCTTTTTTAATATGGGGGCCAACTTTTTAGTTATAGTACCTGGGTTCTCCCACAGCGATGCAAGGCCCAAGCGGTGCAGCCATTCTTTAATCTCTGAAAACCATAACAAGGTGCCTTTCTGTTTTTGGAGATTTAAAAGTTCCACCACTGCCTCTCTTACTTTGAAATCTGTAGTATTTGCCCAAATCCTTATCCAGAACATCAAGGTTCTGAGGACTGCATGATACGAGATAGATTTCACACCCAAATCGAGACGCAGTGGTAAAATCGGAGTACTGGTCGGAACATTAAGTATGGCTCTAAGAAATTTATTTTCCGCTATTTCTAATTTTTTGGTATTCTCCATGCTCCATAGTTCAGCCCCATATAGGGCTGCCCCATGAGCTTTCGCCCTGTGTATCTCTAGTGCAGGGGAAATGGGGCGATAGGATGAGCCTCTCAGTCTCCTTACTATAGCACAATCCACTATCTGAAAGTAGATTCACTCTTTAAAATTTGCGAAGACCACGCAAGGTTGTCATTAATTCTAACGCCCAGGTAATCATATATATATATATATATATATATATATCAATCAAAGCTCCAAACCTGCCAATGCTCCTGCACTCGCTAGCGGATGCCCCATGCACGAGGGCAGACTTGCGGAAATCTCCAACGCTCCAAAAAAAAGTCACGAGCACTCATGGGGGTATAATATCCTCCTTTGGATTTATTGGCACAAAAGATGACAAAACAAACGCGTTTCAGCGGTACGCCTTCCTCAGTGTTGGCGGCCACCGCGTTTTTGCCTCATTATATATACATCGTCATGCATTGTAATTGAAAGTCAGGCAAAGCATTTTTAAAAGGTCAGGCAAAGAAACAATATATCCGCCATGCATGAGTGGTGCATTACATCATAGTAAAAGAAAATACTAAACCGGCCCTTTACTGAAAGCGCAATCAACTCTCACTGACATAGAACTCCCATGTCAGCGCTCACCATTCATAAGCCTACATGATCGGCATTTCCTAATGACAATTCAAACATTAATTAAACCAAAATTATAGCACACCGCGATGATGCGGTGGAAAACTACACTCACTATCAACATAATGCCCTGTATGGGCTGCAACTCCTTTGGGGACCCCCACCTCGCTAACTCTGCAAGATGCAACTACGCTTCAATCACCATTGAGCCCTGGATGGACCTAGATTCCTAGCGCTACCATTCCAAAAAGTGTCTAAGAATATGAAGTACGAAACCACGCTCTGCCTGCTTCCCTCTACCTAATTCCATATTTACAAATGCACCCCAAGCTCCTCTCCCATATTCAAGCCCATCGGAGACCTCGTCACCATATCCAGAATTTAACGCGATTCCAGTCTACGCAATCGCTTCTCCCTGTCTCCTCCTCTTAAGTCACGTTATACATGGTCAATGCAAAAGTACTTCACCAGCTGCCTGTTGCTATTGTGGTGTATTTGGAAGTGCCTCGCAACCGGGTAACTAGGATCCCTGTTCTGGATCGCCCGCTGATGCTCTAAAATGCGGACTTTTGCTGGATGAATTGTGCTGCCCACATACCTGAGGCCGCACGGGCACGTTAGGCAATATACCACGTAAGGTGTATTACAATTCATAAATTTGGTAATATGAACTGGATCTTTAAGGCCTACAACCTTTTACGTGGTCACCATAGTACTGTTCACACAGGCCTTGCACCTGCCACACGGAAAAAAGCCTGTTACGCCTATAATGCCTTTCTGCACTTTAAGCGGTGACAGGTAGCTTTCTACCAGCTGGTCTCTGATGGACCGTGTTCTTCTAAATGTCAATGAGGGGTGAGGTGGCAAGTCCTGTCCTATCACTATATCAGACTTCAATATACGCCAGTTGGCCTGCATTATTTTTCTCACGCTGCTGGCTGCACTAGTGTAACTCGTTATCAGCCTGAAATTGTTCTTCGCCTCAGGTTTCACTTTTTTCTGTTCTTCCATCAATAAATCAGCCCTGGATTTGCCTGCCACTCTCTTTGTCCCTTCCTTCAGGTTGCCCTTCCGGTACCCTCTTACTTCGAATCTTCTGATACTCTCAGATGCGTCTCTCTCTAAATCATCCTCTCTAGTACTGTTCCTTTTGATCCGTAACAGTTCCCCGTATGGGATGCTATTCTTTAGATTACTGGGATGACTACTTCTGGCGTGTAACACCGAATTCCCTGCCGTGGATATTCTAAACAGTGCTGTCTGAATTCTTTCGTCTGCTACAAAAACTCTCAGGTCCAGGAAAGTAACCTCCATCGAGCTTATCTCACTCGTAAATCTGAGGTTAAGGTCATTGGAATTGAGGTAGTCAATGTTTTGTAGGGCTGAATCTTTAGTGCCCCGCCAAATCAGAAAGAGATCGTCTATATAACATCTCCAACTGACAATACTCTCTACCCATCTTTCACATGCATCCGACCATGCCACCTGCTTCTCCCACCAGCCCACGAACAAGTTCGCATAGCTGGGGCGAAGCAGGCTCCCATGGCCGTCCCTTTCAGCTGCTTGTAAATCTGATCCTGGAAGATGAATATGTTGTGATGCAGGCAGAAATGTAAGAACTCAAGCAGCATCTTGCTGTGTTACGCATATTTTAAGGGGCAATTCTTCAAAAAGTATCTAGTGGCCTTAATTCCATCCTTGTGTGCTATGCTCGTGTACAAGCTAGCTACATCCAACATTATCATTAGGAAATCAGATTCCCACACAACCCCCTCAGTGTGTTTCAGAAAATCTTTTGTGTCCCTTGTATAAGAGGATAGTTCTGACACAAAGGGGAATAAAAAATAGTCAATAAATTTAGACATGTTTTCCAAAAGGCCTCCAATAGAAGATATTATCGGTTGTCCCGGTGGGTTCAGCTTGTTCTTATGAACCTTAGGCAGGTGATAAAATGTCGGTAGTCGGTGATGCGGCGTCGATAGGAAGGTGAATTCCTCCGTAGAGAGCATCCCTTTCGCTTGCCATTTAGACATCAGCTGTTCGTAGTCTCTTATGCTGGTCATGTATTCACTAGTCATAATCGGTGAGTAGTTCTCAGGGTTATTCAATTGGTGGTACGCCTCCTTGCAATAGTTCTCACGGGTCTGCAGCACCACATTGCCCCCTTTATCAGAGGGCTTGATCACAATTTCCTCATCTGCTTCAAGATTCCTCAGTACCCTTCTTTGCGCATAAGTAATGTTCCATATATTCTTTTATTTATCAATGTCTTCCCTCAGCTTCAGAAGATTTTGGTTGACTCTATCTGAGAAGATATCAATGGCATCAACGGTCATTTGGGGAAAGAACTTCGAAGTTGGTCGAAAAGGACTTGATGGTCTCGATTTTATAATCCCCAGATGGACAATACGGTCCATGTCGTCCAGACGTGCAGAATCAAATTGTGTTCCACTGCTGCCCAATTCCTCCAAGACAGCTAACATGTCCAGATTGTTCCCACTAATGATATCAGTTCCTGTAGGTGATGCCTCCATGATCCCCAATCTGGAGTCCAAACCCTTCAATTTGAAGAATTTAAATAATTTCAGCTTCCTTACGAATTTATAGACGTCTATACTGGTCTGTGCGTATTCAAAGTTGCTGGTAGGGCAGAAAGAAAGTCCTAGTTTAAGGACTGTTTCCTCCACAGGAGTCAGCTCCCTGGGCGTCAAGTTGATGATCGTGAGATTTTCTGATTCAACAGCGGTATTTATTGCCTGAATTTTACGTTCCGTTTGGGGCGAGTGGTCCTGCCTGTGTTGCCACTTCCTCGATTGCCACCCTCCCCTTCTTGTGGATCTGCAACTTGTTGTTCTGGTGGTCTGCCCTTGCCTACACGAAGCCACGTTCGGCAAGTCAGGCTGAATTCCTCTTGAAAATGGTGGGGCGCTGGGCCGCTCGCTCCTGCTCCCCCCACTTCTTCTTCTGATTGCTCGGCGTCCGTCACCTCCGACTCTGATGTATCCTTTTGCTCCACCACCTTGCGATTCCTATTATTCCTTAGGTCTCCACGAGGTGCATCGTACTTCTTAGCGAACATGAGGATTCTTCCCTGTTCGTAGTCCCTTGCGTTGCGGTCCAGTTTCTGTTGTTTTCGTTGTTTAATCTTCAGTTCATAGTTCTCCAGGTGTTTTTTCATAGAAGCCCTCAGTTCATCATGTTTCGCTTTGTCACCCTCGCCGGTGATGTTCTTCTCAATTTCTTCAATCTCCTTCACTGCCTTTTCCCGGTCACTCCAGGCAAACTTCACTAAGCATTCCCTTTGAAGAATCCGCTGTGTATTCTGCCCATTCCTCCAGAAGCTTAGGGTCAGGACTTTCATATGCTGGGACAGTGTAAATACGCAGTTCTCTAGGCACTCTGCTTACATCAATGTAATGTTGCAGAGAAGTGGCCTCCCGCCACTTCCTGATTTCCCTCTCATACAGCCGTTTAAGCTGTAAATATTTAAATTTAAGGTCCTGTAGAGGCTGGCTTGGGGTGCCGCCGATCCAACAGAACGCGCACCTGGTCGCGTTCTGATAATGTCAGAGGCTGCTTCGCAGCACGGCGCTTCGCTGAACATCTATGGATATGAAACCGAAATCTGTGATGTGCTCTCCCCCCTCGCTATGCACCGCTGTTAGATCTTAATGCAACTGCTTGAAGAAGGAAATGTCAAATCCTTACCGCTACTTGACGCGGTTGCAGCTCGGCAGTCAGCAATACTCTGCCGGCACGCATTCCATCACAGCGGGGCGGTGCAGGAGCTTTTCCAATATCAAAGCTCCAAACCTGCCAATGCTCCTGCACTCGCTAGCGGGTGCCCCATGCACGAGGGCAGACTCGCGGAAATCTCCAACACTCCAAAAAAAAGGCACGAGCACTCACGGGGGTATAATATCCTCCTTTGTATTTATTGGCACAAAAGATGACAAAACAAACGCGTTTCAGCGGGACGCCTTCCTCGGTGTTGCCGGCCACTACGCTGTGCGTCTTGCACACGCGCAAGATGCACAAAGTAGTGTTTTTTCATAGGAGAAGAACGGCGAGGAGCAGGAAGGAAAGCGGACAGGCAGAGGAGGAGGCAGCCACGCAGGTAAGTGGCTTCTTTTTAAATTTTTTATTAATTTGGGAGGGAGCGTATTTAAACGGAGTTTTTTTCAATCTCCGTGGAAATACGCGTAGAGGGACTACGCCTGCTATGCCCAGGCTTAGTTTATATCCAGCCGGGGAATGCAGTAATACAGCCACAGGCAACCTGCAAATAATATATATACCCCAGCCACCACAACAAAATGCATAGCACCCAGTAAGGCCTCAGATGGAACAAATGCCACAACAGCAAAGCTACCAAACACCTCCAATGACAACTCCACTTCAAGGTGGACAGGGAGGTGTGATTGTGAGAGAAGGAAACCCCTTCCAAACAAATTTCGTGGGAGGGTATACGTAATGAAGATGCCTACAGAGTAGTCCCATGTGTCCAGTATTGTCAGCAATGCACAGGTCAGGTGAGGAACCCACGGTGACGATAGCTATCAATAATAAGAGGTATGCATTCCTCCTAGACACAGGAGAAACTCAATCTTGCATCCAAGAGGGAGATCACCCAATTTCTGACAGATCAATTGGCACACAGGGATCTCTGGGGTGGTAATGAGAGGTCTATTCACAAGCAGATGGAGATAGGAGAGAGGTATGTTGATGGCCGCTTACTATTTTCTCCAGCCGCCCCAGCCAATTTATTGGGCAGAGATCTTATGGCTAAACTAAACATGACATGATATCCATTTTGAGCCTGATGGTACTATGATTTGCTCTATCACTGGAGTCCCTCCTTTCAGGATCATGGCTGTAACAGATTCTTCTACTGGAGACCAAATTAGAGTTCAACCCACTGACATAGAGGCATTTACCACAGCGATATACAAAACAGAAGCAGAAACGCTAGAGCTATTGGGAAGGGAGGTCCAGCTACCCAAGGAGTTCCTTTTCCGATGGCAGGGGCAGGATTGTTGGATACCTGACATCGAGTTGATATTACAAATAGAGGCCTTAAAAATAAAACCAACCCATGGCGCTTTGACAGTCTGCGATCATAACCACGCCCTATGGGCCTGCATTATTTTCATTGAGCCAGGTAAAACGGTGAAGAAAATACTGGATGACCAGCTGTTTGATGACCCTAAGAAAAAGATTATAGTTTTTCAAGATGATATACCGTTAAGGACAGTATTGAAAAAAACACACCAGGTACAGCCTTTGATTCTGTCAGGGATGCAGATCATTCCCAAGTACCAGATACTCTGTGGACCAAGGATCCCCATGATGTAGGCCTTATCCCACCGACATCCCATTCGGAATAACATTAAAGGAGGGTGCTACCCCACCTCGGGTAAGGCAGTATCCCCTTTCCAAAGAAGCAGATGAAGGCATTGCCCCCACCATCAGGCATTATTAGAGGAAGGAGTAATATACCCTGTGGTGTCCCCTTGTAATACCCTGATTTACCCAGTTAAGAAATCTAAGGGTAATACTTCGTGTATGGTTCAAGACCTGCGCCCATGCGCGATATTGTGGTGCCAGAATTCCCAAATGTTCCTCACCCTTCCATTATTTTGACAAACATTCCTCAGGATGCCAAATTTTTCTCTGTCATAGATCTTAAGAACGCTTTCTTCACCAATCCTCTTCATCCATACAGTCATTATTTGACAGCGAGACTCAGTATGTGTATTCTCGTTTGCCTCAAGGGTATTGTAAATCCCCTAGTATTTTCAACAGGGTGGTGAAAAATGATCTGTCAAACTTTCAGTGTGACCGTATTCTGTTGCAATATGTTGATGTTATACTAGTCTGCAGCCCCACAGAACAACAGTATAGGAAATATCCTGTGTTCCTTCTGGTCACTCTCGCACAGAGAGGATACAAAGTGGAGAAAGACAAAGTTTAGTACTGTCAGGAGGAGGTCCACAATCTAGAGCAACTACTGTCAACTTTTGGTTGGCGAGTAACCCGAGAGAGCAGAATCTATAAGCCAAATGACCAAACCAGAGACTGTTAAGGTAATGCAGAAGTTCCTTGGCCTCTGTAATTATGTGAGACAGTGGGTTTTTGACTACAGCACTTTAATAGCACCCCTGCTACCCTCTATGAAGCAAGCAAAAGACAGATACGAAAAAATAACATGAACCCCAGAAATGAGGGAAAACTTCTAAAGATTGAAAACAAAACTGAGATAACAAATGCCCCCGTTTTTTAGGGGGACCCCTGATTACACCAAAGAGTTTTACCTCTTCTGCTACAGCAATGGTCAAGTGATGATTGTTGTCCTCACACAAAAATATCCTCTGGGACACAAACCCATTACATACTTCAGTGGTCTGTTGGACTCAGTAATGAAGGGACATTACCCTTTCGAACAAGCCCTCGCCACTGCAGACTTTGCTGCACAGAAAAGCACCCTCGTCGTCATGGGGGCACCTCTGACCCTCGATGCCGAACATGCAGTGTTTGCCATCTTTCAAAAGGCTAAGACTACCCTAACCACAGAGAGAGTTTCATGATACGAGTTAATACTGTAACTCCTATCCTTAAAAGTTGTAAAATGCCATACGGTGAACCCCGTTTTTTGCTCACTCTATATTGGATCCTGAGGATGATCACACGACTGTATGTCCCCAATGAATGCAGCCAAGCCACAGAGGATCCCATTCCTGGCAGTATTGTATATTTTGATGATGGAGCCTCCACCATTGACTAGGTGGTCAGAGCACAGCAGCACAATTCCTCAGATACTCTTCACATAGTGAGCAGTTAACACTGCCAGCACATTATTCTGCACAAGCAGCAGAATTGATAGCCCTGATACCGGCTCTTAAGCAAGGAACAGGAAATGTTATCACGATCTGTTTGGATTCGGCCTATGTAACTACTGCAGTATATTCAAGCATCATGAGATGGAGCAGAAGGGTCTTCCTCAAATCATGCACAGGAATCTCTTGGAGGCATTAATAGAGGCACTGGCCCTACCACAGGCAGTGGCAGTTGTGAAGTGTGTGGCACACACAAATGGACAGGACTTTGTGTCACAGGGAAATGCATAAGCAGATTGGGCAGCTAAAGACGCATCTAGGCGCACACCCCCATCCGCACCATAAGGTTCACAATATATTCCATTCTTAGTGGCCCAGGCCGCCTTGCCGCGTGAGCCCGAGTCAAACACTACCACAGATATTATTACACCTCATTATGCTGAGACAGCACATTTACATCTTCGAGAACTACAAGAAGCTGCTCCACTGCATGAAAAACAATTATGGGAGGGTAGAGGGTGCTCCCAGTCGGGGGACAATTTGATCTATAGACAAATATCCACAGGTAAACCATTGTTGCCTCAGGCCTTACTCATCATGATAGCCCTTGATTAATTGCTCTTACTGGCTCAAATCTTGAGAGATCACTTGTCTATGCAGAAACAACCAGATTGGTTTGTTCCCAACCTGCATGATATGATTACTGTGTACATTCATAATTCTACAGTTGCCCGTCAATTCTCCCCAAACCCCACATTGAAGGTAATAAACTCCACCATAGCCCGCCCACAAGGTCCCTTTAAGGCTCCTAATATTGATTTCATTGATAAGATTGATCGATGTAACAACGATCGCTACCTCATAGTTGTGGTTTGTCCTTTTTCCCAGTGGGTTGAAGCAGGACCCTTTGTCCACTGTGATGCCGAGTCAGCTGCTGCTTTCCTTATCCGTGAGGTGATTCCCCACTGGGCAATTCCAGAAGGGATAGAATCCGATAATGGCACGCACTTAGTCAATTCCATTTTAACACATCTCACAACAATGCTGGAGATAAGACATAAACTATCTTCTGTTTACCACCCCCAGAGTAATGGCATAGTTGAGCGCCTTAATGGCTTGCTGAAAAACAAGATAAGCAAGCTATGCGCCACATTGCACAAAAATTGGTTGTATTGTTTACCACTGGCACCATTTTCTCTTAGGAACACACCCAGGTCCGACCACCCCTAACTCCCCATCAGATAGTGACAAGAAGGCTCAAGAATACACAAATGCCTGCCACTAGATGTAAGGTGCAGGCAGAAAGTACAGCTGAAAATCTGAATGATGAAATGCATGTTTATCTATCTGAATTAATGAAGACTGCAGTTCATTTCCAAACAGGCAACCACAGGAAAAGAGAAGTGAATCACCACTGAGGTCGACCTCCCAGCTGTGGAAACAGGAGATCGAATGTTCATAAAAAAGTTTGGACCTGATTTAGATCCTGGCAGACAGGTTACTCCATCACAATGGTGACGGATATCCCTTCCCCTGAAATATAAATCCCATCATATCCTATGGCATTTATATTTCGGCAGACGGGATATATGTCACCGTTGTGACGGAGTAATCCATCCGCCATGATCAAAATTAGGCCCTTTGTCTGGAAATGGAAGGATCCCAAGTTCGACGGCCCATTTCCGGTGATGATGAGTACCCCTACTGCCATATGAGTGACTGGCAGGAAGCCATGGAACTACCTATCGGATGTCTGGATGAACCCCGCTTCCCACCAAGGACCACCAGTGCCATATAAGTGAAAAGAGGGAGGAAGATGATAGCAACTGTAAAGACCTCCACCTCGGCTTTGAGACAATTTCTCGATTCTGCAAATGGAAAGTTATGTATTTTTGTTTTAATTTTTATTTTTTGTCTTTTTATGCTGCATTTCTATAGCGATACACGCTTAAGCTCTAATTACTATGTCACACAACTGATACACCTGCAAAGAGAAATGTCTATACATACGAATGTGTCTCATAATATTCATGCTAGCTTGTTAGATAACATATGGTATCAACACATGTCAGAAATAGGATTAGAAAGCACCAATGAATCATGCTTTGTTTGCTCATTGATACCCCACGCCACAGGATCAGATAGATTACACTCAACTAAAGATGTACCCCCGAGAACAGCTTTATGTCTCTTACACCTTTACCTCTATAGCAGAGGTCTTCAATCTGTGGGGCAAGTCCCCCAGGGGGGCCCCGGCGTCCTGGGAAGGGGGTCACGCATTTCCAGGCCTAACTTCTGCCTGGAATACAAAATGTGCTCTTCCTTTTGGGTGTCGTGCTATAAAACAAAGAGGCTCGGAAGACAGGCAAAACAATCCTCCAAGCAAGCCTTCGTGCCAGGGTGCCTGCTTGCCTGAATGAAATGCAAATGTAAGCTAGGAGTTAATCTGCAAATTTAAAGGATGCTTGGGAGTGGTTCTGGCCTTACATGCTTGAATCACTTCAAGCATTGTGATGGCAAAGATGTGGTTTTTCTGTGTGGTGGTTAGCAACTGGGCTGTGAAGTGTGTGCTTTTAATGATAACTGTATTTACACAGCGCTTAGTACCCCTGAAGAGGTGTTGAAGGGACAGTTATGCAAAAAAAAAAAAAAATCATTACTTATGGTCTGATATTACACAAATCTACATTTTGGAAGCTCCATTTTATCCTAAAACTCTTTGCACATTTTGCAGCAGTCTATCTTATAATGTGTGTAATGCAAGTATACAATAATGACTTACACATTCACAGTGCTTTCTGTCATAGCACTAAAAATAACAATACACAAATCACTAATTTCCACTGCCCCAACCAAATTTAATTCTGTGGCTCTCTGGTTACACACAGACCTATGCAGTGCATTAAATAATAGAGGTTTTATAATGTACTATATAGTGCATTTCCCACTGAATAACAGCTTTTTAAATTTATTTTTCATTTAAGCTACCCATTATTTTATATGTAGCTAGCTGATGGTGAAAGACCTAAACAAGCATTGGCATAGCCAATAGGTCTCCCCTTTGGGACCTTATAAGTGTTTAGCCATGCAACAGTTGATGTTGTTGCACCAAGGATATTGTGCTGGATAACTAAACACTTATAAGGTACCAAAGGCGAGACCTATTGGCTATGCCAATGCTTGTTTTAACAGAGATGGTATAAGTGGTCGCGTGATAGGGGTGCATTAAAATGATGTGTGTGAGCACAAAATGATATTAAATAAAGTTTTATTGATAATTATTTTGTGGTGTTTGGGGGAGGGGTGCTGTGTTTGTTTGTTTTTCCTGTTGTGGTCTGGTTTTTTCCGTGGTAAGATTTGTCACAGCTAAAATTTTCCTATAAAGTGTGAGGAAGTGGCGGAGGCCGTGTTTTTTTTTTCTTTCTTTCATGTTTTCTCCATATGCGTACTGGTGTAAAGAAAGGAGGAGGAGAGACATAGAAAGAGTGGGTGAGAGAATAACAGGGAGAACGAGAGAGGAGAGAAGGGGCTAGATATGTAGAGGAAGTGACGTTTGGGTGGTGGTGGTTTGGGGGGGGGGAGGTGAGGTGAGGAGGTTGAGACAGAGGAGTGACGTGAGCAAAATGAACTGTCCAAAAGTAGAGGTATTTAGTTTTGCATTAATTATTTTGGAAAGCTCCGTGTTGTCTAAATAATGTGTTTTTAATGTTTGTCCTGAAAATTCGACATTGTTTTAGAATTTGCCCATGTGTGTTCTGGTATACACCGGCTGTAGTTAAGCTTCCAACTTGTTAGAGTTCTGCCATGTTATGATCCTATCTGATTGTGAATGGAGTTAATTGTATCAAAAAATATTTAAAAAATGTTTTGTTCTCAATTTTATTCCTGTTGTGTACCACTGTCTTGAGATATACGTTGTTTTCCTTCTTATTTTTGTAATCGTAGTCCAATACGAAGTGAATGTCACAAAACGCATGCTAACATTTGTGATCTTCGTCGTATCCACAAACCACTCATTGTCATAGCAGTACAGGATGCTGGTGTCATACAGCATCATTTTCTGAGAGGCCAGAGCCACAATACAGTTCCTCAGACGTGAGATCACTTCCCTGTCAGACAGGGGAATGGGCTGTGAAAAGCAAGACAGTGAAGGTGAGGAAACAGGGTGAGGACGCTGAACACAAGCCTGCATAAGACATTTTTTTCAAGAGCCAACAAAAATTGAGGTGTTCTGTAAAGAGTAGTACAGACAAGCAAGCAGGGGCTCAGCTTAACCCCTGCTTCGCTTCCGGGGCAGCCAGGACCACTCACAGCTGGGGTAACAAGTAAAGGGAAGCGTAGAAAAAGTGCCGAGTGGACTTGAGAGGACAGAACTGGAATGATGTGATGAACAGATTGGGCCAAGGAAGGAAAAACAGAAACTATTAAAGTGAGGAAGTCAAGTCAACTATAGCACAATCACTAAAGCATGGCTCCATCTCACCTCCAGATTGGTGGCAAACCCCCCGGCCTCCTCCTCGGTCTGCTCGGGAGTGGGGTAGATCCAAATGAAGCCGTTGTTGACCAGGATCACAGATGCTCCGCATGGCAGGTTATGAAAGTGAGTCTTGCGCCGTTTCACCAGGGAGGGAGAAACCTGCACCAGGAAACCCTGGCCCAGCTGAAACGGGAGCGTTACAGTACTTAGCAGGACATGGGAGCGAAACAGGACTCACAAAACAGAGCCCAGGAGAAGCAGAGGAAAGAAGCGGAGGAGAGGGGCAGGAGAGAAAACAAGCGCGCGCGCCTCGCACGGCAGCAGGAGGAGGGGGAGAGGAGGGAGCCTGCGCGATTCACTTGCGGGAGCGAGCGGCGCCAGGAGCGATAATTGCTACCATATGGCGCCAGCTGCTCGCTCCCGCAAGTGAATCGCCAAACGTGCACGCGTTGCCATTGAAGGCAATGGAACGCGTGCACGTTTTTGGCTGAAAAGCCGAACCGATCGCAAAAGGTCTTTTTTCCTATGCAGCCCATGCGCGCTGCGTAGGCGAGACCTAAAACGAACAAAATATTTTGGGGCTGATTTATGAGAGGCTTGCACCACTGGAGCATCAGTTTTTTTGAAGCTTCGGCGGCACAAGCATCTCAATCATATCTATGAGGCGAGGCAAAGTCACCCTGCATGGCTGTGCATGGCCTCATAGATATGGAGTAAGACAAAACAGTGCAAGTCGCTGCGTTGCCTTACTCTATGTCAAGTAGGCGTTCCATAGATGTTGCGGTGGGTGTCCCCACACAACGCCCATGGATTTTGACGCTGCCCCAGATTTACAAAACCATGTAAACCTGTGGCAGTGCCAAAACCTTACGCCTCCCCACAGCAGGCGTAACGAGGAGAAATGATTTCATTTCTCCTCGTTTTTTCCTCTTTCCATGTGTGCTGCATTCTGCAGCACACATAGAAAGAGAAAAACCCGTCAGGATTGTTTTTGTGCAGGAAGGTGCCCCTTCCTGCACAAAAACCATCCTGCCTATGTTGGCGCTAGGCAGCAATTTGTGTGCCAACATAGGGGGAAAAGGACAAGAATGCACCATATTTCATAAATAAGGTGCATTCCTGCCCTTTCACATTGGCGTAGGGCAGCGCAACAAGAAGACTTGCGGCGCTGCCCTACACCAATGCCTCATAAATGAGGCCCTTTGTTATTAGCCACACCTTTGACCACGCTCCCAACCACTGACCTTTTTTTGCCTAAACACTGTTTAATTTATTTCCCCAATGTATAAATGATTTGCTATGGGGATTGGGGGCGTTTATGGTTGACGATAGTTGGCAATGATGAGGAGGCCCAAGTTCTAGAACTTTTTGTCAGGAGGGGGTCCTTACGCCTAAAAGTTGTTGACAGGAGGGGTCTCGGCATCAAAAAGTTGGAAGACCTCTGCTCTATAGGATTAAGGCCCAAATGCAGCCAACACATGTTAGGGTAGCATATTTTAGAGTTAATGCCACAAAGCACCACTCCCTGGTATAAATATTACATGTCCTCCCAGATAGGCAGGATATTAAGGACGAAATAGCACAAATACAGAAAATAGGGCATTGCAAGACTACAGAATGGATAGAAATGTTTCTAGACTTAGGCTTTTTAGGAGTAGCACAACCGCCCACCGAGTGCAACAATTATTTAGCAAACCCCTTACCCCTGGATTGTGCATGTAGGCCAGGACTCAAAGTTACTGGATCAGTTTATGCCCATGACCAATGGCATTCTGATATTGAGTTTTCCTGTAGGGCCATATCGCTATGGAATGGCACTGACATTAGTCGGGACACAATAGGAAAGTGTGCGAGTATATGGGATGATAATATTGCTTGATACCCTTTGGATGGATAATGCAGTAAGCCCCAGGACAGTCATGGGATTAATATCTGTTTCTTAATGTTTCAGAGGGAATGGCACCATCAATGTAGGGAAAAATATCAACTGTAATACCACAATAGATAACATTGACATGCACGGGGCACCTTCAGCAAGTTTTAGTCAAATGGGAAAACATGTTTAACAAGCCTTGAAAAGTTTACAATCACAGCGCACAAGCATTTTCATTGTCAATAGAGACGTGACTTGGAAAGCATTAGTCAAAGGTAACTTTAAACAAGAGTATACAGAGTCAGATAAGAAGTCTTGGGAACAGAGCAATACATGCTTGCACACTCGAGGAGGGAAGGTTAATGTTTCATAAAAGCTTTGTTAGGATTACGATAAGGGGACTGCAGTGTGAAACCAAAAAGCAGACTTGTGTATATAAATTGCTCAGTAGGGAGTGTATGTCTTGTAACTGAAAATATTTTACAAAAATGAAAAATAAATTAAAAGCATTAGCAGCAGATTGCTGATGCTTTTAAGGGCTTCCGTGTGGATCTGTGGATCCACCGTGGATTTACATGGGGGGGGAACCGCGCTGAGCATCGCTGTGGATTCGCTTATCTGCAAAAAACCTACCAAATTGGGCTTCTTAACAGGAAACATTGAAAGGGTTTAAAAATAGTGACCATTAAGGAGGGCTATAACAAAAATAAAAGATTTAAGGATGTCTGTGATTTGCTAAGTATAGGAGTATGAGTATGAGTATGACCACATGGGAAAGGGTAGCATTTAGGGACTTTTCTACTGAGAGTGGAGGATTACCATAGTTCTGATTTGAGATTTGCAGTGGAAAACAGATGTTAACACATATTATACTAAAAGTAAAACCGCAAATAGATTTTACAGGTATGTTAATTAGGTTGTACTATAAAAAAAGTGTATTTAAAAAAAAGTTTTGAGTATATAAGCTGAAAGAAAATGTGTAGCTTCTAGACGCTATAGAAAAAGGCACAATAGAAGGGAGCTTAAATGAGAACATTAACTAAAAATATAGTGAGCAGCAGAGGAGGAAGAGGAATTGCTATACTGAAAATATAATTATTAAGCTAGTATGAATGAATGTGTTAGAAATTAGATGAGGGTGCTTGCTTATAGTATTCAATTTAATAGTATGTAATTTTCACCCAGTTACACAGTTAGGCAGGCTCTTACATACCCAGTTACACTTCCACAAAAGCACTTATGTACCCACCACTCATATAGCCAGACAGTGACTGACACACTCAGTCACACACCCACAAAATTATTTACATACCAATTTACTCAATAAAGGAGAAAAAAGGGTTCCCCTAATTTTAATTTTAGGTCCTAGAGGAGGGGAAAGAAACATGTGTGTACAAAACAACCTCTAGCTGACCTATATTCCTTTTCTAAATAGCAAAAATGCTTACATGTGCCCCATAAGAAATAAACTGTTCATGTCTATAGTAAAATCATATAGAAATGACAGAGCAGATTAAATGACCATTATTTTTTATTTTGTATCTTTTATTTATTATTTTTCATTTTCAAAAAGAACAAAAGAGATTTTTTTCAGTTAAGAATATTCTGAAGAATTATTTAACAGAAATATACAAAATTGAAAAATAAAACAAATTTAGTCAATATCATTGATATACCCCAGCACACTCATACCTAAACCACAGCATACTCACTCCATACCATACCATTCATTCACCAAACATACAAAATGCAGAGTAAAAAACTTTTTTTGATTAACAATTTAGACAACATAATAGGGATCCGACAGTGGAGGAAAGAAGGAAGAATATCATCAAAACAATCAATTCATCTATAATAATAAAGCATTCCATAAATCACAGCAGTGTATAAGAATCACTGTTTCATTTCATTATTCTATATAGATATCTTCTCTATTTCTTTTCCAATGATATTTCACTATACGGATTCCCAAAAGATAGATGGTCGACGTACGTTTCGGTGGTACTCAGATATTAACCCCACCTTCATCAGGACCAGTGTCTATAAGAATTGTGCAGTAACAACAATAAAACTAGGAGCAGGGGTATCTGAAAGAGCAATGCTTCAATCCTAGCTCTAGCTCTTATATTCAAAGGCCACTTTTTGCGATCTGCGAACAAAACTTCCAGTTGCTCAGAAGATGTCCATAGGAACGCAAGGGGAACCAAACAGTTCAGGGATATAGGTATGCTACAGTCAGAAGCTCTTAAACTGCCAAGCAACAGAAATTAGTCCATCGTATAGGGTGTACAATCCAAAAATGCATGTAGATCCAAACCGTGATGTCTTGTAGGATCTGTGTGTTTGTTGGCGGCGGATTGGGAGTCCCAGCGTGGTTTCGGTAAAGCCGGATTGGGAATATAGGTCAGCTAGAGGTTGTTTTGTACATACCAATTTACTCACCTATACATCCACTTACATAGTCAGTCACACACCCATACAAGCACTGTCACACCCACTCATACACCTAAACAGCCATTCATGTACCTAGCACTCACAGTCAGTTACACATGCACATACGCATCCATACACCCAGTTATACACTCAGTCACCCACCCATACAGCCATTCATATACCTATTTACAAAGCCATACAGCCACTTATACACCCAGTCAGACAGCGACAGAGGCACTTACACATACATTCACACACCCACACAGCACTTATGTATCCACCATTAATAGAGCCACTTGCACACACAGTTACCAATCCATACAGCCACAGTAAAGAATGGGAATGTAATGAAAACACGTTTAAAAGAAATTGCTTTAAAAATGTTTAAATACCCATTCAGACACCCATACAGTAACTAACACACCCCATCACACATCAACTCAACTACTTGCACACCCAGTGACACACCCACAGAGGCACTGATACACTCGTTCACATATCCACTCAACCACTCACACACCCAGTCACCCACTCATACAGCCACTCATATACCCATTTATACACCCATACTCACTTACACAGCCTCTTACACACTGGCATAACCACTTATGTAGCTATGTAATCTAATAGTATGTAATCTCAAGTTAAATTAATTCTATATTTGCTTTTCAGATATCTACTTGTGTTTAAAGAGTAATAGAAGATAGAAACAGGAGGTGAAAAAAAAAAAAATTATGCTTCTTAACAGCATCCATAAACTGAGCAACAGATGATATATTTAGTACAACTGGCATATGGCGTTTGTCACAATGAGCAACCAAATTTGCAGTTTTGGAGAAACAGCGAGAATGGTAAGTATCTGGTCAGGTGGTAAGGGTCCCACAGATGGACCAACTGCTGATGCACCACCTTCCCTCTCTCTTATCATCCTCTGATACGTTCTTGTATGTATTGTTTTCAGGTGTTTCAAAACAGATGATGTGCCATGTGTACACTTCTTCAGAGTAGGTCGTGACAGTTTATTGCCACATAGATTGCACTGGACAATATTTGTGAGAACTTTCTTTTTTCCTCCGAGTATGGTGTCGCTCTCGTGGGGTGCGCATTGGTGATTTAGGTATGTAGTGGGGCTGGTAGTCTGGTCTGAACCCTCTGAGTCTTGATTAGAGTGATCATTCTTATTGTCTTTTGGGGGTGGTACCTGAGGCGTCTCATCAGCATCATATTTCGGCAAACGGCCTTTGTATCCATTTGTGCTGCTGTTTATTTGTATTGGTGTTTTGTGTATTACTATGGAAACTGCTAAAAAAAAACAAGTTTTAAAAGGGATGGAGAAATATTTCCAAATATTGGAGGAATTCTTTGTAGGTGGTAAGTCTTCATCCTGCTCTTTCCGTTCTCTTCTGTCTTCAGCAGAAGAGATTTTAACTTTGAAACGCTCTTCTTTTGAAGGAAAGAGAAAATATGATGGAGCTGTACTACAGAGACTGTCTCCAGAGAGATGTGAAACTGAAATAACTGATTTAGGGTATGGTTTTCAATGTGGATGAGTGGCCAGATTTGTGGTGGCAGAACTGCAAATCCATAAAATGAATGGAAAACAGAGAAAGACTTTGTGTTTTGCATTTGTAAAAAGTTTAATAAGTTATGTACATTTGTTAAATATTAGGGAAGTTATAGTTAGGTTCATATTTTACATACACGAAACCCTAGAAATTCAACAGTTATAGTTGCCTAAGCTAACTATAACTTACTCCCCCACAATGCACTGCTTATGACCTCACATATTACATCACTTATGACATGGTCAGTGACATCACTGATGACATCATCCAGTGAGTGTAAGTATTTTGTAAATGTTTCCGAGACTTAAAGATATATAATAATCTACTGCATAAGTTAAATTACTATTCTTTCCCAATGGCATGGGAAAACTCTTACCTCTCCCGAATGCACCAACTTCATTCTAGGTTGGATTACTGGCTCTGTTCTGCAGATCTTTGTCCAAGATTGGCAGGACCTGAATACCTTGAGCACACCAGATGAGACTATAGCCCACTTAAGCTGAGATTGGTTTGGAGGGGACATGCACGGGTTTCCACAAGGTGCCTAAGGTAGGAGTATTGCAGGATGCTCCATATTGAGATAAAATCCACATGCACATCACACAATGTTTTGAGGAAAATTAGAGAACCGCCATGGACACAACCACGAGTGGGATGCTTTCAAAGTGGTCCTCAGGGGCCACTGCATTAAAACCATGTGGGCATCCAACGGGTATTAAGAGGGGAATTAGTGGAGGTGGAGGTAACCATTAGATGAACAGAGTGGACAGTGGCAACTGATCCAGATTAAGGGGTTGAGTTCACTGGTGTGTGCAGGAACCATGCAGACTTGTGTAGTCGGCTCAGCTGTTTGTCATACAAGGTCTTCATGGCAACTCAGCATGAAGAGGGGGATATACCAGGCTGGACACTGATATGGTTGTTGCAGACAGAGACCTAAAGGCCCCTGATAGGGATGGTAGGGAACAGGGACGAGGTGCTGGTGAACACCCAAGAAGCAATATGCAACAGATTTCTGGACTATTACCATGAGCTGTACACGCCGCAGGATGGCCCGCCACCAAACCAACAGTGAAGCCATGTGCTGGCAGCCCTCACCCCAGTACTTGCTCCGCTACGAAGGCAGGAGCTAGATGAGCCACTGCTGATAGAAGAGGTGCGCACGGGCCTCCTGCAGAGTTTTATGTTACGTATAGAACCCCGCTGGCTGATAAGTTGCTCAAGGTGTACAAAGTCTCATTCGACAGTGGGGAGTTAACAAGCTCGATGAGCAAAGCCCTGAATCCTGAGTTGTGTCTTGGAGAACCGGCTGCTACCCCATCACACCATACTTGACCACACTGATAAAAACTGGTTTATTCCCACGTGTAGTACATTTTTAAACTTGCGTAGACTGTTTACAGTGATGGACATAGTTGGATTGACAGACGGGCAAGTAGCTGTGGTATCCCTGGAAGTTGAAAAGGCCTTCATTACCCTCAGCTGGCCATACCTGGATCTAGTGCTCGAGCGCATGGGCTTCAGTCCGGTGTTCCGGAACTGGGTAAGATTGCTGTACACAAAAACGCTCTCCATGGTGCACATGGGGCAGACCATCTCAACTGTATTTGCAAAAGCGAGGGGCACCTTGTAGGGGTGCCCCGTGTCCCAAATTATTCTTGCCCAAGCCATCGAACCACTGGTCTGCATGTACCGGCTAAGGGCCCTGGAGTGGGGTATTCCCCACGGTGGTAACTATCATCTAGTGTCCCTTTAAGCAGACGAAACGCTGGTGTTTCTGCACAAACCAAGGGACTCCCTGGCAGCGCTGATGGCAACTCTAGATTATTTTGGGACCCACTCGGGTCTCAGGGTGAACTGAGAGAAGTCCTGCCTCTTTCCACTTTTTCAGGCAGACACTGTGAGATGAGGCAGTGACCCTTGAAACCAGATTGATGTGGGCACCTGACACCTTTAAATATCTCGGGGTTCATTTGTACCATGGCAATGCTGACCTGGTGAAACAATTTGGGTAGGTTCTTGGCGAGCTCTAGACAAAAGCAAGCTTTTTGGTGCATGCTACCTCTTTCCCCAGTGGGCCGCATTGCCGTTGCCAAAATGCTTTTATTGCCGTGGTTACTGTATATGTTTTCCACAATTCCGCCATTGCTGCTGAGCTCATTTTTTACCGATTTGAATATGCTGCTCTCAAACTTGATCTGAGAGGCAAGTGGAGGAGAGTGGCACTGCATAAGACTCAATATCCACTTCAGGAGGGAGGACTAGAGGCATCCAATTATGGTGTTACGCTCACATTGATGAAGAGAGTATATCATCGATACACTCCTCCATATACAGTGTGCCACTACTGAATTTGTTCCCAAACCAATGGATTAAGGCAAAAGCTTTTATGGTCTCTGTCAAAAACTATCAATAATTTTTTTTATAAAGTATTTTTATAGACAGGTTCTTTAAGGAGTGGCGCACTGTATATAGAGGAGTGTATACATTGATAAACTCTCTTCATCAATGTGAGATTATATAAGTGTATGAATGGAAGTATCACGGTAATGAGTGGAAGTATGATTAAAATGATGGAGTTTTAAGTGGTCTGCCAAAGGAAGAATTTATATTTTCTTAGTTGAATACGGAACCCTATTCCTTTGGCGAATAAAGAGTCACTCTCATAATATTATTTTTCACTTCAAGCAGAAAACAATTAATCCTATCAGTAGGGACAAATACACATGTAACCTTCCACCCACCATGCTGAGCCCCCTGCTGAGATGTGGGAAATAGGGATATGGTAAGGCAAACTGTGCTGCTTTGGAGGGACGGGAGAGGAGCTTCCTGTTCAACTGTACAGTGGTCTTGTGGAGTGGACTGGTATAAACTAATAAAGAGCAATTATAAACAAAAAACTGTTTCAAAATAAATGAAACACAATGGAAAAAAATTACAACATAATTGATATGTTTTATTTAATACATTTGTATTCAAATATTATTTATATATCACTATGAAAATGTTTTTCTATTTGTACAAATATAGCTGTTAAAAATGTAAATATATACATCACATAAATGTGAAAAATAAATTAAAATTACAAATTGCATTATTTACATTTATAATAATCAAATATGTAATTATTAATACTGTACATAAAAAGTGCACAACCAACTCCTATGTGAAGTATTTTTCTGGAAATGTTGGATGCCAATTCAATTACTTTAACTACTTCTACTTCATACAAAACCATTTTGACAAAGGTGTTGGACACTAGAAGGTTTAGATTTACTAATCCCACTCCGATCTAAATCATTTTGGGGACAGTGTTGGATACTAAAGGGGTTACAGTTACTATTCCCACCGCAATCTAAACCATTTTGGAGAAGCTCTTGGACACTAAAGGGGTTACATTTACTATTCCCCCTCCATTCTAAACCATTTTGGGGAAGGTGTTGGGCACTAAAAGGGTTACATGTACTATTCCTACTACAATCTAGATTATTTTGAGGAAGGTGTTGTACACTAAAAGAGTTACATTTACTATTCCCACTCCAATCTAAACCCCTTTGATGAAGGTATTGGACACTAAAGAAGTTACATTTATTATTCCCTCTCCAACATAAACCATTTTGGGGAAGTGTTGGACACTAAAGACTTTATAATAACTATCCCCACTCCAATTTAAACCATTTTGAGGAAAATGTGGGATACTAAAGGGTCACATTTGCTATTCCAACTCTAATCTAAACCATTTTGGAGAAGCTGTTGGGCACTAAAGTGGTTAGATTTACCATTCCCACTCCAATCTAAACCATTTTGGGGAAAGTGTTGGACACTAAAGGAGTTAGATATATCCCCCTCCCCCTTCAAGCCAAACCATTTTGGGGACAGTGTTGGACACTAAAGCGGTTACATTTACTATTCCCACTCTAATCTAAACCACTTTAGGAAAGGCGTTGGACACTAAAGGGGTTACATTTACTATTCTCACTCCAACATAAACCATTTTGGTGAAGGTTGTTGGATACTAAAGGTGTTTACATTTACTAGTCTCACTCCAATCTAAACCATTTTGGGGAAGGTTTTGGACACTAAACGGGATACATTTACTATTCCCACTCCAATCTAAACCATTTTAGAGAAGGTACTGAACACTAACTGGGTTACATTTAGTATTACCGCACCAATCTAAACTATTTTGGGAAAAGTATTTTGTCCAAACACCAAAACAAAGATATCCTAGAACCATTGAATTGGCCAAGGAGGCCTTTGTGACTTTGAAACAAGCATGGTCCTCTACCCTTGTGTTAGGACTGTCCAATTATTATAAATCATTCACATTGTACTGTTATGAAAAAGATGGGCTTGCCTCTGGGGTACTGATGAAAGACCAAGGTCAAAAGAAACCTGTTTCATACTCCTCCACTCTCAATGTCTTGTTTCCCAGCTGTTTTCCAGCCATGTTATGTACATATTGTGTATGTTCACAGTCAACAATTGATAGATTCTCAAGACCTTGCTTTCACCAGAGTTCTGAGACATCCTGTCACTCTGCCGACCTTATCATGGGTACCTATTGTCGATTGCGAACACGGAAGATACATACTTACTTTGAGTTCTGCATTTATGTAAAAAAAACACAATAGGACTACCTTGAAATATTAAAGATTTTCTCTGCTGGTAGATAAATTTCCTTTTTCGTTCATACCCATGAGTAAATAAGAGCATACGACAATTAGCCGAATACTTATTCATATCTGATCAAGTATAGAGAACCGTACCCAGATCTAGAGGGCTCCGCAGACAATACCCTTCCAAGCACAGAAAGAAGTGTAAACAAGCCATGGAAAAGTGACAGTGTTGCAAAACATGTCAGCTATACCAAGGGCTTTATAAGAGTATGGCGGTCTTGAGACCACTGTACCGTCAGTCAGACCGCCGCCTCCTCGTCAGTCAGACCGCCCGATTACGAGAAGGGTGGATCAGTCCACCACAAGACCGCTGCCACCGCCAGGATCCTGGATCCCGATGGGGCGGTGGCGGGGAAAGCAGCGGTCTGTGGCGACAGTTCCGGTATGCAGATTACGACCCGCTTTACCACTGAACTCTTCATGGCGGGGACCTCGCCATGAGAAGGTCAGCTGAAATGCAGGGAAGGGACCCCAAACAGGGCCCAATGTTGTTGTAGCCCATGGGGGGTGGGGGCGCATGTTGTGCTCCCACGTTCTTGAACTATTGTGCGTGCACTGAGTGCCATGTACGACATGGTGCATGGTACACAGTACACCGACGTGCATGAGGCGGTGCCACAGCAGCAGTATGTGCTGCAAGCTCTCTATGAGCCGAAGCATGCTGCCGACGTGGCACCACCACTGCACTATCACCAGCCGGGTGGTTTACTCCTAATGCAGTGGTTGGGATGCCGCCGGCTTGGTGGAGTACTCTTGACTGCCGCAATGGCGGATCAGCGGTCAGACCGCCAAGCTTGGAATCGGGCCCTAAGTCATGAATAAGAGAATAGCAAATAGGACTGCAAAACGTGCAACGGAGATCAATATATTAACTCTGTAAAAAGCTTCTGGAAACTTTTAGGACGATTGTATGGCAATTAACAAACTATACAAACTATATATTTGAACACTTAAGGTTGAAAAATAAATCTCAGATACCAAAGAGAACTTTATAATTGGCCTCTGACATTATATTTGCTGCATAGATGCCTCTAATACTTGCCTATTTTTTTATTGTACTTTGTGACAAAGAGGTAACTGTCATAATTGCGAGCCTCATTGCGCTGAACTTTGCCTCTGCAATTGCCTCCACCTACTTATATTAATATAAGAAATTAGCATTGTAGCTACGGTCTTGGAAGAAGTTGCAAGTTCTACCGCCATAGCTTTAGGGTCACTCTCTGATCTATTAGAAGTGCAAAGGACTGTCGTTTGCAAAACAGAATGAGTCTTGATTTTGTCCTTGCTGCCAAGGTGGAGCTTATGCCATTAAAGGATCAGAATGCTGCTCGTGTATACCACATGAGTAGAGAGGGCCAAATTGATTACATTCGTAATAATGGCAAAGGTTTACACAAAATTAATGATATCTTTGCTCTTAATGGGTGGAGTATATCGTCTTGGTTGAAGGGCGTATTTGGGGGACTATGAATGAAAATAGAAATAATTTGGGCCGTTTTTGTTGTTCTTGTCCTGCTCTATGTACTTCTTAACATTATAGAATGTTCTTCTTTCTCCCGTACACTACAGAAATTGAAGCTAATGTGAAGAAAGTATCTTATTATGGCTCTGCTTAATATTGTGTCTCATGAAGTAAGTCGATTTGCTGGGATGGTTTCCCAATAAATAGTGCAAAAAGGAGGGATTGTGGGATAAACAAATGATTGCCTTAGCGCTACTTTAATGGAGCCTGTAAGTTCTGCTCATTGCTTACCATGCTACCAAGTTGTGCCCATCTATGACACTTAAAGCCTTGCTCTCATGCCTGGCGTTGAGGGCAACTGATTCTTGAATAACTTGCTCAGCGCTGAAAGTTTACATTTCGGGATCAGTTTGAGGGTCAATTGTACCCCATCTTGTGTCTACTTTGTTTGGTTTTGCCAGTTGATGCCCTGTGCATGAAAACATATAAATATGCCCTCTGGTTTTGCTCACTTAGCTTTTTGCTGGAAGATCCTCTTGTTGCCCTCCTCTGTGATTCACAGACCAAGTTTTCGTTCTGTTAATAAACATTAGCAGACTTCGAATTGGCATGTGTGCATATACCTTTAACAATCTGAATCTGAATACCAGTGGTGCCTCGTGGGCCAAGTAATCTCCAGTACAAATAAATGGAAAATACCATGGCTTGAGAATAAACTCTCCAATCGGGAGCAATAGCCTTCTCTTATTTTTAGAGCTATTTTGGCTGCATGGGATAAAGTAAACGGTATCCTGGGCTTAACCTCATCCCCACTGCCATGCTCACCAATAAATAGTAGTTGTATTGGCTTCAAACGAAATAAACTACTGCACCTTCACCTACATTTCAAAGAGATGGCCAAGAATGCCAGATTCCCTACAAAACTTCTCCATAGCCTCAGGCCTTCCCACTCAAAACAAGACATTAAACTGACCATTCTCACCTTAGTCATTTCACTGAGAGATTACGGAAAAGCACTACTGACCAAATTGCTTAAAGTTTGCATATCTCCCCTCAAAGCAGACCTTTCCCCATGTGACAGCATGTCTTGTCTCATATACAAAAAGATCTCATACCAGTTCTTTCAGCACTAGGTTGGCTTCCATGGATCGTCACCCCAAATGTACCACTGCATGCATCATCTACAAGGCAAATCACATGAACAATTCCTCAATATATATCTCAAAAACGTAAGCTTTCCAGTAGAAACAGAACATTAAGAAGCTAAGCTCTATTCAAGCTGGAAACACTACAGATTTAGAAACTCTTTTATCCTGGAACAGACATACTCTGAAAATACATCAGGAATCTTACAGGCCTTGTCACTCCCCGCTTTAAAAGCGAACTGACACAGCACTTCCTAAAATGCCTTTTGTGATCTGCACTCCCCTATTGTTTCTCATCTCACCAAACCTGCACTACCAAGATACCAGTATTTTCAAAGACTTAATCTCCTGTTCCTGTGACCTAGTGTTTGTTTGTTTACTGTAATTTCTATGCCATTCTCTGTAAAGCGCTGTGACACCTTCTGCCCTCTGTGCCTACGGTCTTGACACATAATATACACAATCTAAATAAATAAATGCATAACTGTGGCCTCTCTTGTGGAAGGGTTCTCGTTTGTAGAGCCCTAGAGCAGAAAAACGATCTTGCCTGCCCCAAGGACCCCCGAGTGACGGTAGCTGCACTTCTCCACACTAAGGAAAAGCAAACAAGAGCCACGGTAGTAACCACCCCCTAAAAAACCCTCAGAGCCTGTTTGAGGAAAATACTTTTGCAGAGAAAATGAAAACTAGAAGTAGGGTTAAATGGGAGAGACTGAAAACTTCTCTGATAAGAGGTCAGAAGACCATCAGTGGAGAAGCTGCTGTGGTTGCCTAGCTTTGAAAAAGTGATTATGGTGGGAAAATTGAGAAAGAAGGAGGGAAAAAATAGATAGTAAACCAGTGATAAAAAGAGAATGTAGGGACAAAAAAGAATCTGCAAGAGTGAGGTAAAGTGGCAGGGGCTCTATGAACAAAGGTATTTTTGTCTGTAAACTAAGTTAATCTCTGCACAGATGTTTTGACTCCAGAACCCTGAATTGGATCCAGGAAGTTTAAGGTGGTGGAACAAAGAAGCAGCAGGTGGAATCAACACTAGGGCCCTCAATACGAGCAGCCTGGCTAATTCTGACATGAATGTAAATACACATATCGCAATTAGGAGTTTGGCTGCTAAAACTGCACTCCCACAGTTTTCTCCTGATAAATTTGGGCAGGTCATAGCTGAAGAAATTTATTGGGTGAAAAATGCCGGATAATCATCGGTAGGTGTGGATTTTGGTGCCCCAAATTTCGTGTTATTCTCCTTTTTTCTGAGAGAAACTCCTTATTGGGAGTTATTTGTCAGACTCAATAAATTCTGACCCAGCTACTTGTAACAAAGGCTGAGGCAACCCTGGTATCTGGCTGCAGCAGCTGGCCACGTCGCTTGCAGAGTGACAATAGAGTGGACAGCCTCTTAGTGTTTTCCATCAGCTGATAAAAGCGAAGTATGTCTTCTGTGGCCACGACAGAGAAATCCTGGTTGGTGCAGAAACTGCTGCCCTAGGTAAAGCGCACAAGTCAGCCTGGGCCCTTCTACAAGATTAGGGATGGACGCTATTTAAGCGGGCTCCCAGCAGCTACTCGTCCTCTCTTTTCCTGCATGGCCTCAGAGCCTACCTGTAGGTCAGTAATGGTAATAAACTTGCGGCAGTTTCTCCTAACCAAAAACTGTGTGGTCTACTGTTGTGTTGCAATGATGAACAAGGCTTGGTGTGGAAATACTAGACAGTTAGTCATGTCTCCTGCAGAGTGATGAAAGAGTGGACAGCCTCTTAATGTTTTCCATCTGCCAATAAAAGCAAAGTATGTCTTCTGTGGCCACTAAAGAGAAATCACGTCCTGTGCTGGAACTGCTGCCCCTAGGAACAGCACACAAGTCACACCTGGGTGCCTCCACAAGATTTGGGATGGGGCTATTTAAGAGGGCTCACAGCTGCTGCTCGTTCTCTTTCCTCCTGCATGGTCATAGTGAAAACCACCCAGTCGCCCAGCTTTGAGAACAAGAAGTTATTACATAATGTTTTTGTTTTTCATTGTTGCAAGAGGAGTTATAGGGCGAGCCTAATGCAAGAAGTACAATACCCCCCAAAAAATGGAGATGGGCCGCAACTTGATGGCCTCTGGCCATAGGGGTCCCTGAGCAGTGCTTGAAATGGAAAAATAAAAGTGCAGGTCCTCTGTACCAGGGTACCTGCTTGTTTCTGAGAAGTGCTGGTACTCTCCAATTAAAAGTATTACATTTCTCTTGAGAAGTGCCGGGACTCTCCCTCTCAAAATAAAAAAGTGCAGGTACTCAGTACCGGACAGTACTGGCCCATTTAAAGCACTGGCCCTGAGAAGAAAGCAAATGGCGACCCCTTTACCCGCTAAAGGCCAGTTGGTATCCTGACAACTGGGGGTTGGCTTTTAATCGCTGTGTCTCTCACCGGTGCAGCAACTCAAGATTTACAAGGGGGTTGCAGCCTCACTCAAGAACAGAGAGCACTTGGCATCCATTTACTATGGGCAGCGGTGTATTCCCAGTTGCTCCACCTTGGAACTCACAATGGGGTGTCGGGGATTAGATTTTAACACAGCACTGAACACTTGGATCACCTGTAACTAACCCTACTTTTGTGTCAATAAATTAATAAACTTGCAACAGTCTCTCCCAACCAAAAACTGTGTGGTCTACTCTTGTGCTGCATATAGTGTAGTGAACAGCGCTCTAGTGTTGCGAGCGCGGGGGACGGAAGTCCCTGCCAGATATCCGCAAGCTAGGCGTGGCTTGCGGGATTGGTGGACAATAAACGGAAGGCGCTCGCTCGGGGACGGCACTTCCAACACGGACGAGCTTGTGTGGACTCCATGATTCTACCACTGCGCGTAGGGACATCGCGCTAGCGGTCGCAACGGCCCACCCGGGTGGCCCCACAAGCACCACACTACACTGGCGACGAGGAGGGCCGAGACCCTCGCTCGTCTTTCTATCGGCGCCTGGCACTCTCGGACGGCGGATCCGCGGTCCCGCGAGGAGCGGCCCGGTCAGCCCGCCGACGTGCATGCGGACGGGTGAGTCAGCCCCTGCAGTGCTGTGCCCTGCAGAGGATCCTGCGCTGGAGCGCGCTTGCCTGTGTTTCCTGCCACCAGTGCCACCTCCACAACCTGCCAGGGAACACCAGTCACAGGCTAGCAAGGGCCTGATCTGCCATCCCAGACACCTCACCACGAGGGCCAAGGAGAAGGGGGGGGAAGTGGTCATACCCCAGGCCCCCCCACTGGGAGCGCCTTGATAGCGAATAAGGAAAGACACAGCGACGTGCCCAGGCCAAGTCGGAGCGGCCGGCGCCCCAGATACTGCCACGCACGCTACCCAGGCCTGTGGGCCCCGCAACACGTGCACAACTGTCACCCCCAACACGCGCAATCCGCAGGTGCTTTGTGTTGGCACTAGAGGGCGCGCCTGCCGCTGACGGGCTACAATGGTGGACGACAACCCTGGCCCTGCACAAGTCCATATCCCGTTCCAACACGCAGCCTCGGGGGTGCTGCCACCTTTCAGCGAACTGGCAGACCCTGCGACGGCGTCTCCTCGGTGGAGAGTATGGATTGAACGACTCAATAATTACTTCATTGCCACCAGGGAGAACAATGGAACGATCAAGCGGTCCCTCCTACTCCACTATGCCGGGGACGAAATCTTCAAACTCTTCAAACATCTCCCGAACACAGGGGCTGCAACAGACTACGACGCTGCCGTAGCAGCGCTGGATGCCCATTTCGACCCCCAGCTCAATCCGGATTTTGAACGTTTTAAGCTACGCCAAGCGCGCCAAAGGGAAGGAGAGTCTATAGATGCATTCTTCGCCCGCCTCCGCGAACTTGCCAGCACGTGCACGGAGGATGACCAGCCCAAGGAGATCAGGGCTCAGCTCATTCAAGGTTGTAGAGACAAGACCTTGAGAGGCCTCATCCTTCGACAGCCGAGAATAGCGCTGGAGGACATCCTCATTCTAGCACGGTCGCACGATCTGTCGGCAGCCAGAGTGAATGAGATGGACCAAGCCCTCATCAAACCAGCGGGGCGCACAGAGACGATCAAGGTGGAACGAGCGGATGCGGTCAGGACGAAAAGCCGAACAGAGTTCGCACGAAAACCAAGGTCAGAGACACCCCGGTCGCGCTGTGGGTACTGTGGCCACGAACCACACGCAGCGAAGGACTGCCCAGCCCAGGGGAAAACCTGTACAAACTGCGGGATCCCAAACCATTTTGCCACCGTATGCCGAAGGAGGAACAGACCCCGCGATACCAGAGGCCCCAAACCACCATCAAGGGCGGTTCGACGACTGTCAGTAACAGAGTCACCCGCAGCTGAAGAGACATCGAGAACCGGCCGCAGGCACCTCAGGCTAGTTGACTCCTCCTCGGAAGATGACGAAGAGGAGGCGTACCTCATATCGTTCACACAGGAGCTCAAACGACGCCGCAGGCCCCAGCCAACCTGCGTGGTCCAGATAGCTGGATCTGAAGTGACGGCGATCATTGACACAGGGGCATCGGTGAACGTGATGGGCCTCCAACAATATCGACGTCTTCGACCATGTCCCCCCGTCACCCCGTCACGGACCCGGATGTATGCATACGGGGCAACCACTCCGCTACCACTAAAAGGGAAGATATCTGTCCCAATCAAGACGGAAGACCAAGAAGTGACCGCGACCATCCATGTGATCGACAGAGAAGCCGACACCCTACTGAGCAGCCATACCGCCGAGGACCTCGGGTTGGTTTCATTCGCCAGAAGTGTGCAAGCTCACCAGGTAGACGAACTGCTGGATCAGTTCCCGGAGCTATTCCGAGGCCTGGGCCGCATCAAGTGCGACCCCATCAAGTTGCACATCGACAAGGCAGTCGCCCGGTTGCCCTACGGCACAGGAGAGTACCATTCCACCTGAGACCACTGGTGGAGAGGGAGCTGGAACTCCTCGAAGCACAAGGCGTAATCGAAAATGTATCCGGACCAACACCATGGGTGTCACCCCTCGTCATCGCGGAGAAACCGAAGCAACCAGGCGCCATACGTCTGTGTATTGACATGAGGCTACCAAACAAAGCTATCAAGCGGGAACGCCACATTACGCCAACAATGGATGATATCATCGCCGATGTCAACGGATCGAGGTGGTTTTCCAAAATCGACCTCAACGCGGGATACCACCAACTGCCCCTTTCAAAAGAGAGCCGATATATCACCACTTTCAGTACTCACCTCAGACTGAGGAGATATAAGCGGCTGAATTTTGGGATCTCCTCAGCGGCGGAGGTATTCCAGAACACGATCAGGGAGATGTTATCCGGCCTGCCTGGCGTACTTAACGTCAGTGATGACATCCTGATTCACTCCGCAACGGCCGCGGAGCATCACAAGCACCTCCGCAGCACGCTCAAACGTCTGAGCGAACATGGAGCGACCCTCCACAAGGATAAGTGCCAGTTCTTCCAGCCGTCTCTGGAATTCTTCGGATACGTGTTTAACCAAGAAGGCATCCAGGTGGACCCGCGAAAATCGCATGCCATCAAAAGTGCACCTGCTCCTACCACACCCACAGAAGTACGAAGCTTCCTGGGGATGGCAACCTACTGCGGGAGGTTCATCCCTGACCTGGCAACCCGGGCAGAACCTCTTCGAGCTCTCACCCGGACAGACACCCCGTGGAAATGGGGAAAACAAGAAGAAGACGCGTTCAGAGGGATAAAAGATGCCCTGCTGGGTGAAGCGACGCTAGCCTACTTTGATCCAACGAAGCGGACAGAAGTGCTAGTCGACGCCAGCCCGGTAGGACTCGGAGCTATTCTAGCCCAAGAACAAATGCCCGGCAGATGGGCCGCACTGTCGTTCGCCAGCAGGTCCCTCACACCGACCGAAACGAGATATGCACAGATAGAGCGGGAAGCACTTGTCATAAAATGGGCCTGCAGCCATTTCCATCTCTACTTGACTGGACAGCCGTTTACGATGGTCACGGACCACCAACCCCTCGTGCCTCTCTTCAAGGGATCCGCCCCCCATCCTCCGCCGCGAATTGAACGATGGGCCGTGCAGCTTCAGCCCTATGAGATGGAGGTTGTATACAGGCCAGGGGCAAAGAACCCAGCGGACTTCCTGTCCCGCCATCCAACGCAACAAGTGCCCGAGGAAGATGATGATGGCCCCGAACAATACATTAACATTATATCCACAACTGCATGCCCGCGAGCCATGACCCTGGAAGAAATTCAAGAAGCTGCCAAGGACGACAGTGTGTATGGCCGCACCCTCCAGGCCGTTCAAAGGGGGTCATGGCAAGACTACCTGCATAACGCAAACGCTTGGAGCCCAGAAGACAAAGAGGGGTTAACGAAGATGTGGCGAGTACGGAACGAACTCAGTGCCACAGGCGGCGGGCTCCTACTCAGAGGGTCCCGGTTGGTCATACCGCGGACGCTGCGGGACAGAGCGACACAGCTTGCCCACGGAGGCCATCAAGGGGCCACGAAGATGAAGGCGAGAATGAGGGAAAAGATCTGGTTTCCGGAACTCGAGCAGATGGTCGACGACCTTGTCAGCCACTGCCCGTCCTGTCAGCTCACCGGCACACTGGCTCGCCCAATACCAATCATGACAGAAGAGGCCTGCACCGAGCCCTGGTCCAAAGTGAGCGTGGATTTTGGGAGCTTCCCAGACGGCCGACACACTCTAGTGTTAGTGGACGCGTTCTCCAAATACCCCGTCGTGGAGGTCGTAGCCTCGACAGCCTTCACTCATGTGCGCCCCATCCTTGAGAAAGTGTTTGCACTATTCGGGCTCCCCCAAGAAATACGGAGCGATAATGGGCCCCCGTTCCAAGGGTCAGAATTTGCCACGTTCCTACAACAATGTGGAATACGCCACCGGAAGATCACTCCTCAATGGCCCCAGGCCAACGGAGACATAGAAAGATTCATGCGGACATTGAACAAGACATTCCGTATCGCCACAATGGAGCAAGTTGACCCTGAAAAACGGCTCCATGAGTTTCTGAGAGAATACAGGAGCACCCCCCACTGTACGACGCAACGTAGCCCGTGGTCACTGATGTTACAAGGCCCCAGGCGAGACCTCATGCCATCCTGCCCGGGGTGGACGCCCGCACCCCTAGACGCTCAAGCCACGCAAGATCGACGGGAGCAAAGGAACAGGCAGGCTAGCGTCCGACGACGGGCTGCACCCCGATGCCTCAGGCCAGGAGCAACCGTCCTCCTCAGAGACCGCCGGCCAGGGGGAAAATTCAAAACGGCCTACGAACCAGGAGCATAGACAGTGGTGAGCAGCCGGGGCCCCTTGGTGACCGCAAGGAGGAGAGGACGTATCAAGGAACATCTCGTGGTTCAAGGAGGTTCCGGCGGAAAGGGCAGCTGAACTAGAGCCAAGACCCTCCGTATCCCCAGTCAGAGGACTCCCAGAGACAGGAGAGCCCGAGGTAGGGGACGAGAGCAGCTCCGGAGAGCCGGGTACCAACATCATGCCCGATTCTCACACAACCACCGGGGGTACTGGACCAGAAGAAGGGCGCAGAGACCGGCACCATCGGAGATATGGTCTGCGGCCAAACCCCCGACCCAGCCAGCGGCTGCGGGACTTCGCCTGCTGAAGATGAACACTAAAGGACTGGGAGATAAGTAACGAACTGGTGAACTAATTGTTTGAGTTTGGGTGTGGTTGTTTATTTTGTTGGTTTTTTTCAAGAACTAATTTGGGAAGGGATGTAGTGAACAGCGCTCTAGTGTTGCGAGCGCGGGGGACGGAAGTCCCTGCCAGATATCCGCAAGCCAGGCGTGGCTTGCGGGATTGGTGGACAATAAACGGAAGGCGCTCGCTCGGGGGCGGCACTTCCAACACGGACGAGCTTGTGTGGACTCCATGATTCTACTGCTGCGCGTAGGGACATCGCGCTAGCGGTCGCAACGGCCCACCCGGGTGGCCCCACAAGCACATAGCTGCCAAGTTGCCCAGGTCCATGCGTGATGCGCAGCGCCAGGCCAGGTTTTTTCCTTGAATTCTGGGACTTGTAGTCCAGTTTTATAATGGAGTAAACAAGTCCACAAGTCCCAGAATGCAACGAAAAAACCTGGACTGGCGCAGCGCATCACGCATGGACCTGGGCAACTTGGCAGCTATGCAAGCACCACACTACATATAGGACCATCAATGATTGGGGGCTGCAATAATGAACGAGGCTTGGTGTGGAAACACCAAGGGTGGTGCTATGGTATTCAATTCATCGCTCGACGCTAGTGTCTTCGGTGAGTTGGGGGGCTCCTGCCAGCAGGACCCCGTGCGTGTCTCCCTCTCCTCGGGCAGGCTGTTTCGGATTTAGCTGCTAAGTGTTCATTCCCCGTGCGTGTCTCCCTCTCCTCGGGCAGGCTGTTTCGGATTTAGCTGCTAAGTGTTCATTCTTCCGAGAGAGCCGTTTACATTGACTGTCAGCTGCGCGTAAACACAGAGCGGCTGCGTACCATACACACCGGCTGAGGGCACAGAGGGTGTGTGTGTTCCACCGGCTCCAGATCCAGTCTGTTTATGTCACAGGGATATGGGTTTCCTGTGGGGGAAATCGGGGATGGCTGTATTGGCAGCGCGCCCCGCCCGCGTAGCGCGTCTTCTTCTTTCGGCTCTCAAGAATTAATATTGAGACTTGTGGGCTGCGTACAATTAATCGTAAGAGGCTTTTTTTAAACGAGATGTCATGATTTTAAGTGAACATCACATTTTCAATGAATAGTACACGACACATCTACCAATTTGTCTTCCTTTTAGCGTTAAATCATTGATCGTCTGCCGATTTTCAGTTACTAATCTTAATTTATATTTGGGCCCCCGGAACATTTCAGCCTTAGAATCGGATATTCAACACGAAAAAAAGGCTTACGCGTTGCTAAAAATCTGATTCGTGTACTATACCTCGTTTCAGAGCAGTCGTCGAATATGCAAAATGTTCCCCGGTGAAGTTTGTTTCCTACGTGAATGTTATTCTAAAAGCACAATAGCGGGCCGGCCACTAGAAGGCAGGAAGAACTGCCCCATCCGCAGTCACTGCGCTGTACAATAACAAAAGCCGTCGCGGTGCGCGTGACGTCACGCTGCTCGGGTCGCGGAACGCTCGAGGACAGATTCGTATACTTCACACGCGGAAGGCAGCCTTAGTATGAAATGTGCTTGTGCAAGTTCAAGACTTATTAAGCCTCCCCTGGTCCAGGGGCGTTGCTTCAAGGTGGTGGGGGCGGTTAGGGAGTTAGCCCTCCCCCCCCCCATAAATGTATTTTCTGGAAAATAGTTGGGTACACTAGGTGCCTTCAGTCTGCCATTGTGAGATGTCAGTCGGACTTCACTAGGGATTTTTACATACACACAGACAAAAACGCACATACACGTTTCCCTCTTAGCTTTGAAGGTCCTCAGAATAATGGTTATTTTACAAAATATTGTTTTCTCTCTTAGAACCCCTACCAATCCTCATTCTTCTCCCTTTCCACTGCCCCTTAGGCCCCTCTCATGCACAGTGCTTGTCCTATAATATATTTAAATATTATATGCCAGCCTGATTGTCATAAAATCTGAAGCTCACCCGTTCCCCAATCTTATTGACCAAGCTACACCAATGCCCTGGTCTCCATCTTTCATTCATGCGATGGTAATGAGACATAGGTGTATATACATACATGAGTCCCCTCCTCAGGTGCAATTCTTATTTATATTGCAACAAACGACTTATGTGAACCCCCAAGGTTTCCATTACAGACACAACACCCTTTGTACTTCTCCCGCTGTTTTCAGACCCTATTAATCACGACATCATCGCATGTTCTAAATATGCTGCAATTCGTGTTTTAAATGTGTATTAATTAGAGTCCAACAATATCATGTGCTGTGCGTGTTTGTAAAGCGCACTATCACTCGGAAAGGTATCCTGGCCCTCGAGGGTATCCATAGCACAAAACCCGAAATGTCTAAAAAAAAAAAAAAGGGGGGGGGTATGTCCATGAATCACAGCAAACAAACACGTAAACATTTGTCAATCCTAAAAAACATCGGTTTATTTAATTGTATGATCTTTTTTGGGCTCCTTTTGGGTGAAAAGGGGGTACAGCATGAGCAGAGGACGACAGTAAAGGCAAAAAAGAAGAAAAAGTTATGAGTACCAAAAAAAGAAGCAATGCTCACAGAAAGGCGCTCTTATACACAGAGTTACAAAATCGCCAAGACTGTTATGTTGAAAGGTATTGTTTTAAACTGAATGCGTTCTTGCCCGGAAATACATTTTACCAGCCGTAGATAAATCTTTTTCAAAACTACGCTAAATATATTAAAATGCAGTTGGTAACAATGGGAGCGTGTGCCCAGCATTGTCCTGTGCGGCACCGTTCTGGGCACAGCTACGTGATTCCCTGCGCCCTCCTGGTCGTGGAAACTGCATAAGGACGGTGTTATACGTAGATTATTGGACCACGGGAGGTGGCACGACTGACCCTCCTCGCCGCAGACACTGCGAGGCCTCCTGGCATCCTCCAGATATGACACGTTGCAGCATCTCAAGGCGGCCTGTCAGCTGCCCGTCTGTGAAGTAAGGACCCTTTAAGCAGCGACAGAGCGTGTGACAGGGCTCGGGTGCGCTCTGGCTCATATATTACAAATTATGCATGTGTCCATTATTCCGAAAATGACGGTACGTTCTGGGTCACAATAACGTAAAAAAGTGTATAGGCGGACTGCCCTGGGTTATCACGGGAACCCCAGGGGACTTCCACAACCCCTCGGACTTGCCTGTACACCCGAGAGCAGCCGAGGAGGAGAGATGTTAGCTCCTGGCTTTGGCTTGTGCGCTCTCATTTCTAAATAGTCGTCGGCGTGCGTTCCCTGTCTCCTCTCCTATCATTTACAAGCGGTTGGTATATTTCTTGTCCGTCGCGATTTTATTCGCCGACCATTATGGGGTGAGAGTCGCAATGGCAGTTGCTTCTAATGAGGGATGAACACACACACCAACTCTCACACACATCTTTCTATCCGTCTAGTTACTGCTCTATCTATACAGAGATAGATACAATGAAAACGCAACTATGGGGGGCATCATTGCATGAGCATAATCACTAAATATTATTACATGGGTATTAATACACATGACGGTTATAACATGGTTGTCATCGCTAAATAGATATTTCACAGGTGTAATAACTAAACATTTATTATGTCATGGTATTAATCCACTTGTATGTCTATTGCATGATCATAATCACTAAAGAGGGAGCATGTATCACTAGACTTGGTTAACATATGCACAGGTATTAGCACTACATTTGTTATTGCATGCCCATCATCTGTAATTAAACCTTATGTAGCCACTTTAGACAGATAGAACAGGCACCTGGATTAAAATCAGTGACCTGTATGTCATTGCAGATATCAATAGCGAGCATTAACTCACAGAGAACACCAGTGGGGCTATTACTTCAGACTCAAACTCAGCAGCGTTTCACCACACATAACACGCTTTATCCCAATAACAACACAATAGTTCATTTGATGTAGTTTGCTAGAGCGGCCTGGTGGCCAATGGCACTGTACACACGCCCCCTCTCAGCTAGTACTCATATATGTGCAGACAGCCCACAGTGTCTTGTGTTTCCAGGCTGTGGACATTTCTATTCCACCTTTTCCACAATAAGTAAATACATACGCAAGCGGTTTCCAGAGTCCCTGGGAGGAAAAAACAGCATGAAGACGGCATGAAAGCAATTGCAGACGCCTATTTAGAGCTTTGCGTCTCTCCTCTCAGTTCCTCCATCTAGTGACAAACAAAATGGGGTGGGATGGGTGAGGGTAGGGTGCCATTCCGACATTGTTCAGTCGCTGTCACTGGGTTCGTTCTGGGAAGGGAGGGGGTGGCCAGTCCCTGCAGGTGTCCTGGGACTCTGACCTAGCAACCCTTGCGAATTCTACAAAACGTCATCAACTGGGAATCAGCGGAGTTGCAACAGTTAGATTGTTGCTATAGTTGCAACCATTTAATTAGTGTTGTATGTGCCGTAAAGAACCATCACTTGCTATACTCCTGTCGTGATACAGTGTTAGTGTAGGTAAGAACCTGAAAGGACAGAACAGGGGAGACAGGAAAGTAGGGGCACAGCAGTCTTGCATTTTACTCCCTTAACCATTTCTGAAAGCTAGAGCAGCCAACCTCAAAGCCTGGAGTCCAGGGATGAATGTACTGGTTTTGGAATATAAAATGACAGGGTAGTACAGGGAGATGCAGGTTATTAAAAAGAGCAATTAACAACTGTTAATGCATTTCCAAATCAGTAGATCTCCCAGAATCTTTGCAGAAATATGAGCCTTCTGACGCCTGTCACTGAAAGCTACTGTTTCATAGGCAGTGGATCAGGGGCAGGGACAGTCCTTTGGAGACATCCCTAAAGCAAGACTGGGCAGAACCTCCAAAGCTGTGAACTAACGTAACATCACCTTCTTCGCTCACGAGCCCTGTCTGACGGAATCACTAAATCTTCACCATTATTGCTCGGCAAGTATGAGTGTCAACAAACCAACCCCTCCCACAATAGCTGCAAAAGTTAACATTGTAGCAGGAGACGTCATCTTAGCTTCTGTCAACATGGCACTCTACAATTATTGGATTATTATATTCAACCTACATATAAGTAGTGTACTGGAGTGTTTTACACCATAGAAAAGGCAAATACCCTAATCAGCAACACACAGGGAGGACCGACAGGCAGCACTCTGCCCAAGTTTCACCCTGCCGTGCAACCCTTATAACATGACAAAATCAGCGAGGCCAGGGATGATGTGCCACAGGAAGGTATAATACTATTGCTGCAGTCTGATATGCAAAGTGGTCATAAGGTGAAAAATACATCTTTTGATTTATGTGAATTCCTAGATATGTTTTAAAACTAGAAATATTTTAACTTAAAATATTCACAACTTCAAAAAAAGAGTAACATATTCCTAGTTCAAAACTTTTTCTGTAGCACTCAGTATAATTGCTAGTGATACTTACTGTTGCTTATCTATCATAGAAAATATGTGCATGGAGACAGTGTTATGTATGTATATGCAATCACTGGCTACAATTTAATGAGTGTACCCTTTTTCTTCTGAATTTTTGCTCTACATATTTGCAGAGCCCAATAAGCCTCGAGGTGTATGGCCACTTGCTGCAGTCAAAGTAATGCATGAAGAAGTTACTTGTGACTGCAGTTCTCCAATGTTGGTATCTTTCATAGATTCACATGTTTGAATTATTCAGTCATCAGACTGGGAATCCGGATAGAGGGGAACAATTCGAAAATATGAATCCATGAAGGATCCAATTCTGGAAAACCTATTTTTTGTACCTTTAAAACCACATTATACTACTTTGGGTACATTTTCTTAATCTAGGATGACCATCTTTTTGGGATTGTTGATCGAAGATCTATTTTAGTGAAATATATGTCAGTGTGTATATATATATTCTGTTAGCACCCTCTACAGCACTGGCTACTGAATTCAACATGTTTTGGAGCCTCATGATCCTCTAGCTGGTCAAGTACATGACCAGGAAGTCCCCAGTGGAAATGTGTAGTTTCAGGCGCATCTGCAATCGGAGCTAGACCCTACATCTGGCATCTTTGCAATAAAGTGTATCAGTGAAACTGGCGCATAGCTGGGCTGAGGTGTCAGGTCAAGAGAAGGGTTCTTCAGTACAACAGAATCAGACATGCTAGAATCTGCTGAAACATCCCCTTACATGTATGATTTGTTCATGAAAACATCTAGGAAGATAGACAGTAACTAGTTAAACAAGCATTGGCATAGCCAATAGGTCTCGCCTTTGGGACCTTATAAGTATTTAGCTATGCAGCACAATATCCTTGGTGCGTGCGTGCGTGCGTGCGTCTACATGGGTAGAAGAAGGCTTTATTGTCGTGACACATAGTCCGCGCTTCGCATTCCGCCTGGGATTCGTATCTGCCTGTGCTGCTCAACACCTGTATGGCTATACCGCTTCATATTTTTCTCGGTTGCACTGCTCTCACTCGTTAACAACTGGTTTTGAATTGCACAGAGTTGTAGGGAGAACCCGAAAAATCCCAAGCCCAGTCTCTACTCATGCATTATTGTCTTCTCACGGTTAGAACTGTGCTCTTTTTTTCCGCTTTATTTACTTTTCCTTTAATTGCATGGCTAAAACAATTGCTTCTGTTTAAAGATTTGCTGTTCACGGCTGGCTCCCAGCATTTTAGCATGTGTGAAACCATTCTCACCGGTTGAAAGCATTCAGAGCGGGCGTCAGTGAGGTCTAGTATTTGACATGGATTTCGTGTGAAGTGTTTCTTTTAATGGTGAAGTGGGTGGCTACAAGAAATGCTTCACTCGATTGCCGGACAGAAACTGTTGCATGTAGCCAGAGATCGTGCAGTGAGTAAAGCCATAGAATCAAAAATGTGTATTTCATTCATCATATTCTTGTTACTTTTGTTGAGGAACAATTTACGACCTGTTAGTGAATACATCACGGAGGAAAAGTAGTGAATACGTCGTTAATCTTGATTGCTTTGGGAGGGATGGTGGGAGTAAGTTATGGTACTGGGCAATAGTTAGAAACTAGGTGATGCTTTCATGGTATCTCAAAGATGTGCCTCCTGTCTTTTGGCTAAGAAGTAGTGAGCACACTGGCGTACATTAGGCTTCTTTCGGATACAATCATTTTGATAGGCTTTGGTCCCCGTGTCAGTCTCAGACAAAACAAGCGCGCGCGCGCCTCACGCAAGTAGGGAGTGGGGGGGGGGGAAAGAGTGCGGCCGAGAGCAGGCAGCGTTTCCCTTGCGGGAGCGAGCGGCGCCAGGAGAGATAATTGATAATATATGGCGAAAAAGCTCGCTCCCGCAAGGGAATCGCCAGACGTGCACGCGTTGCCATTGGAAGCAATGCAACGCGTGCACGTTTTTGCCCGCAAAGCTGTGCCGATGACTAAAGGTCTTTTTCCTAAGCAGCGCATGCGCGCTGCGTAGGCGAGACCTAAAAAGGTCAAGGAGTCTACCAGTATCCATAAGGGTTATTATTGCATGGGCATCGCTCACTTGGGCATACAACTGCTGAAGTTAGTTATTATTGCATGAAAATCATCAATACAAATCTCACAATTGCATTTCCATGGCTAAAAAATGGCTATTGCTGTTTCATTGGCATCTTACTGTACTGTGCATCAGCAATGAGGGTTATAGTCACTAAAGATGGTTTAAATACCCTTGGATGGTGCACTTTTTTTCCGAAATGGCCACCCTTGCGAATCTAACTTCTGTTTGACCACCCCCTGGCACCCCTTAGTAGACTATGAAGACTTTGCTCTTTAAAAGAGGACACCTGTATAAAGCCCCCTAGAACGTCAATCCCGGCACTTTCCAAGTCTGTCACCACCAAAGAGGTTTAATAGGGGATTGGCCTTGCAAAAGAATATATCTAGACATTGATATCACATTACAGTTTGCACTGTGATACATTTAAGTGTTAAACTCTTACAGCATTATTTCAAGGGAAATAAAGATAACTCATTTTACTGTGCCTAAAGGTTAAGAGGAAGCAAATAGCTAGTTGGACACTTTATATTAATGCATGTGGTTACACATAAAGGCGAATGACAAACAATACCCGGGCAGTGCTAAAAAAATGATCTTTAATCTGAGTGTATCCCAAGAGCAAACAACGTGGCCCTTCCAAGTGAATGGACTCATTATTATATGTGTTAAAAATAATGAAATATCAAAATATGTAAACTATAATTAATAAGAACTATCCCTGTGTAACTTTTTGGCATATGAAGACTAAGTGAAACAGAGTCTGTCTCTCTGTTTCTGCAGTATTTGCCACACACCATTTTTTCTAACATTCTCCATCATCTGCACAATCTTTACCATGTATTAAGAATAAATCTTTTTTTGGCATAGCACTATGCCGACGCCCTTTCTAAGCCCTGTAACAAAAAGATATTAGTATTACTCAATGTAATAGTTTTGATACTCTAAAAAGGAAATGAGGAAGCCTCTGTCGGCCTTAGTAGATTTACAATCGTGAATTAAAGATGACTGCAGATGTCTGCAACGAATTTAACTCACTGAGCTATCTTGCCAGCTAAAATTTGTAAAAATCCATTCTTACATAAATAACTACAACGACTATTATGTTGTTTCATAGCGGGTGCTGTTACCTAGCAGTTTCCTGGTGCTGACATTAATTGGTGTGATGAAAAGAAGTATAATAAAGATATTAGTTTTTTCTCGAAGGATAACAAATTGCTGTCAAGAAGACGAGAGAAGAGGTCTGTGAGCAATGCTTTGAGATTCTGCAACCCTACACAAGACATACCACAGCAGGAGTGACAAAGGTCCTAGGTGTGCTGTACCTGCCACTAACTTTTGTTATGTATATTAGGAATGCACTATGATAATGTTGTTCGGGAAACAAAGCGTGTATAGATTTTTGATATGCACAGGTGTGTGGGTAGACCCTCCGCCCCCCAGAAGGTCTACTTTTTGAGCATATCCCCAATCTCCACAAACTATGAGAGAAAAAGTTGCTATTGTGGCGTAGAGCCCGGTCAAACGCAAAGTAGGTATTAGGCAGATGAGCAGAGAGGGTCTCAGATGTGGGTTAATTGGTTTGGTTGCCGGAAGTAGATGAATGCTCAAGTGTTGAAGAAAGGCATTTGAGACTTATTAGGCGAGATAAAAAAACTGGCAGAAGATATGACCAATTGGAAAGAATTTCTCCAAGTTGTGTTGCATCCACAATGACATACCACACTGAGGCCTCCCTAGCTTTCGGTTGTAAATGACATAGCACAAGTATGGATCGATGAACTCCAGCCCAACCCTATTAGTATCCAGGATAGCCGGACTAGAAACCAAAATAAACCCTGGCAACAAGGTTTACACCAGCCTCATTCATCAGGAGGGTAAAGTTAGGAGAGTTTCTTGGGGGCATGGTTGGGTCATGGAGCCATCCTGCTCAAAATCCAAACCCTAGCCTGCACCCTACTGAGGAAATGCCAAACAGGCAGAATTTCGAGTCCAGCTCTGGTAACCAAGACAATTCCTTGCTAGCCCTTCTCTAAAGTGCAATGTATTACACTAGCTGTTAACTAATGCGGCCTGGGTGCCATCTCTAACCTTGACAGCTGATACGCAATTCACAATTATTATACTTGAAACTGGTGATAAATGTTTATGACCACTGTCCAATTATTGATACATGTATGTCTCAATCCTGTAACTTGGAAACGTGATGTTCTTAAAAAAGTTAAAGCATTGGGACTTGAGAATTTGGGATATGATGCCAAGAACTACAAGCAATTGTTATATAATTGATGGACTGAACAGAATATCCTTTGAAGGTTCATATTGTCATCGTAGACCAGGAAAACTGGAAAGGCTATTAACGCCAAGAAACATATCGAAAGTCCTAAATTATAGTTTATTGTAGTGTGCCCCCAATAAACACAAACCACTAGAGTGCTTAGCTACTGGTAGTGTAACCAGGTTTTCATGCCTCATCTGAAGGATGAACACCCATGATTGTCTGCCTCTTGCTGTCTCCAGCAAATAGGACTTCTTTTACAAAAGCACAGTCGTAGCACACCTTTATTAATCATAAATAATTTCACAAAAGTATTTATCCAATAAATAAATGTCCTGGCACCAAATATTGAAATCCTTAAGTCCACAGGCGAGTAAATCCTATTCAGATCATGTGTAAATTTTGAAATACCATCCACGGATCACATCCATTGAAAAAAAGTTCTCATTTATTCATATGCAACAAATTCCCAGCAATTATTGAAGCCAACACGTGTTTCGTCTGTACACATCAGTATTCAGACTTTTTCAAGGCAGAATAGCTGAAACATAAGTCAAAGTTCCACTGCGCAACAGGTCCTCCTTATTAGTAGTGTCCAAGTATACACTGCTGATAATATGATTATTAGGAAATCTGGCAGGTCCACCGCTCTACCCGTTTGGTGCTCCCAATGGTGCTATTTCTTGTTGTAAAGGATACTCCCCGAATCTAGAGTCCACATCTCCGGCAAGTAGTGCCCCTCGTAGTCTTGTCAATGACGACACACTGTCAGTAGAGTAAAAAACACCACTCTTTTCAAGTTGGGCCAAACCTTGATAAGTCGGTTCCCTCTCACGCCTGCGTAATGGAAGAAAACACCGGTCCGTGTACTTGTTCCTGTTACACCGAAGACCTCGGATACTGATGTGTACAGACGAAACACGTGTTGGCTTCAATAATTGCTGGGAATTTGTTGCATATGAATAAATTAGATCTTTTTTTCAATGGATGTGATCCGTGGATGGTATTTCAAAATTTACACATGATCTGAATAGGATTTACTCGCCTGTGGACTTAAGGATTTCAATATTTGGTGCCAGGACATTTATTTATTGGATAAATACTTTTGTGAAATTATTTATGATTAATAAGGGTGTGCTACGACTGTGCTTTTGTAAATGTCAATGTGCATGTTCTTTGTAACTTGCCGATAGCACCGTTTGGTAGTAGGTGCTTTCAGTTATTTGAGCACCCCATGACTTTTTGTAGTATTGAACAAAATTCACGCTTATACTAGTTACCGACTATATTGCTGTTCCTTTCTTGATGTGCGGTTTTTTCCCTTCAGGGATTGCTACTACCAATCGTTTATTTATGAATTGAAATAGGACTTCTTGTTGTCTGGGAGACAGAAAGGGCAGGCCTTGCAGCAGACTACGCCCGGTGCCTAATTTACAGTCAATTTTCTTTACTCAGGAAGAGGCAGTGGGTCCTGTTACTGTAAATGGACCTCAGCACAACAGAGAGCAGGACAAGTTACCCTATCTTGTGTTATGTTATCAAGAATTTGTACAGTGCCCATACAGAAACGTAACTTGGAAAATAAGCTTTACTGGCACTTTGGAAAACAGTAGTGTGTTTTATTGAGAAATGTGGAAACTGGACAACATGTGCGTCACTAGGACATTTATACTTCAATGGGAAATGTAGAAATTGTGAAATACTTGCTTTCCTGAACAAGTGTGCAATAGCTTGATGTGTGCTTCACTCTGCCTTGCTGAAACATTCATGATTTTACTGGGCATTATGGCAAATGACATGGCTTTACTAAGCATTGTGGGCCCTGTCAATAGGGTCCTCATTTAAGCCTTGGCAGAGGGAGGTGGTCGCCTCCTTCCATCAAGGTCTACCAATTGGTTACCGATTTCAGGACAGTTGTAGAAACTGGAAAAGTGACAACCAGATGAAGCCACCCTTTTCTCCATCGTCACCACAGCAGCCCACCAAACCCTCCACCCCAATGTCCGGTTATGGTGGTAGCATTTGCCACCCATTTCTGACGCGGCCCTGCAGAGCAGAAGGGTGGTGGGGGGCCTATCAGGCCATCCACCTTCACCTCCTGGAAGCTCAGAAAATCCCCGGGGATTCCCACAACAGCCTGCAGCACATACCCAGTAGGTAATTTTGAACACCTCTTGAACGTTTGGTTCCAGAAAGCGGATTCAAGGTATTGATCAGGGCCAACAGACTCTGCAAGGCGCCAATAACATTGGGCAGCCTTCTGGTGGCACCAGGGAAAACATTAACACTAGCATGTTGGAGCTTGCACCTAAATGCTGATGTCTACCCCTATAATCAAGGGCTTTTAAAGCCACCGAACAAGGTAGGTTATGGGGAGGTGGTGGTGTTATTTAAGCCTGGGTAGAGGCAGGGCCTTCACTGTAGCCAAAATGAGGCCTAAATTACTTCTCGAGTACTGGGCGAACTGGCAGTACCTGCTTCAGTGGAGCAATTGCAAACTGGCAATATCTTAAGTGCACAGCAATGTGGCAGTTGGCATCGTCTCTGTTATTACGTGTAGAAATAGGCAATAGTAATCACACTGGGCAATGTGAAAATGGCAAATCCTAATGATTCAGTGGGACAAAGTGGAGAACCCTCAATCGCCATGGGAAAATAGTCTTTAAACGTTATGATTTTTGTCTCATGCTACTTGCCGAAAGTGCTAAGAGAAGTGCTACTTTTGCACCGATGTTGAAAAATGTCTTAGAAGATAACTTAGCCATTCCTCCAAGGGTATCTTTTGAAAGTCTCAAATTGTAATTTTCCATAGCTTTCTCCCTGAGCTACACCTCCACACAAACGCAAACTATGTGGTCCACGCCTCGCTGTTGATCTCTTTCCACTCCTATTCCTTTCAATTTTTCATTAATTGACATCTCCAACTGTTTCATATCCTTCCCTGGTCTCAATCGTTCATCTTCGGTGGCCTTCCTCCTGCTGTAAGTCCGTCTTCTTTTTCTTTCTTCATTGTTATCTCTCGGTGTCCTCAGCCTTTCTCCAGTTCCTACCATCGCCCTCTCCTGTCCCTTCTTCACAATTTCGTTTGCTATTCATTTGTTTATTGCTCCACCCCTAACGTTTTCTTGCCTCCTTTACTTGTTTGTTCGTTTATTTCTTGTTCTCTGTTTTCCCTTTTATTGTTTTATCTGTAGCTCTTATCGTTCGTCCATATGTTTCTTTTCTCCTATTTCTTTCGCCTTCCAAACCCACACTTTAGTAAAGGGTGGAAACACCCACCCCCTATATCATCACCACCGCCTTCTGCGCTCCGCTGTGGTCCTGCCATGCCATCGGGAGCTCAGATGTTACCTAGGCAGTCAGGCACACTCTTGCGTGTGGCTGTGTTGATTAAACTGTCCACTGGGGGTTGATAAATGGGGTAATTGCGTGTGTTTGAGACGAGGCAGCTTGAAAGGTCTGGTGGCGCTGCAGCGCCTCCTGTCCACATGACGGCTGGACGGGTCCAGGGTGGTCCTCAGCTTCTCACTGCCGATTTCTCCCAGAGATTCAAGGGGGTCCGGGTGAGAGGTTTCTGAAAACCGATAGGTGGGCGAGAGTTGTTTGGCTAATCAGCCTTTTACGCAGAACTTAGGGGCGCCCTGTTTCCTCCTCTTAAAGGATTAGGCGGGGGCGAGGGAGGGGGGTAAGATGGTCACCAGGTGGGGGTAGCTGCAAACTCAGAAACGCTCGGAGCAGCTTGGGCATAGCTAGGGAGGGGGAGCAGCAGCCTCGCAGCCGGCAGAGGGTCGACTGACCGGCAGAGAGTGGAGAAGTGGGAGTGCCTCTTCTCAGAGCAGCGCCTGACCCTTTCTGGCTGCAGAGCTCCTCGGCGGACAGCGGGAGCAGCGAGGACTTCGCGGCGCTGGGATAGCTGATTCTTTGGAGGATTCGAATCGGCTCTTGGGGAGCAATTCTCATCTAGGCTTGTGCTCTTCTGGACAGAGGACATGCGAAGGGGATAAGGGCGAGCTGAGCTTTCCAGGACTTGGGGTGAGAATACGCGTGCCTGTTTTCCAGAGCACGCGATGGGGGGTTCCGTTGGTCTCATGGTCACGGTAGAGTGGCAGGGCTGATTTCAGGTCTCTAAAGCACAGGGTGTGACGGGGTGAGGCTGGCACCTAGTCTCCAGGACACGACATTTTATACGGTATACGGGAGATTTCTAATGATCGGTAAAATTCAAGGAATAGCCTTTGGGGAAGGGTTGCTCGGCTGACCATACTATATGAAGCAGTGTAAAGGCGAGCAGTGCACTCCAACACGCAGAGAGTTCAAACTCTGCTCTCGAAGGCTTTTTAGGGTACAAGGGTTGCATGGGGTTAGACATATGTGCTCTGCAGGCCACTGACGTCTTCTGGTCTCTAGGGCACAGTGTTTACGGGGTCGTACGCGGGTTTTCACTGCACCCGGTGGGCAGTGAGACAGTACTTCTGCTGCCCATGTCTCTATAGCACGGGATTGCAAGCGGGGTAGCTCCCTACCTTCCATACAGACTGTTTGCAAGGGGTAGAGGTTCCACTCTCAGGGAAGATTGTTTACAGAAGCCATACTCCCTGCTGTCCAGGGCAGAGGGTGTACAAAGAAGTAGTATTTCTGCACGCCGTGTGCCAGCTGGAGTAGCACTTTGCTCTTTACAGGAATCAGGATTTGCAGAGGGTAGAACTCAATGTGTTCAAGCGCCAGGTTGTAGGCAGCGTAGGGTGGCATGGTTTACAAACTGAGTAGTTCGCTGCTCTCGGGGGTACAGGGTTTACAGAGAGCTGCGCGCTCTCCTTCCCGGGGTGTAGGCAGAAAAGGGATGACCTCTGCTCTCTCGGGGGTACGGTTTACAAATGGAGTAACTCTCTCGTCCCCAGGGTACCAGGATTACGGTGGACCGTGAAGTCTGCCCCTGAGGGTGTACGCATTGTAAGGGTGGCCAGCTCTCCATGGTACATATGTTACAGTGGGCTGTGCTGTCTGCGCCCCACGATATATAATGTTTAAGGGCGCCGACCGGTCTTTGAGGGTAGGGTTTACCAACTGTGTAGTTCTCTAGTTTTAGGGGTTACGGTGGGTCGTGGTCTCTGCTCCTCAGGGTGTAAGCAGCGTGGGGGTGGCCTCTGCCCTCCATGGTGCAGGGTTTACATACGGAGTAGTTCTCTTTGCTCCAGAGTTCAAGGTGTGCAGTGGGCCGCGCGCTCTATCCCCCAGGGAGTGGGCAGTATAGAGCTGCCCTGGTCCACCGAGGGTACAGGAGTTGCAGCTGGTCGTGCTCTCTATCCCCCAGAGTGTAGGCAGTATAGGGGTGCCCTGGTCAGTCTCCAGGACGTACAGCGGGATGTGCTTTCTGTCCCCCATGGAGTAGTCAGAATAGAGTTAACCGTTCTTCGGGGTACAGGAGTTGCAGTGACCCGTGCTCTCTGTCACACAGGGTGTAGGCGGCTCAGGGGGGCCCTCGTCAGTCTCCAGGAGTTATATAGTGGTTCGTGGTTTCTGTCCTCGTGGTGGCAGCACAAGGGTGACCTGGTCTACAGGGCAGAGGAGTTGAAATAGGTGGTGCTCTGTTTAGACAGTACTAGGGTGACTTCTGCTCTACAGTATTTGGGTGAGGGCCCTTCCTCCAGATGACCGCCGAGCCTCCGCACCAGCAGCACCTGCCTCCGCGGGCCCCTCTGCGGCCCTGCAGCCCCGGCGGAGCCGCGCAGCCGGGCCTGCTGAGCCCGCCTCCCGCCCCCATGGAGCCACCGGCCTCGTTAAAGCCCAAGAAGCCGTGCGCCGGCCTGCGGCGGCCGGAGAAGCCGCCCTACTCCTACATCGCGCTGATCGTCATGGCTATCCAGAGCGCGCCGGCGCGGCGCCTGACGCTGAGCGAGATCTACCAGTTCCTGCAGGCGCGCTTCCCCTTCTTCCGCGGGGCCTACCAGGGCTGGAAGAACTCGGTGCGCCACAACCTCTCCCTCAACGAGTGCTTCATCAAGCTGCCCAAGGGCCTGGGCCGGCCGGGCAAGGGCCACTACTGGACCATCGACCCGGCCTCCGAGTTCATGTTCGAGGAGGGCTCCTTCCGGCGGCGGCCCCGCGGCTTCCGGCGCAAGTGTCAGGCGCTCAAGCCCGCCATGTACCGTATGGTCAATGGCCTGGGCTTCGGGGCCTTCGACTTTCAGGCGCCCCCTGCCCCGCTGGGCTGCCACTCGGGGGGCTACGGCTCCGTGGGCCTGGAGGGGCTCGGCGGTGCCCACCACATGCCACCCAGCCCTGGATCCAGCTACATGGCCAGCTGCCCCTCCGGGGGGGACTACCTGCCTGAGAGCGGCGGCAGCAGCAGCCCCCTGCCCTCCTCGCCTGCCCTGGCCAGCGCAATGGACTGCCACTCGCCCTACGCCAGCCCTCCGGCGCACTGGAGCTCCTCGGGGGCCGGAGCCTACATGAAGCAGCAGCCCCTGCCGCCTGGTGGCGCTCCTGCGACGGGGGCGCACTCGGGGGTTGCCACCTACTCCCTGGACCAGGGCTACCTGCACCAGAACACAAGGGATGAGCTCTCAGGTGAGCGCTGCCGTTAGCTAAACGGATTACAGCTGGAGGTGGGTGGGGGAGTCTTGTTTAGAAATGGTGGTTTGCACAATATTTTTTATCTACAGGGTCTCTACTTTAGCAACCAGACTATGGTGCACAGCGCATGCCATCGAATTCCTACACGCATGCATTCATTATCTTGTTCATTCACACATCCATGTATTCATTCCTGCGTCCATTTGTAAATGCATACACAACATAGCCATGCACTCACATCTCGTTTAAATGATTATTTTTCCATGGATTAATTTTCTCCACAGTTTATTCTTCAGTTCTAACATTCTACCGTCCACTCAAGAATTAACCCATCTATCCAACCATTCATGAATCCATTTAATCATTCATCGCTTTCTATCATGGAAAATTCGGCTGTAAGGAGGAGATGTAGACCACATTTAGTACTCAAACACTGCAAAGACAGTTTCTTTACAGTGTGACCTGCCCTCATATACTTTGTATGCATTGATTCTAAATGGATCTTACATTTTTTTAAATACTTCGATTCTGCATATAGTGAAAAGCAGACCTGTTTGCACCCGCTAGCATCGGAGTTCCACATGCCTGCAAGGTGTTCACGAACAAGTAGACCCTGCTTCCCGTTTGATCAACAGTGTGGTCCTGGGAACACCCTTTCATAATCCCACTACCCCTGTTCCTTCATCCACCAAACTGCCGAGCTCTTAAAATACTCCTAACGCGCACTCCCCCACACTAAATGCCATGTAAAAATGGGTTTTTACAAGAAACGGAACATTAACTTCTTTATGGAAGTCTGGTGTGTTACAGAGAGCGGATGCGTAAAATCGCGGCTGCAGAGCAGGAGACCCCGATTTCTAATCTCGGCTCCTCATTTAGCCACATTTGCGGCACCCTGAGCTAATAATATAATTGCATACTGCTTAATTTCCCTAATTTATCAAAAATGTAGATCTTAGGAAGTGACTAGTACTGTCCAACTTTACTTATCGTTAAAAAACTGAACATTTTGGGTGGTAAATTTAACAATAATGTTTTAAATCCTGAATATGTCGAATCCTTTTAAACCTATTTAAATGTTTCAATACACATTCCTCTTTTCTAAATACCAACGGTGAAATATTCCTATAAAACACCGACTTTTATGTGTAATATCCGTTATTCCCCGAAGCCCCCTCCAGGCGCCTCTGTTTGTTTTTTACACATGTTATCTTGTTCACCCCCTTAACACACGACTGGCATTTTGAGATTAAGGCCCGTGTTTAAAGTGCGGTTTCTCCTATAATGAACTCCTTAATGGTGATAAGACGCCTGCCCAGTTGACACAAGTCACTGCAGAGTGACTTGTGTCAACACTAACATACTGGATACATCGCCGGATGGGACACGTGGGTGATATTTCAGGAGGGAAAATGTTGTAAATAGAAAATTGTCACGGGAAGACAACAAAAAACAACATAATCCATTTAAAATATGCAGAGGTGGGATTTATGCGGTTTACATGATTGTGGCTGTTCGGTTCCGGTTACCTGTTAAGTATGGTTTGCACAATGTCGCTTGCATGGGTCCTTCTCCGTGGACCTCACACATGACCCCCCCACCCCCCTCTCGGCATCTACAGGATACACAGGATGGCCCCCCCAGCCTGGCCACCTCCAGCCCGGAGCCCCCTCAGCCCCTGCTTCCCGACGCTGCAGAGCGAAGCCCCCGAAAGACGAACAAATAAACAGAGGCTTTCGCCGGCGGGCAGAATAATAAAGGTTTAAACTTGGTGCCTGAAGGGCTGGATTCATATCCTGATATGTGAAAATAGCTCGTGCTTTTTTCCAGCGCGGGTCTCGGGGGTTAACCAAACAAAGACAGTCTGGGCTGGACCACACGGAGAGCATCCGAGGCAGCAGAGGCGAGTTGGAGGCATCTGGGGTCTGTGGGAACCTCGGTCTGTAACATACACACAGACCCCTTCCTCTCACTGCTGTCAGTCAGCTGTCAGGCGCTCGTGTTATTGAACTTGGAAGGATGAAAGGCTGAGGCGATTTTGCTGTTATTCGCAACTTCCAATCCCCAAAGGCCCAGCAGCCATCCTTGATCATCCAAGCTATCTTACGACAAAGACAGTTATTCAGATAATACGATTTAATTCATTAGAGAAACTGAAACACATGCAGATTTAAAATACAATGGAAATACAGAAAGGAGCTTAGTCCGGTGGCAAAGACATGTATTAAATAAGCCAATTAAAAACGCATACGTGCTAGTCTAAGTGGACCCCCCCCCCTCCATATATAAAATAAAAAAAGTATGCTTGCTAGGTAAAGTCCTAGGCTTACATCAACTTTGGTGTAGATCCGTTTTGCGGTTTTTGCTCTGTCTTTTGGCAACAATTTCTATGGGACCAAAAAAAGGAAATTATACACTTTTTCACCACCCCATAACTGTTTTCCCTTTGTACATCTTGCCATGCCGAAATTTAGCCTGCAGCGTTAACTGCCAAGTTTCATGGCAATCCGCCCAGGAAGTCATAAACTGTAAGCAAATCCAAAAATGCACTTTTAAATGGAAAGTGCGGCTGTACCATAACTACTCAGTGGCGACTGTCATTGCGTAATATATATATATATATATATATATATATATATATATATATATATATATATGCCGTCTCCATTCTTGTGATTTCCCCTCTCTTGTATAGTCACTGACCACAGCCAGCAGGTGTTTGTGACAGCCACGCCGTCTTGTTCATACCAGGGAAATCAAAGCAGTATTACAGCTTCACATATGAATCCCTGCATCATAACTCACCATCACATCTAGATCTAGCATGGCAATGAAAAATTAAAGGAAAAAAGAAGTGCTCAAATGAGAAATTCTAAAGTTGAAGAAACAAAAAAACACCCTTTTCAGTGGCTGCACGTGAATCTGGGGAGCCAGCACCCCGAATAGCAACGTCTTACAGAGAGGCTTCAAGGACATGATGAGAGCTCTTACTAGACTGCACTCGGCGCTAAGTGGAGAAGTCTCTCAACTTGAGCGCGCCTTACCTCACCAGAAGACTCGTTGCTAGGTTTAGTAACATACTCGGAGTTACTCTGTTGTAAAGCAAGACGATGAAAAGCTGAGACGTTTAGCACCTGTTTCCACTCTATTGTGACCTTCCAGATGCGTTGGGGCGTTAGGTCACTGTCTTTATTTATTTTGTCTGCAATGACTTCTACTCTGCGTACAGTTCATCTGTTGACCTCGCCACACATTAGTTTAAAATGATTCTATGTTTGTATTTCTTTATAGATATTAAGCGACAATGACGCAGCCTGCGTTGCATAATAAACAATAAGCATTGGGCCGCTGGAATAGGGACATTCATTTTCCCCATTAACTCTCCCTCTTTGTTTGTCAGATGCTGGCATCTATGCTTTTCGTACAGAACAAGGGTCGTCCGATTGAACAAATTGAAGCGAGCGAGGGAATAATATAATTAATGTTGATTGTAAAACATAATCCTCAGCCATAAAATGCAGTGCCATGAAAAGCGGCCCGGGAGCCTCGAAGCACGTGTATTCTGTGGTCACGACTTTTTTGGCACAATGAGTCGGGTAGCAGTTGATGAAAAACAATACATATTTAAATGATTCTCGAGAAAATGTCTACTTAAAGGATCAGAGCAGATGATAATATTTGGATAATGCAGGAACCCCCAACCAGCCACCGTTTCGCTTATAGTATGTGGCACCGGAGGGGGTAGTCCTTCCTTTTGGGGTGCAGCCGCAGCACTTTCGCATGTTTCCTGTATTTACCACACACGCCACCCTCTCTCGCAGTAGAATAGAAATAACGGGATTGGAAAACGCACATTCCCATGCCCTCTGTCCGGCTTTGTTGAGCAGTGCACCCCGCACCCCCACGCCCATTACTGGTTACTGAGTAGGCAGTGCCTGCGGCTCCGCTCTGGATGCCTCTTAACAGCTTTATCGCGAGACTGAGTTCGGTGCTGAAGCGCCCCACGCTCAGACCGGACCCCAGGGTTGTTTATCACGAGTGCCGTATGGAGAGTGCCGAGCTGGGCACCATCGTCCAGAGGCGAGGGGACGGAGGGGGTCGGTGTGCTCCTTCCGACAGGCTTACTCCACGGACTGCACTCGGTGCTGAAGGCCTCTCTCGTAGATCGGACGTGTGTTCATGGTTCCAGCGCCTGGTGAAGGCTCCTCGGTGGAGGAGTGGAGCTGTGGCAGCGCCCAGAGCCGAGGGCCTGTTGTGGCGGAAGGGGAGTACCCTGGGTGTTGTCTGACAGGATGGAGTTCGGCCCTGAAGCGCCCTCTCTCACCCCTACACCAAGTTCGTTCATTCCCCAGCGCCTTGTGAAGAGCCTTCGCGAAGGCGCTAGTTGCGGTACCGCCGGCAGCTCCCACAGCCGGGCCGGCTGTCATTACTAATCTAAAGAGCACGAGTGTTAGTCACAGCCTATGTCGACCTAGGAAACTACACGCGCTGCAGCCTCGGTTAGAGATGAAAACATCTCGCATGAGAGAGAACACAGAGGCCAGGCGGACTTTACCCAGGATTTTAATCTGAGGATCATTCTGGTGTTTATAGAACACAGGAATCGCACATGACTTGCCATTACAGAGATTGCAAATATAGCCACGTGGACCGATTCTTTGTCGGGCAGACTGCCGGGTGGATGCACGGATTGGCGGGGAGACAAATAAAAAATAGGTAGATTTGTAGTCTGACTCTCAGACGGTTAATGTATTCATAGTCTTAAATCAACCGGTAATACGACAAAGTGACGGCTGTAAATAGTGGGTTGTATGGGCAGAAATATATAGATTGGAGTGCATAACTAGAAAAGAATACATAAATAGATAAATGCAGTTGAAAGTATAGATAGAGGTATGTATTGCAACATTTATATAGCGCTTACTATCGCTATTTGGGGCGCTGAAGCGCTAGCTACATTATACTTACCTAGACAGGCATACATGGATAGTGCACAGATAAATGTAGATAGTCCTAAGTAGTTAGGCGTAAATAGATGGATGCTTAGTTGAATAAATGGGTTGATAGTCGTAGGTAGATGGGTATAATAGACAGACGAATAGAATGGAGTGCAGTGATGCTTTTAGATAGTCATAAGTAGATAGGCATAAACAATGGCTAAAGAGAGTGCAGTGCACAGAATCATGTATAGACAAACGTAAATAGGCATACATGGATAGAGTGAAGTGCATAGATATATGTAGACGCACGTGGATAGGTATAAATGGATGGATAAATAGAGTGGAGTGCGCATATATATATATATATATATATATGTGTAGACGCACGTGGATAGGTATAAATGGCTGGATAAATAGAGTGGAGTGCATATATATATATATATATATATATGTAGACGCACGTGGATAGGTCTAAATGGATGGATAAATAGAGTGAACTGCACAGATATATGTGGACGCACGTGGATAGGTCTAAATGGATGGATAAATAGAGTGGAGTGCATATATATATATATATATGTATATATATATATGTATATATATATATATGTATATATATATATATATGTAGACGCACGTGGATAGGTATAAATGGATGGCTAAATAGAGTGAAGTGCACAGATATATGTAGACGCACGTGGATAGGTATAAATGGATGGATAAATAGAGTGGAGTGCATATATATATATATATATATATATATATATTCCAACTGTTTTTATCCCTTGCTTGGAGACGCACTCAGTGAACAAGCAGGACCCCATCATGGAGGATATATATATATATATATATATATATATATGTAGAGGCACGTGGATAGATATAAATGGATGGCTAAATAGAGTGAAGTGCACAGATATATGTGGACGCACGTGGATAGGTATAAATGGATGGATAAATAGAGTGGAGTGCATATATATAAATATATGTAGAGGCACGTGGATAGGTATAAATGGATGGATAAATAGAGTGGAGTGCATATATATCTAGATGCACGTGGATAGGTATAAATGGATGGATAAATAGAGTGGAGTGCATATATATATATATATGTAGACGCACGTGGATAGGTATAAATGGATGGATAAATATAGTGGAGTGCACAGATATATGTAGAAAGATAAATATATGGACGAACAGATACACGTAGAAAGATCTAAACATGGATAAATACAGTGGAGTGTGCAGAGACACGTAGAAAGATATAAAATATGTGGATGAATAGAGCGGAGTGCATAGATGAAGAATGACATGTGGATAAGCATAAATGGATAAATAGAGTGGAGTGCACAGATGCATTTAGATAGACAAATGTAAATAGGCATAAATGGATAGATAAATGGAGTGGAATGCATAGATATATGTAGAAAGATATACATGTATGATGACTAGAGAGGAGTACATAGATGTAGTTGGAAGTTTATGGATATGCATAAACAGATTGATAGACAGAGTGGAGTGGAGTGCGTACATAGACGTAGACAGATATATGGATGAATAGAGCAGAGTGCATAGATGTACAAACACGTTTGTGGATAGACATAAACAGATGGATACACAGAGTGGAGTGCGTACATAGACGTAGACAGATATATGGATGAATAGAGCAGAGTGCATAGATGTACAAACACGTTTGTGGATAGACATAAACAGATGGATACACAGAGTGGAGTGCATACATAGACGTAGACAGATATAAATATATGAATAGAGTGGAGTGCATAGATGTAGATGGAAGTTTGTGGATCGGTATACAGAGATGGATAAACAGAGTGGAGTGCACTGACAGATGCAGCTAGACATATGAGATAGTCATACATAGGATAAATAAAGTGAAGTGCTGAGATACATTTAGGTAGAAATAACTGTAGGAATAGATTGGAGTGCATAGATAGATGTACAGAGGCATATACCTATGGATAGCATGGAGTGCATAGTTGTATAGATTTGAAGAGACGTAGGCACATAAATAGAGGGAGCGCAGAGGGAGATTACTGGTGTGACACACATATATAGACAGTTAAATAAATAAACTGGGGTGTGTGAATGGATTAATTGACTGGTAGATAGATACACAGACATAAGAGAGAACATATATAGGTAGATGAATAAGTTAACAGACTGGAGTGTGTTAATGATGAATTTACTGGCAGATGGGCAGGCATAAGAGTAACATACATAAACAGATGGATGGATACGTGGATAACTCGGGGTGTATGAATGGTTTAATAGACTGGTAGATATGCAGACATAAGAGAGTAATCTACATAAAAAGGTGGATAGATAAGTGAACAGACTGAGGTATGTGAATGATGAATAAGTCTGGCAGATGTGAAGGCGTAAGAGAGCAACATACATAAACAGGTGGATGGATAAGTGAATAGGCCGGGGCGTGTGAATGGATGAATTGACTGGTAGATATGCAGACATAAGAGAGAAACAGACATAGATGGAGAGATAAGTGGATAGATTTGTATATGTGACTGGATGAATACACTGGTGGGTATGCAGACCACAGATACATGGATGGATAAGTGGATAGGCCGGGGTGTGTGAATGGATGAATTGACTGGTAGATATGCAGACATAAGAGAGAAACAGACATAGATGGAGAGATAAGTGGATAGATTTGTATGTGTGACTGGATGAATACACTGGTGGGTATGCAGACCACAGATACATGGATGGATAAGTGGATAGGCCGGGGCGTGTGAATGGATGAATTGACTGGTAGATATGTAGACATAAGAGAGAAACAGACATAGATGGAGAGATAAGTGGATAGATTTGTATATGTGACTGGATGAATACACTGGTGGGTATGCAGACCACAGATACATGGATGGATAAGTGGATAGGCCGGGGTGTGTGAATGGATGAATTGACTGGTAGATATGCAGACATAAGAGAGAAACAGACATAGATGGAGAGATAAGTGGATAGATTTGTATATGTGACTGGATGAATACACTGGTGGGTATGCAGACCACAGATACATGGATGGATAAGTGGATAGGCCGGGGTGTGTGAATGGATGAATTGACTGGTAGATATGCAGACATAAGAGAGAAACAGACATAGATGGAGAGATAAGTGGATAGATTTGTATGTGTGACTGGATGAATACACTGGTGGGTATGCAGACCACAGATACATGGATGGATAAGTGGATAGGCCGGGGCGTGTGAATGGATGAATTGACTGGTAGATATGCAGACATAAGAGAGAAACAGACATAGATGGAGAGATAAGTGGATAGATTTGTATATGTGACTGGATGAATACACTGGTGGGTATGCAGACCACAGATACATGGATGGATAAGTGGATAGGCCGGGGTGTGTGAATGGATGAATTGACTGGTAGATATGCAGACATAAGAGAGAAACAGACATAGATGGAGAGATAAGTGGATAGATTTGTATATGTGACTGGATGAATACACTGGTGGGTATGCAGACCACAGATACATGGATGGATAAGTGGATAGGCCGGGGTGTGTGAATGGATGAATTGACTGGTAGATATGCAGACATAAGAGAGAAACAGACATAGATGGAGAGATAAGTGGATAGATTTGTATATGTGACTGGATGAATACACTGGTGGGTATGCAGACCACAGATACATGGATGGATAAGTGGATAGGCCGGGGTGTGTGAATGGATGAATTGACTGGTAGATATGCAGACATAAGAGAGAAACAGACATAGATGGAGAGATAAGTGGATAGATTTGTATATGTGACTGGATGAATACACTGGTGGGTATGCAGACCACAGATACATGGATGGATAAGTGGATAGGCCGGGGTGTGTGAATGGATGAATTGACTGGTAGATATGCAGACATAAGAGAGAAACAGACATAGATGGAGAGATAAGTGGATAGATTTGTATGTGTGACTGGATGAATACACTGTTGAGTATGCAGACCACAGATACATGGATGGATCAGTGGGTATACTGGGGAGTGTGAATGGATGAATAGGCTGGTTAGTAAACATACGCATCGAGTGTCAGACAGTCAACAGAAACGTAGATATGAAATGGACAGAGCGGGTAGTGAACTGATGAAAATGTCAGCTCCCATCCACTACTGTCAAATGCCTTATTCCTTGAAGCTCCCTGTAAAGCTGTTCTGTTCCGGTGACCCAGCTCCATGCACCCTAGCACAAGCATGCTCTCCTGTTCATCCTCATGTGACTGCCCCTTTCTCTCTGGAGCTCTGCGCCTTCCGCTCGGTCTACAGCTCATCCTTTCACCTCCATATGATTATATCAGTCTGTTACTCTTTCTGTAGCATGTGCTCAAGTGCTCTCCTTATAACAATAGGCACTGTGGCACAGCCAGGATGCAGTTCTTTGTTCCCTTGCTGCAGTTTGAGTTTTGGGACCAACTATTTCCTTCCATCTATTTCTTTCGGTGAGGGAAGATCTGAGGCCCAGATTTACAAACACTTTGTGTTGGATTTGCATTAGTTTTTTTAACACAGAACAAAGTGCAGAGTGTTGAGTTGGTATTTACAATCCAAAGCAAATCACGATTGGCGTTGGATTGTACCCCAAAGTGACTTAATGCAGTGCGATATGCTGCCTTGTGTTAATTTGCATCAAGGAGGCGTTCCGTGGCTGGTGCATGAGCATTCCAGTGCATCCACCCATGGATTTTGTTGCAAATCCATATTTGCAATGAATTGTAGACATGGCTTTGCATCAAATTCTGTGCCTCCCTGAGGCTGGCATAACGAAAAGAAATATTTTAATTTCTCGTTTTTTCTTTTTTAGTATGGTGCTGCTTTATGCAGCACACATACAAAGATGAAATAGCCTTTCAGCATAATTTTTATGCAGGAAGGGATTCCTTCCTGCCAAATACTATGCTGACCATAACGTAGACACCCTTGCACTATAGTGCAAGGGTGTCTGTGTTGGCGCACAGCTGCTGATAGTGCACCAGCGCAGGGAGAGAGCAGAACAGCGCCCCTTCTTTTCTAGATACGGTACTGTTCTGCTCTCTCACTTGTTCATGCAACGCAGTGCATTAACTTAATTTGCTGTGCTGCGTTGCATGATTTATTTGTAAATCTGGGCAAGGGCCGTAGGGTCTGTGTTAAAAAAGTAACGTAAAAATGATGCAGTGTTTGTAAATCCTGGCCCTCATTTATAAATCGCTCGCCAACACGTGAGGCTCTGTAGGCACTAGCTTTAAACCTAGGGCGGTCCCCATATTACAGCCATGTCTTCATCTTAGGCCCAGTACAGAATGGGCAGGTGCAGTGTCATAGTGGGAGGAGTAAGAAAATTCAAATCTTAATGATTTAGGAGGTTAACCTCCAGCAGTCTTTGGAGAGAGCAGGCCAGATGGGAACCTTGGCAGGGCTCTTTTTGAAGTTTTCTTTGTGATGGCTTCATTGAGTATTCCCAATCGACAGGCCATGCAGGCGAGGTACACATGGATTCTGTTCACTACTGGAAGCCAGTGCAGCTTTGTTCTTTCCTCTATAAGGTGGTCTTCTTTCATTAGCTCACAGATAAGTCCTGATGTCACTGCATGAGGGGTGATCTCGTGTCTTGATTTTGGTCGGACACTCCTCTTTTCTCACCAACTATCCCAGAAAATTTGAGCAACATTTAGCAAATGTCTTAGTTTTTAAAAAGGGTTGGCTGAACACAGAGGGATGTAATATTTTTGTGTCTTTCCTTGCAGAATTAGTTAGCAGCCCCTAGCATAAAGCACTGTAGTTAAGACTGTGTAAAAACTGCTTTTAATTCCCGGAGGTGCCTCACTGTCCGTGTTTTCTATGTTGGTGAGTCCTGTCATTTAAGTAATTCTGTGTGCCTCGTTCGACACGATTGTAGTCCTAAATACATTTGTAGAATGCCAAGCTTTTGGTCTTCAAAATGTGGTCATAATAACCATGGACTGGTTGAAAACGTTGCTGCAGTGTTTCATGGAACGACTTTAGAGGGTGTCGCATGGCCTATATGGAGATAGGTTACTGGGACTGAAGGGGCATTGCCACCATTAATTCAATTTACATATGGGCTGAGGATCATATCGAGTTCTTTTGAGGACAAATGTGTGTTTATGAAAACAAACTAGCAAAAATCCTGCTTACCCACTCAATATGCTTATTCATGCACATAGATCGTTTGCAGATCGCAAGCAAGAAATGCATGTATTTATCATTCACAAAAGTTCACCATTTATTGATTGATTATAACTTGTGAAAATTGAACTCCATAATTCTGAACTGAACCTGCAACAAATACAAAAGTTAAAAACGTTTAAGTTCGTGCAGCATTTACAATCTAGCATCCAAAATGGCAACACTTTGTTTTGCAGAAAAGATGCTCCAACATGCTTTCATGCCAGTCACATGAGACATCAGAAACTGGCTTCCTCTGTTCTGCCTGTGCTAGGCGAGCATATTCCAGGAGGGATGAGAGACTACCTGGACGACCTGACTGTGCTATGCTGCTAGATGGCACTGCAGGCTACTAATGTTATCATCCTAGAAGATTTAAATACTCATGCTTATATAGCCGACGATCCCACTCTGGTCTGATTTTGTGAAGACATTGAAGCACTAGAGCCCTGCCAATTGGGTCAGGGGCTAGCCATGTCAAAGGGCACAGCTTCGCCCTTCTTCTCTCCCAGTCTGGGATGTTGACCAGGCAGCCATTTATACGCTCCCAGGAACAGATCACTGTTTGGTTTCTTTCCGTTTGATCCCCCAGAGAAACAAGTCAGCTCTCATCTTTCTGCTAGTAAAGGCTGTTTTAGGAAATCAAAGTGGAGGAAAGCTGTAGAGGATTTGTCAGAGGCCAACAGACTTAAGAGAGGGTGGGAATGTGTCACAATATTTGACTGTCTTATTCGACCTACTAGGATGTGTCAAGTTTTAGCATCATGTGATGTAACCTAATGGCTGTTCTGCCTCAAATGTCAGTTGAGGAAATATGTTGCTCCCTAAGGAGCTTAAATGTTGGACTCCTGATGTCCTCTCTCTGGTGGCAATCTGCTGGCCCTGGTCTATCCGTAAACCTGTGAATCTCTCCCTGGCTTCAGATGAGGCACCCCTTTTGTAAAAGGGTGATCGTAACTGCCATGGTCTAGAAGCAACTGTCTTGATTCAGCCGTTACAAACAACTGTCGCCTGATGACCTTGCTTCCTGACATTTTGAAAGTCTGGAAACCAAGGGTCTTTTGGATGGGGGTGCATGGGCAGGCTTCCTATCTGAACCTACTACTGACCCCCTGGAAAACTTTAAACAATCAGCAAGGATGGGGGAGGGAGGAGGAGGGGACAAGGAGGCCTCCTGTTGGTCGATCTATGTGCCACATTCAGCACACCCGATCTTTACGTTTTGATCAACGAGTTGCAGGACACAGGACTGAGGGGGTCAGAAAAATGCTTAATTCGTTCCAGCCCAGCAGATCGCAGGTGGTCGATTTCCCTCTGCTCAGGGCTAAGGGGACTTATTTGCAGTCCAGTACACTACAGGGATCTTTGCTCTCTCCTGTTCTATTTAACCTGCATCCCACTGCTGTGGGAGTCAGTGTGGTCCTTCGTCTTACATTTTCCTTTGCTAATGGCACTTATCTATTTCTCAGATTTCATTCTTTGACAGCCAAGTGAACAATGTTTGGGATGCACAGTTTTTCAACTCAAACTCCTATACAAGACACTTCCTTTTCTGTTCCTTCCGTGCATGCCATGGTAGTCGGCGGCTGTGCCCTTTATCACTGTAATTCCGTTTACCTGGAGCGACTAATGAAGGCTATCAACAAACTTCAGGGACTTCAGGGCCAGTCAAAGAATGCATTTAGTTCAATGTACTTAACATTTTGCTCCAACTTCTTTACCAGGCTAGGCTTCAGTTTTTGCCCTACCTTCTAGATCCCTACAACAAGATCTCTAAGATGTTAAAATCAACATCCCATTGTGTTCCTGTGCTTTAAGCAAACCAGAATCTACGGAAGACGTTTCAGCGTGCTAGTTCTGCAACTCTGGAAAGCCCTTTCGGTAGCTCTGCAAACTTTCTCGAGTTGTGAAGAGTCTCATAGGCAGTGAAAAACGTTCTTGTTTTCTCCCGCGACAGAACGGAGATTAGACTACCCTCGATGTCAGCGCTTAACATGGTGCTGAACCAATTGATATATCCAAAATAAACATATTTTGCTGATTTCATACATGGTGCTCTATTTGTTGCTGGCATACCCAAAATTTGGGCCTTATACTCCGGAAGGTTATAGACCACGCCGTATACTTGGTGCCGGCGTCTCATATGGTGCTGAACAGTGTTTATTTTAGGAATTGATTGACAAATCAACTCTTGAATTGTGCCACCCACACTTGGATTAAAGACGTTTTATCTCTTCTGGATGCATTGTATACACCCAGCAACTGATCCTTGAATATAGTTGTTTACAACTATTTTAAATTATTATCGGAGGGATTGGGCTGTCCGATCTTCAGTCATCTACTTCGGCCACAGATATTTTGGCCCATCGCTTAGAGCGAAACCGCTTCTGCCCTGAAGAAGTCCATCTCTTTGGACGAAATGTGTTGGCTGGTCTACCCTATATGTTGCTTGATATTCCTGATCAATAAAAGACAACTTGAAGAACAAATCTTGGGTACAGACTGTATAATTGTTAATGTATTAATGTGTTGGTGCACCAATTGCTCTCTATGTGGAACATTTTGGGTCCAGTAGGACCGCACCTTGACAGTGGGTGCTTATTTTGAGTGCACACATCTTGGGGTACATTCCCTTTGCTTTGAAGTGATATATTGGGGACAGTAGGTTAGGTGCGAGCCAGTATAGGGTTTCACTGTCAACATTTGTATGAACTTTCGTGTTTTGTTAAGCTTTATACTTCCCTTTAAGGTTGCTTTTAGTTCCCCTAGCACCAAGTTACTAATAGGAGGACGTACACAGCATAAATAAATCAATCAGTAAATAACCCACATCCTTTTTTACCAGAATCCCTGTGGGTTTCACCAAAAAGAACAACAGGTTTATTCCTGAAAGGGATGATCTACCTTTAAACCAAACAATATAAACTTGGGTTGACCTGTTTTTGAATGTAGCACTAAAGAACATGGATCTGTTGGTTCCCCAAACCTTAAAAAGGAAAGCAATAGCCAGCCGCTATGAAGGATTCAGTGGTAGTTCACATTGCCTTACATGACAAATCACATTACTGAAACATACAAGGAAATGCTAAATTAGAGCCACGTGACTGTGTGTGGTGGACATTCTAAAAAAGTCCTTACAGGACTAGAGATAAACCTCTTCCACCTGGCCTTTGCTTTTGTAGAGCCTTGTTTTCCTGTAGGACTCTTCTAGTCTGAAGTCAGTCTGACTCAGACTCCTCCATCCTGCTGTTACTACGCCTATGTTTGGCCAATTCCCATGTTGCCTGCGGGTCTCATATGACCCCTGTGGACCTCAACTAGGAAGGCATCTCATATCACAGCGTGGCGCTTGCAATGAATGCAAACTGGATACACCACTAGAAAAAATCAATCAGGGAGCACTCGATTTACGGTTCAAAATTCATCAAATCCATTCGATTTTGTATGCATACTTTAATAATGAATGTATATATTTATTATATACATGTTGGGTAAAGTTCATTCAAATGAAACGCATTGGCTGTATGGGTTTTAAAATCAGAACTAAATAAAGAAGGCTGTTGTACTAAATCAAGGCTGTTTCCTTACATAAATTGGATCTAATTGATTTGATTGATTTTTGGACTGTAAATCGAGTGTACCTTAATTGATTTTTCTCCTTATGTTTTTCTGCCGGGGTAATAGTACCTAGAGCAGCTGGTGCTGTGTGGGGTAGAACCTATACAGAATTAAGGACTTAACCCGATGTGCTGTATCTGTTTTTGCCTAGCTGCTTTGTAGATTGTTGGGTGCACTACACTAGTGACCCATAATGTCTATTACTTTTGTATGATGCTTGATCCTCCCTTCATTAGGGCGAAGGTGGTCTAAAATATATGAATTAGATCTTCTGCAACCTGTTAGAGGCATCTATATTTTCTGACCAGTTTCGCAAATGCTTGACCATGTTTGTTATCCTTGTACGCCTACGTATTTGTTTGAAGAGGGTCTTGGCGCTGTGTGCGATTGTCATTGTCGTGTGTAAGAACCGAATGTAGTATAACAACAAATAGCAACAGTTTTCAGAGAGTGTGGCAAGTTGGACAATACTGAAGGATTAGAGCAAATGTTTAATATTTATAACACTATATTGCAGAGAGTAGCCCATATTCAGACAACCTGTAGGATCAGTGGTAGAGTGAGTTGGACATTGTAGAGGAGGCAGTGGTTTCATGCTGTCATGCGTGTGCTTGGAATTGGCCGTTCTCCTTCTGAGGGCCTAGAGTACAAGGATGGAGATGTCCCTCGTGGCAGATAGCACACAATGAATATGGGAAATTATGTGAACAGGCCTAAGCACCATATGTGGAACTTGTACACGGACTAGTGGTACATTGAGAGTAACCTGCTTGGGGTCCCGTGAACGTGGATCTGGGAATGCTCCAGAGGCTGCAGGTGGAAAAACTGAGTACTTTTTCAACAGCATGCAAGGAGCAGCAGGCCAGTTTGGAGTGGGCTGTTGTGGTGTTCAAACTGACTGAGGATGACTGAATAGTCTGTGAGAGTAGGGGAGATTTTGTGACTGTGGTAGGCTGTAGTGGGCAGAGGTGATTGTGCTTATGGCAATCAGTAGTTTCTTCTTGGTGTCGAAGTGAGCACCAAAGGTTTGTGTAGAAGGGTGAGACATTACAACAGCATGGAAGATGTAGGTTTCTTGTTGTGGCAGCAGATGAAGATAAGTGAATGATCTGTCTTGAGGTGGTGCATCATTAAGACATGGATGGGCATCCAGCATCAGATAGCAGAGGGCCCATCCATGATCCATTGAGAGAGGTAAAGCAGAAGAGAATGTGTATTACTGGTATAGGCGAGGTAAGGAAAAGCAGACAGTCTGTTGAGGTCACCTTCATAGGACGAGGGTTATGATTGGGGAGTGGGGCTTTGGAGTTGAGTTGACAGAGAATGAGGGCAAAGAGTACACATACACAGCAGGGTTCAGAAGGCCAACAGTGTCCCCACTCCCCACGACACCTGTGAGGCATCTATAGCTTTAAAAAAGCCTGGACAACTTACTACATCAGGAACATTTCCTTTGGACACCAAACTACACTGTGTAAATTTGAGAGTAAATCACATCAGCCCGTACGCCAAGCCAGAAATAACAATGTTACCATTGTGCACTACTTGAAATATGCTCAGAGCAGAACAAGTCCAATTCTTGATTGCATTACAGAACTGAAATATTTACATGAGTCATCTACAAAACATGCTTACTTAAAATAGATGCGCGGGGTTTCATCCAACAACTAAAGTGTCTCTTGGAACAGAATTGGAGAGGAAAACGTTATACTTTTTCCTAGACCAATAAATACAATTTTTCAAGAACTGTCGAGTTGTGCAGATAGAACCCAGGGAATTAAAGACCCACCTAACCTGTGGTTCTAGTGATCATGTTGACACAACGAAGGTCCTTATTTGCTAAAGATTTTCATGGGCGCTCGTGCAACGCAAAGCAGCTCAAAAGACATTGTCAATGTATTTTGAATGCCCACATGTGCAGCACTATATTGTGTTGCCTCATGCGAGCACCTGCGCAACCTTTAGTAAATAAAGGCCCAATAATCATCTTAGAAATGGAGAACAGGGTTTGGATATTAAGGCACACAACACAAAAAGATGGATAGTGTTTCTTTCATACAACTACATACATAGAAATGTATAGTATGTTAACATGGCTTTGTTTTTTAAGATTGTGAAAGTTAATCCTGGTGTTCAGGTCGCACATTTTGTTCAGTTCATAATAAAACATAACCTCTACCTGGCCAGAGGATAGGTGACAGGGTTGGGTGGGTGCACCAACCGATAGATAATGTTAGAATACATACCCTTGCAATTGAGAAGGTTTTGGAGTAAATGTACTTTTTCCGGTATGATTTCCAATTATTGTCACGGTTCTGGTATGTTTTCTAATCATTGTCAAGTCGATAAATAGCTCTAGCGAAGACCCAAAACAAAAATGATCTATCAAAAAAATAGATTTGTTGTGTTGTGAGCACAGGGAAAAGGTACACAGGTCGAAGTCGTCCTGATTTGATAAGCAAGTGGGAACTGTTTATAAAATGTACCAAAACATGGGAACACTTGATCAGTAGCACCGGTACACAAAGAGTACCACTAGTGCCACACATTACCTGTACCCCAGCAACAAAACCTCCACCAATACGACAAACAAATAACACCAACTCCACCATCAATGCCACAAACAAAAACAATCCCACTGTCCAGCATGGGCTGCCCGAGTGTCACTGTACAGGTGGGTGGGCACAGACAACCCTTGTGGATAAAGGGGTGAGAGTGTGTGTGTGTTATGATCCGATCTAAGGCCTATTAATTTAATCTACCACAAGGAAACAGGAGTGAATGCATGAAATGGTTTCCTTCATAGCGCAAGACTAATCCCCAAATCTAATTAAAAAACAACAAAAACTACTAACCACTGAATTAACCCCTAACCTTCGGTTCTGGTGCATTGTGCCACTTGTCGTAAAGTACTACAGTGCCTCATCAGGCGTAGTTAGCACTATATAAATGCAATTACAATACAATCCATGCATAATACTTTTCTACGTTAGCATTCACCATAGAGTCATGTCAACTTTGACAGATGTGTGGATGATGAATAATTAATTTAGGCCTGATTTGAATAAAGTGATGAAATCCATACCTGTGTAGGCATAAGTCTGATTGGTGTAGATTTCCAGATGTTTGGCATCCAGAAAGGTGCCGGTCACTGGCCAGAGAAGTTTCCCTTTCGTAGATTTCAGTAAAATGTCAGCTCCACAAACTTCTGCATATGTGGATCGTCTACAAAGTAGACAAACCAGATGAAATAGTGCGATGGGGGTTTGTGCATTTGCACATTTTTTTTCTTTCTAACGTACGAAGGCATCATTTCCTGAAACAATGGTGTGTCTTGGGCACTGTCCTTCAAAAGAGAGACCATGTAATCCTGCTTTTTGCAAGTGACCATTAGCGCTAGAAAGTAACTGAAAATATTTGTGAACATCCACAACGTTCACACGCAAAATGTATGACTTTTTTTTTTTTGTCGATGTTCACAACATTTGCATTGCCCCATGAGATTCTCACGAAACACACTATTCTCGAATCCATATCTGATTCTTACAGATTTGGGCAAGTTTTCACACCTAGAAGAATGCAGGCTGCCTGGAGTGCGCTCTGTGCTGGAACAGTGCAAAGATTATGATTCTGTGAACCAGAATCTGGTAACAACACGCTATAAAGAACTGGGCGAAAACTAGTTATTCATTTCACATTAGGTCCAAGCATAGTCCGAGAATATCGAGAGAGCAAAAAAGATGATTCCGGTGAGTGAAAATAAAATGGAGCAGAAACAGAGACCGATGAGAACGCACATAAAACACTAGAAGGCAGATGATCAGATAGACCGAAAGACCAAACGTTTAATAGACTGCTAGCTCCGAAGACTGATAGATCGATAGGGTGACTTAATGATAGATCATAGATGTCCGTCTGCAAGTATCAGTGAACAATAACAAAACAAACACAATAAATAGATAAATCATTTTCTGGTTATCCACCTTCGATGCACATAATCCGTAAATAAAATGACCAACGCTCTTCTAGAGAGAACATTAATGCAGACCGTAGCCTGCAATGGAAAGTGATACCCACCCTAGGGAATGGCGCTGCGATTCCATGCTAATGGCAGATTGTGCGCCATAAAATTGCCATCTGACTGCAACTACAATAAGAGCAGAGAACAAGAGCTGCGGCCTTATAAATGCCTCCCAGCATTCACAAGACGTCCTCTGAACCAGCGTTCGAGGGTGGCACGAATGCTGATGCAGTTGGGTTTGTCCGGTATTGCCAGACCATCTAATCTGGAGTTTAGGCTCATTGCTTTTTTTTTGTCATTTCTAACATAAATAATAAACAGAGCCACTTGAATCAAGCAAATGTGCTGCCGCGGCGCCTTTTCACATCATTATGAATCTGCTGCATTTTCCACATTATACATCGTTTGCTGCATAATCTGCACATTTTAACAAAAAAAATTAGTTTATAGCTCAAACGGTTCAAAAGTTACTAAAAACGCAGTGACACATGTTGCGGAGTGGAAGGCCCTTTGCAAAGGTTGACTGGCCACCTTTCTGTTGCTTAATGCTATAATTGAGTGTTACACAGGTACTAATGAGGTGCAACCAATGCCCAGACGTGGTAAACAAGTGTGAAAATCACAAATGAATTAAGTCATAATATCACAAAATGTGCTGCATTATGCTGCATAATTTGCCTTTTCCTGCGCATAATTTATTCAACCCTGCCGCATAAATTGGCCTGCCTCTGCCTCATAATTCTAGTGTCCCTGATAATAAATCACAATACCTATGCACAGTTATTTTATTGCACATAATACATTATGTATATTCAAATATAGATTGATACAGAAGTACAAACGCAAGTGGCAAAAGCTGTTTGTTTTTTTAACTTTTAGCTTTACTTTAACTGAACTAGGTTAACATAGTGTCCCTTATTTACAAAGATTTTGCGTTGCTTTTGTGGCGCAGCCCCAACACAAAATTTATTTTGAGATTTACAAAGCCACGCAAAGTCAAATTTGTGTGGCTTTGTAAAAAAAAAGTAGCACAGCGCATAGCGCTGCCTTGCGTTACCGTGCGCCAGGTAAGCGTTACATGTGCGGAGCTTCTGCGTTCCCGTGCATCCACCGATGTATTTTGACTCAAACCCATATGTTCAAAGACTTGTAAACATGGTTTGCACCAAAATGGTGCACTTACACCAGGCTGGCATAACAAGAAGAAATATTGTTATTTCTCCTCATTACTCCCTCTTTGCGTGTGTGCTGTATTCTGCGAACATGCAAAGAGGAATAATCCTCAAAGGCTAGTTTTTGTGCAGGCAGGTACCCCTTCTTGAACAAAATGATTCTGACCAGTGCTGGCACTCCTGCGCCGTGGCACAAGGGCGCCTGCATTGGTGCTAGGCAGCCACAATTGCACCAGCGCTAGGAGAGAGCAGAGCTGCAGTATATCTTTGTAAATATGGTTCAGTTCTGCTCTCTCCTTTTCACGCAACACATCACAGCAGCTTCCCTGCTGCACTGCACTGCGTTGCGTGAAGTCTTTGTAAATCCAAACCTGAAGTTTTTGTCTAGTTCTTTGGTAGACTTATTATTAATTTAATTCGAATTATGAAGATAAATTATGGAAATCTGAAATGTGATTCAATTAAAGGTTTTAAAACATGAGTGTGTGTGTGCGTGTAGGTGTGAAGGGAAAGTTTGGCGTGTGTGTGTTTAGTGAAGTTTTATGAATGTGTCTTCAGGATGAGTAGGCGTTTGAGTGGGTGAATAGAGTGATGGTAGCAGATGTGGGTCAAATGACAAGAAGATAAATCTGTAAGTATGTGAATGGTTTTTAAATCATTCATAATTTCCCCACTTTTGAGAGCCAGTTCTCCAACTGTCTCCTTTTCATCTAAATTGGGAGAAGACCCGGTTCCTCTTTTGTCCTGTTCTCTCGACTCCTCAGTCCCATTTACTTTCTGTCCTGGCTTAATTTCAGTCTTCATGTTTATGTCTCTCCTGCTGGAGCTCACCTTGAATATTCGCTTTCTTTTTCAAAGTAGGTAGGCATATAAATATGTTTATTTAGTCCTTAGTCTTTAAAACATTGCACATTTCAAACAATCCTGCTATTTACACCACATAAAATGTATTGTAATTGTAATTGCATTTATTTAGCGCTTACTACCCCTGACGAGGCATCGAAGCGCTTTTCGGCGAGTAGCACACTACTCCGGAACCCAGAAAGGATTAGTGGTGAATAAGTATACAAAATCAGCCAAAATCTACCCAAAACACTAGTCACATCTAAAAATGCCATATGATATGAAAACCTCCTTGCATCATGTCGAGTCTTAATCCCATATTTGATCAAAAAACAGGTTTTAAAATTCGACAACTCAAATTTATAAAATATAAACAGTCACATAAAAAGTACAGAGTGACATCCCTTACTAAGAGTCTACATAAGCAAACTCCTGCCTCACCCAATAAGTTCTTAAGTGCCTCACCGTAAGTAAATAATGTGTTTAGGCCTTTCCTAAACCTTAATATGGCTGCATGCATTGCATCATTTGGTCATTTTTTTCAGCTAAAGGAAAACCGTAGCTTCCTGCAAAGATGCATGCAAGTGCTCTGTTGATTTCTTTAATAAAACATATTCAAGATCCCTCGATCTTGATTCTTTTTCAAGGAACATTGCGCACATTTCCACAGGCTGCTGCTGCTAATTACATTTAAATCTATATAAGATTCATAGACTTGTTTAGAGTGCAACAATAATTTGTACTTAGGAGAAAAATTAGTGCTAACTTGATTACTGCTCTTTTTGCAGAATTAAAGTGATTGCTATTCCGAATCACATCAAAATAAAAACCTCAATGGTTCTGCCCAGCATAGAGCAAATGCAAACCAAATGCATGTAGAAAACGAGTCATAATGGTGCCACTGCAAGTTTTTACGCCTGCACTGGGACCAAAGTCTAAATCTGGAGGTATACCAAGCAGCAAGGTAAAACTAAGGGGCATACGTACAAGGAAATGTCAGAGCGTGGAGCTGCGCTAAATTTGGCAGTGCCGCGCTCCGACATTTCCAAAACACAGGAATGCGCCGTATTTACAACAATACGGTGCACCTCTAGTGCTGGTGCTAAAATTAGCAGCCTTGCGCCAACGCAGGCACCCTTGCACCCTTCCTGCACATAAACAATCATTAATGGCGATTTGTTACTTCTATGTGTGCTGCAGAATGTAGCACACATAGAAGTAGCAAATCGTCATTATTTAATGATTATTTATGTGCAGGAAGGGACACCTTCCTGCACATAAACAATCATTCAAGGCGTTTTGCTCTTTCTGTGTGTGCTGCAGAATGCAGTACACATAGAAAAAGCAAAACCGAGGAGAAATAAATGTATTTCTCCTCGTATCGCCATTCTAACGCCTGCCGTTGCATGGAGTTAGATTTTGGCGCTGCCTCAGATTTTCACATCCTTTTAAATCTGCTGCACTGTCAAAAAGCAATGGGTGTTGTGGTGAAACGCCCACAGCAACACCCATTGCATGACCCTTATATTTACAAAGCGACTTTAAGCCACAAAAAGTGGCTTAACGCCAATTTGTAAATATGGAGCAGGGCATTGCGAAACAGGAACGTCGTTAAAAGTGTAGTTTCTGTGGCGCAATATGCCCCTCAATATATCATATAGAAGTGTTTTCTGAACTTGACTCCCACCCTCCCCCTCACCCCAAAAGTTGTAATTCGGGCCCTTATTTTATCTCATTTGAGTGCTGCTCTTCCCTCACTGTATTCTGGATTTTTTTTTAGATCTAGGGTAGAGAAAGCTTTCACTGTTGCTAGCATCATGTTTTCCCCAAAAATCATAGACAATACTTACAAATAGAGGATCTTTAAGTCCGCTCTCTTCATCCAGTGCTCTGTTCAAGTGCCATTCACATTTTGCTTATGCCCACCACAACCTACAGCATGGCGTAGCGGGTCAGCCCAAGAAACCCATTAGCTTTCTTCACTGTAAGTGACAACATTTTGTTCTTGCACACCTGCCTAAAACGTAGTCCACTTCAGTGTGAGGGCTGGAAGGCAAAGTTCTGTTTTAATGTTTTTCTTTTTTTTAATTTATACTTACGATGGATCATCGTTTACTTCCTTTTTTACAAACCTGCACACCATCTTTTAGCAGCAGTATATTTACTTTTTGTTACTTTTACAATTGTAATGATTAGTGCATATATTTGATCACAAAAGAAGTAAATTATAAAAAAAAAACATGCAGGTTTGCTATGGCTAGACCTATTGGCTTTGCTAATGCTTGGTTTCTCAGTGTCTTCTTCGCAGAGCCTAAACTCTATGCCAGTCTTCTGTTTCAGTTTCCCTTACCATATCGTTTTCGTATTCCCATCCTTCCTGTCTCCAGTCTTCTCTCGGCTTCCGCAGTGTTTTGACTCGTTCTTTATACTCAGCTTCACAAACTCTACCTGTTGTTCCTTGTTTCCCTTTGATGTGCTTGCATTTATTCACCTAATTGTTCATTCTTTATGGAGTTCTCTTCTTTAAGATTTCTGTCTGTGATCTAATTTGAATTTATTTCATGCCCACCTGAAACTTACTTTCACATCTCCTCCTACCCTGTTCATTGCTTTTCATTTTTCGAAGATCAATTTATTACTGTTTCTATTTATTTTTATTTTTTGTAATTGACTCGTTGTATCAAATTACCATTTTTTAAACGATGCACAGTGGTTTGTGAAATACCACACTAAATACAGGGCTCGAGTCGAGGGTAAACACGCGTAGACACATTTAGAAAGATTATGGCGGAGGAACTATAGCCTATCGGACAAAGTCATCTACAACCAAGCACTAAAAGAACACTATAAGAAAGTTTGTGAGGAAAAAAAATCTTTCCTCGCCATTAAAATTGAGCAGGCGGCCAACAAAAGCAGAGAACTATTTAATATTGTAAAAAGTTTCTCGTCTCCTTCATCTATTAGTCGCCCTTTCGTCCCCACGAGCGATTGGACCAAGTGTATGGCCAGCTTCTTCCATGGAAACATTTTAAGCATTCAGGACTCTTTTGCTGGTCAGCCATCAGAGCTTGAGGAAGCTAGTGATCCACCCTCTGTTGCTTGTCGCAACATGGATTCCCATCTCCTGCAATTCCCGGAGATTGCCCTTGAACAATCTCTTACACTTATGAAAAATCTTAAGTCAGGCTCTCCTTAAGATCCTTGTCCAGCAAAAGTTTTGTCTTCCATAGCTGAAGTGATCAACCCGATAGTTAATTCAATCTTAAACACCGCACTGCGGGTGGGGCTTATGCCACAAATATGGAAACATGCCAAAATCCTCCCTCTTTTAAAGAAACCCAAGGCAGACCCTGAGGTCACTAGCAATTACAGGCCCATCTCGCTCCTGCCCTTTTTCTCTAAGGTCCTGGAGAAATACGTGAACGAAGTTACCACGAAATATGTAGAGGCCAACCATCTCCTGCACCCGAGCCAATCGGGCTTTTTAGCCAACTTCAGCACGGAAACTGCCTTGTTAGAAGTCGCCGAGACTATTAAAGCCACGTTGGACAGAGGAGGTAACGCGGTCTTGGTGTTGTTAGACCTTTCCGCAGCCTTCGATACAGTTCCCCACAAGAGTCTTCTGCAAAGACTTGAGGGGGCGGGTTCGGAGGCACGGTATTGAAATGGTTTACTTCCTTTCTAAGTAACCGCTCTCAAACAGTCTGGTCACCACCTTTCACCGCAGAAATCCCCCCCTTGAACATTGGGGTCCGCAGGGATCAATTCTGAGTCCCACATTATTTAATTTGTATATGGCCCCCCTTGCCCTTCTCGCCGAGAAGCATGGCGCTAAAATAGTGTCATACGCGGATGACACTCAACTGTTGTTCACGTGCGAGAAGGGTTTTGAATTCAATGGGACCAGGATAAATAACTGCCTCTCTGAGGTTTTTTCTTGGTTCAGTCGCAACCACTTGAAGTGTAACTCTGATAAGTCAGAGATTATTTTCTTTGGCCCTCGTCCATTTGAAGCATGGCATACCTGGTGGCCGCAGGACATGTCCCCCCCCCCCCCTCGTCTGAGGTCACTACTGTGAAAAACCTGGGGGTCAAATTGGATGCTGCACTTTCCATGAAGTGATACAAAAGAGGATGATACAAAAGGGGATGATGGACGGAACGTTTGAGCCAATCAAACACTCGCCCCCAGTCAACTGATCTGGGTTTAATCCATCATCATTCTTTAGCTCACTCCACCACCCCAGTTCAGACATGGCCATATGCAAATCAGTCTGACCCTGTGCCTCATGGGAACAGTCCAGCCCGAACTGCCAAGCCATGTCTTCCCTGGACCGGAAACAAGCATCCTAGGACCGGTTTCTGGCATTCCAGCCGTCATCAGCCAGGCTTGCTTGAATCCAGTGGCAAAGTGAGCAAGGGACCCACGTCTGGGCATACCCCCGCCAACTTAGGGCGAACAAAGTGATACAAAAGGGGATGATGGACGGAACGTTTGAGCCAATCAAACACTCACCCCCAGTCAACTGATCTGGGTTTAATCCATCATCATTCTTTAGCTCACTCCACCACCCCAGTTCAGACATGGCCATATGCAAATCAGTCTGACCCTGTGCCTCATGGGAACAGTCCAGCCCGAACTGCCAAGCCATGTCTTCCCTGGACCGGAAACAAGCATCCTAGGACCGGTTTCTGGCATTCCAGCCGTCATCAGCCATGCTTGCTTGAATCCAGTGGCAAAGTGAGCAAGGGACCCACGTCTGGGCATACCCCCGCCAACTTAGGGCGAACAAAGTGATACAAAAGGGGATGATGGACGGAACGTTTGAGCCAATCAAACACTCACCCCCAGTCAACTGATCTGGGTTTAATCCATCATCATTCTTTAGCTCACTCCACCACCCCAGTTCAGACATGGCCATATGCAAATCAGTCTGACCCTGTGCCTCATGGGAACAGTCCAGCCCGAACTGCCAAGCCATGTCTTCCCTGGACCGGAAACAAGCATCCTAGGGCCGGTTTCTGGCATTCCAGCCGTCATCAGCCAGACTTGCTTGAATCCAGTGGCAAAGTGAGCAAGGGACCCACGTCTGGGCATACCCCCGCCAACTTAGGGCGAACAAAGTGATACAAAAGGGGATGATGGACGGAACGTTTGAGCCAATCAAACACTCACCCCCAGTCAACTGATCTGGGTTTAATCCATCATCATTCTTTAGCTCACTCCACCACCCCAGTGGCGCAAGTCCAATCAGTGGCAGGCACCTGTTTTGGGATGTTGAGAATGCTGAAGAATTTTCTCCCCCTACTTCCAGTCTCCCACCGGAAAACAGTTGTCCAGGCCCTCGTGATGTCGAGACTGGACTACGTAAATTCTTTGTACTTGGGACTTCCAGAGTACCTACTCAGCCGACTACAGATTATTCAGAATATGGCGGCCAGGGCCATCTTTTTGACCAGACCCAGGACGCATACGTCTCATCTCCTGTCTGCACTTCATTGGCTTCCGGTGCGAAAAAGAATTCACTTTAAAGCTCTAGTCCTGGCTTTCAAAGCTTTCCATAAGATTGGTGCCCCCTATCTAAGAGAAAGATTTCAGCCTTACATTCCTCCACGTACTTTGAGGTCCTCTACCCAGCGTCTGATCTCGACTCCGAAGGTCATGCTCTCCCGGGTAGGGGGAAGATCTTTTCAAGCAGTAGCATCTCGTCTTTGGAACAGCCTTCCTCCCCCACTGCGACAGATCCCGGACCTCTTAACTTTTAGGCAGAATCTGAAGACGTGGCTTTTCCAGCTCTAGGCCTTTCTGTTTCTGTGGCTTGGGTGGATCTCTGTTGGTTGTTATGGTAGTCTTTTATCTCAGCGCCGGGACACTCTTGGGAGTAGCCGCGCGCTTTATAAATTCCTGATAACATAACATAACACAGTCTACCTACTATTTTGAGAGGGTAGATGCGTTCTACCCTGCTGCAAAACTGGCCACTTTCAGTTGAGTGCCATGTTCCTTTCCTACTTCTCCTAATATTCACAGAAAAATGCTGAGCTCGTCCTGGTGTAATCTTCTGACACCGGGACACTTTCAGCAGCTCCTGCACATTGTATAGAGCAGCAAGTGTAGGCAGAGAAGGGGCTTATTAGATTCCAGCTTTGGCTTATAACAAAAGCCAGAGTTAAGTGGTCATTAGGCCTTGTTTTGTTGGAGTATCCTGGGTCGGAGCTATGGGAGCCTCACACTTAGATGCAACGGAAGGAAACAAGGGCTTACAGCTTGTTATCACTTCAAAGGTACTTAAGAGAGGCATGTTTTTCACCTTGTTCAGACTCTGTATATCAGAGATGTGCATGCGCTGTAAGAACGTCAGATGTGTTGGTCTATCCCAGTATTTACGCAACAAATTTAAATACCACTATTTTATTTCTTTTATAGCACTATAGTGCTACTCATCCCAATGCAGTATCAGAGCGCTTTAAATCACATATACACATTATACATTGACAATAAATCATCTGTGTGTAAATCAATGTACAGGACGTGTTACATAAGACAGTGAGGGTTACAAGGTCTAGGAGCCACATGTCCTTCATACCTCACTGTGCTGTATTAGAAGGATTACAATTTGTGAACTACAAGTAACAAAAGGTTCTCTGTCTTAAAAGCAGTAACCCACTTACTCACTTACATAAAATAAAAATCTGTCATCTGTGTGGCAAATAACGTGCTTTGCAAGAGACATATTAGCCTTCTATGCTACTTTGATTCAAAACTAGGACTAGTCAAAACACAGATATCGCCAGCAAATACGTTATCCTCCAGAGTTATCTTACCATTAATATTATGCCCTGAGATTTAGCTGGCATACAAAAATCTCTGCAGCAGGTGCCTTAACCCTATAAGATATTTTAAAATACAGACATTGCGACCAGTTTAAGCAGAACAGATTTACTGCCACGTTTCTCATTGGTGCCAGTTTCTTTGTGGCAGGGTTTAAAAATATAAATGTATAAGTTGAGGTCCAGATTTTGCGTCGGGCCGTGTCAATATTTTGGGCCAACCCCAATGAAAAATCGAATGTGTTAAATATTGTAATGATAGACCTGCTAAACATATGTGAGGTCCTAAGATCTGATGTTACTCCTGTGAGGTCATGGGTGGTGATGCCACTTCTTGTGATGCCACATGCTATGTCACGTGCCATGATGTCACTTCCTGTGGTGTCACATGCAGTGATGTCACTTCCTTTGGTGTCACGCTCGATGATGTCACCCCCCAGTCTACCTAACTTGGTGAGTCCCCCCACTTCTTTTTTTAGGTTTTGAGCTCTGACCTTATAAATGTAATCCATAAATAAAACATAATGTCCAGATGCACGCCCTGCTGTTTTCCTGCCAAAACCTGACAGGCCTGTTGTTTTTTCTGTCTTGCAGTGGGCTTGCCGCGCTACCAGCATCATTCATCGCCAGTCTGCGACAGGAAAGATTTCGTCTTGAACTTTAATGGGATATCTACTTTCCATCCGTCGGCGAGCGGATCATACTACCATCACCACCACCACCAAAGCATGTGTCAGGACATCAAGCCCTGCGTGATGTGAGCTGAGCCCTGATAATAATATAACCAAAGGCTGGGACAGCAGTTCCCAGTGAGTGCCAGACCGCGGGAGGGGGCACCATGTGAGGGAACAGCACCTGCAGCATCCTCCGGGTACCTCTTCTCTCCCTGGAGAACAGATATTCGATGTGGTAGACAGTGCACAGGAACGGTTCTGTCTCCAGGGTTGGGCGTGGCCTTTTGCACTGCTGGAGTTAGTGGAAACTTCTTTATGTTGACTTGGAATCAAGGTAAACTGAGTTCGAGATGCAGCTCCCCACTTAATTGAGTGAATTGTATGATCCTGGGCAGTTCGTTTTCTCTCACTGCACCTCAGTATGGTGGTGTCAAATTTGGGAGCTTTAAGAAGGACATCGACAACATCAATAACTGCTACATATACTTTTAAAACTGGACTCTATTCAGCCTGGAAGTGTTTACAGGTGATTGAATTTCTGACTAGTGTGTTGTTTTATTGCAATTTCCACACTCACAAAGAAGACGTCTGACCGTCACCAATCACCAGTGTGTGCATTATCCACAAGCATTTTTTCGTATGCAACTTATTTTCATAGACAAAATAAACAACACTGAAAAGAAGTTGTTTTCTTACATTTCAGTGTTATCGATCCTAGTCTTTACACCAGAGCCTCTTTGTCGGTCCCATATGTTTGTTAGGATATATTTAAGTGAGTTCTGTGTCAGTTGTACCCTCCTATGAGGGATTCTCACACGTTCTGGCTTTTTTAATTTTAAATGTTAAGTATTTTATTGATAGTCGTGTATATTCACACACTATGCTTTGCTTACTTCAAAAGGACATATTTGCACTTATGTATACTTAAAGTTGTGTCCAAAACATATCGATGGAAAATGTTTTCATTAAAAACTGCAACGTGGACCTACACCCTAAGTCTTTCTCTGCCGTGGACTTGCGTTATCGCCAAATGATCCTTGTTGTTTGTTCCTCACAGACGTGGCTTCACCCAAAATCATTTGGTCGCCATCCTGTCTTTTGTATGAAGTACCTGCAGCCGAAGGAGGTCCAGAATCACATATTTATCCTAATTTGGAGATTTGGAGCCTCGTTCTCAGTTGTTATATCATGCATGGCTCCTTACATTGTCAAAACATCCTCACTTTTATTCTATATTTAATTATATGTATGTTTGTGTGTGGGCCAACGAAATGCCCCAGAAAAACCTTTAGTTGAAGGGATATTATGGTTGCAGTGCAAAACCTAAAAATCATTGGACCTCACCAGTTATGGAGAGCAGTGCAGGCAGGACTTGATCTGTGATTCACTGCTCATTACCTCTCACTGCGTGTGATTGGTTGGTGAGGCCATACTGTGAACGCAATTAGCATGCTATAAGCTGACGCCTGAATTTTGGTCCCACCATGTGGTCAGCACCGCCTACACCAGTGGAGACTGGGCATAGAGTCTACTGTGGGTGCAGGGCCTGGCCTCGTGTCAGAGCCTGCATTTCGATTCTGAGTGCTTGAGCTCCCTTATGGCACTAGACCCGCAAATAATTTGCAGATTCACAGCCAGTATGTATACATGTGATGTGTAGTCATGGATGGTCCACATGTTCCAATGAAAAGAAATGTTTTGATTTGACTATAACTTTTGGACCAATGGACAGAACTGCAAGAAATTTGGTAGTCTTTTGACATGCCAATGTTCGTTCGGATCCATGCAGGGGAAAAAAACGTTGGAGGGGAGACAAGTGCTTTAAAGTAGATCTGTACTCAGAATGTGTGCTTTTGTTGCTTTGGTGTCCATTCAATAGGTTTTGAGATATAAGCATTTTAAGAAAGGTGCCGTGTGAGCTTGAAAGAGTTAAAGGGTTAAAATCTTTGTATATCTGTGCAATTTAAAATCACAAATTTTGATTTGCGACTCCTCTCAATCAAATCATGAATTTTTTGACAAATGTGATTGTCTGGAGAACGGCTCTGAAAATTTCTATAGCACCGTTTTGAAAATGTCACATTCATAGGTGTATGCCCAAAGAGGTTGCAGATGGACACCCAGAGGCATGAAAAACTTTTATCCCACACCAGAAAAAAATGTAGAAACTGGAGCACGATTCGTAAATCAGAAAGCAAACACAATCCCACGAGCAGCTGTTTTAGATATCAGATTCAACTGCCATTTTGTGAATGATTTGCAAATCGGTTAACATTTTTGTCTTTTTTACAGCCGAAAAAAAATTCCACTGGCAAGGGAGATACTCTAAGTGTCTGACCGCAGGGCACAGGGGGTAGTGACAAGAAAAGTGGAAAACACAAGGTGTTTGGGCACAGGGCTTTTCTACTTACTATGCCGATTTCCCAACTCTTGGGACTCTTGGCATCCCCCTTGAAGTACCCTTCCTGTTGACACTCATAGTGCTGGGGGGGGGGGTTGCCTTCCCTGAGGACTTACTATCAGGGAACCTCTTCTTCTAAGTTGGGGAATGGGAGTTCTGAGCCATGGTACTACATTGGGGCCTTTTACAGAATGCCTTAGTTGTATTTTTGTCTCTTCCCCCCCTTTCTACTAGTGGGAATCCTGTCCTCCCTTGTGGTGATCTCCCCATGATACCTTCTTATTGACCCTAGTACTGACCCTGTGGTCTGCCTCCTTAGCAAGCTCCCTGGGGTCAAAGAGCTTACTGCCAATCAGGTATTGGCGCAGATCTGGAAAACAAAGATTGAACTTGTGCTTCTTTGCAATCAAATTGTACAGCCCCTAATAATCGTTTACTTCACTGCCATTCACCCAACCATTCAGTGCCTTGCTAAAGGAATCCACAGAATCCACCCAGGTCTGATGGTCCAGCTTCTGACTGTTCCTGAGCTTCTGCCTATACTTCTCTGGGGCAAGACCATACTTCCTCGAAGGACTTCCTTCATGGGGGGGGATACCTCATCCTGTCCTCTTCTCTTGGGCCAGTAGGGTGTCTCTCCCATCACTAGGGATGTGCTTCCACAGACTAGCCCCCCTAGGGATCCTGTGCATCTTTAAAGCAATCTCATAGGCTTCAAACCATTTGTCAATGTCATGTTCCCATAACAAAGTCAGGCACCAGACCTTTTGGGATATGAACCCTCTTGTCTCCAAAGGGCACTGCAGGTATGCTGCCACCATCACTACTGGAACCTGCCTGCCTGGCCTTGTGGTACGGCTACTTGAGACTCAGTTCATGAGCCAGCAAGATTTTCCTCTCCTCCAAGGCTTTCTCAGCCTCTGCCTTTTCCATTTCTGCCTCAATGGACAGTTTCGTCTCCTCTATCCTGAGATTGGCCATCTCCAGCCTGAACTCCCTCTCTGCCTTTCTGTCCACCAGCTCCTCTGGGGAACAGGCCTTGGGAAGACTGGCAGGGAATTCCAACCAAGGAGGTATATCCTACCCCTCAGTAGATTTCTTCCTCTCAGGACAGACCTCCAGTTCTCTCCTTGCTTTCCACCTCATCATCTCTTTCTGTTGCAGTAACCAGTGATTGGTGGACTTCCACCCAGGCCCTCAGCACCTTTTGCAGCTCCACCTTCCTGGTGGTGGTCTTTGCTGAAAATCCCCTATCCTTACAGAACTCCCTGAGCTGGGAACAGTGTAGGACTCCATGTTAGCCAGCTCAAACCCCATACTTGTAGAGTGGGTTCAGGCAAAACAGTTAGAGCAAGAATTTAGAAAAAGCCAAAAGGGCACTCAGGGAGAATTTAGGACTCAAATTGGTCTCAGATACAGGATGGTAGTGTATTCCAGATCACATTATGGCACTGCACAAACACAAGTCCTAATCCTCACCGCTGATCACCAATGTGAGAAATTTGGTTGTTGGTTCACTGGGATGTGAGCCCTAGTCAAGCAGCAACCACGGTTCTTGTCAGGGTGAGGCACAAACCAACCCTAAATTTACCTGTGCTCATCCCTCTGGAAGCTTGGCAGAGAGCAGTCAAGCTTAACTTAGAGGCAATGTGTAAAGTATTTGTGCAACACTACAAACAGTAATAAAGTGAAAAACACCTCACAAATAGGATCCCATACCAAGTTAGAAAAATAGAACTGTCTTTAATAAATAAAACAAGATCAAAATGACAGCAACCCAATCAGTAGAACCGGAGATAAGCTTTTAGTGAATGTAGTGCCAAAAAGCACAAAGCGCCAACTGAGGATATCTGGTCGCGCTGGACTGGGACAGAGTCACAAATTGATGCCAACCCCTATGGAGCGAGGGCCTGCAACAGGGACCCAGGTAGGATCACTGAACAGAGTACTTTACATCCTGGTTTGTGGAGCATTGCGAGAATCCACGCCAAAGATGCGTCGCACGGCCGAATCGATGCATCAGAGATGTGGTGAGGCTGTGATGCGAGGGCCTGCTTTGTAGTCCAGGATCCTGTAAATAGAGCTTGCGATGCGAAGGTCCTGCGTTGAGGATGCGGCGCACATTCAGGTGATGCGTCGGGTCCGAGGAGCTGCGAGAGTGCAATGCGAAGTCCGTCGTCAAGGCTGCCATCGGTGAGGGCCTACGACGAGGATGCAACGCACAGCAGCGGTTCCGTAGGTGTTGCAGGCTGCGACAGCGATGCAGGTGTTTGCGACAGGTCCAATGCACACAGCTGCAGAGATGTCGGTTCTGCTCTGGGCTGCTTCGTGCAGCAGCATAGATGTGTCGGTTCCACTTGATCCACAGAGGCTGGCAGAGCACCATAAGCCCACTTCTTGGCTAGGACTCGGGTGGCACCACTTGGCAGGGTCCAGGTGCAGGAGCAAGGTTGTTGGAAGCTTGTTATGTCCTTGAGGCTTCAGATCAGGAGGCCAGCCAACTACCCTTTGGAGTCACACTGGGTTCTGGATTCAAGATATAGAGGTCCAGTCCTTTTCACCCAGGCAAGAGGGCAGCAAGCAGTAGGTCAGCACAGCAGGGCAGCAGTCCTCCAGAACAGCAGTTCAACAGAGTGGCAGTCCTTTCAGCAGCACAGCAGTCCCTCTTCCTGGCAGAATATCCACAGGTACAGAAGTGTTCTGAAGAGTTGGTGTCTAAGGTCCAGTATTTATCCCTAGTTGTGTCTTTGCAATGGGGAGAATCTTCTAGAGGCACGTCTTTGAAGTGCACAGGTGCCCTGCCTTCCTGGCCCTGGCTCCAGACTAACTATAGTGGGTATGCAGCCCTTTGTGTGGAGACAGAGCATACCCTATTAAAGTGTAAGTGGGGTTGGGCCCAGCTCCTCCCTCCCATCCTGCCAGTGATGGCCCATCTAGTCACACTTAAGCTCCCCATTGTGTGTGGCTGTCTAGGAGGAATACAAAAAGCCCAATTGTCACCCACACTCAGTCAAGTGACTCAGAGACAGGCTGCGGGCACCAAATGGCTAAGGTAAGAAAATGCCAACTTTCAAAAATTTTCATGAACAACATTGTACCTTTTCTGAATTTATTTGACCAACGCAGTACGTCATTTAATCATGATCGAGAAATTTAATTAAGATGACCACAGTCTCTAGTCATAATATATTTTCAACCTTTTTTTTTCTTTATGCATTTTGCATATCACAATTGTAAACATTTGAGAACATCCAGTTAACATCCAGTGAGCTTAATTGACCCACATGTTATTCCTTAATTTTGAAAACATAAATTATAAATTTATAAACATATGCAGAATGCACAATTTGTGGCACACATATAGTGCGCCAGTACCCAATTGTTTTAACAATCGGAGTTACAGATTTATCTCAATTGTCCAAACTACTAACATAAGGCATTGACATGGGTTGTGACAACTCATTGGTTCAACAAAAACGAGGCACCTATTATTTGACAGAAATGTTGCCTATATATTTAGTGAAATTTCAGCAACTCCCCAATGTGTGGTTGTTGACGCGTTTCGAACCCCGTCGTTTTGGAATCTCATCAGGACCAAGAATTTGGTACAACTGTGAAAATGTTTTAATTAAATTGACATGTGTTCATCATTTTTGTGGGTATTTGTCATTTAACTTAAAAACCCCTCTAGATCATTACATTGTTTACCTCTATTCTCCTGTGTGTTCCGTCTGTGTTTGTTTTTTACTGAGATGAAAGTATGGTGTCAAATAACTAAATTGAACAAAGCAACTCATGGTTAGAAAACCATTTTACTGAAATGAACGTAACCTCGCAGCGCTTGTAAAACAATGTCATCTTAGCTGAAGTTAGTCCTAAAATCGTGTTTAAGTCGAAAAGGCATAAATCAAGAGACAGGAATTCCTACTAACAGCGTTTCCTTAATATAAAAAAAAAAACAGGACTTGAAAGCCGGTTTATACACGGACTCAGCTAACAGTGGTTTCTGCCCTGGAGTGAAATGGGACTCTACAATTCAGCAAATATGCCAACAAAATAAGTGAGTTGCATCTCCACAAAACGTGCAAATCAAAGAGCTTCATTAAGATATAGAATGGTTTTCTAACCATTAATTGTTTTGTCCATTTTAGTTATTTGACACCATAGTTTCATCTCAGTAAAAAATGAACACACAAGAATAGAGGTAAAACTTGGAATGATCTAGAGGGATTTTTAAGTTAAATGATAAATGCTCACAGTTGTACCAAATTCTTGGTCCTGAGGAGACCCCAAAACTACGGGGTTAGAACCGCGTCGACAACCACGCAATAGGAAGTTGTTGGAATTTCAATAAATATAGAGGCGACCTTTCTGTGAAATAATAGGTGCGTTGTATTTGTTGAACCAACGAGTAGTCAGAACCCCTGTCAATGCCTTATTTTAAGAGTTTGGACAATTAAGATAAATCTGTAACTCCGATTGTTAAGAAAATTGGGGACCACTACACTATATATGTGTCATGAATTGTACATATGTTTATAAATTTATAATTTATCTTTTCAAAATTAAGGAATACATTGTGGGTCAGTTAAGCTCACTGGATGTTATCCAATGTTTATGATTGTGATATGCAAAATGTATAAAGAAAAAAAGGTTGAAAATATATTATGACTAGAGAATGTGGTCATGTTAATTAAATGTCTTGATCACGATTAAATGACGTACTGCATTGGTCAAATAATTTCAGACAAGGTTCAATGTGGTTTATGAAGGTTTTCAAGTGGTCTAGCCTTGCAGAATAATAGGCCCAACCCCTTGGTATAAACTCACTAAAAGTGGCAATTTCAAAATTGTAATTTAAAATCTGACAACCATCAGTTAGGATTTTAGATTCCAATTCCAGACAAACCAAACCCAAACTGGTTGCCTGTTCCCATTTGGAAATTACACTTATAAAATGTAATACGGCAACTCCAATGTTATCCTTTGGGAGAGGTAGGCTTTGCACTAGTGAAAAACGAATTTAAGAGTCTTTCACTACCAGGACATGTAAGAATTAAAAGTACATGTCCTACTTTTTAAATACATTGCACCCTACCCTGTGAGCTGTGCAGGGCCTATCCTAAGGGTGACTTATATGTATTAAAAAGGAAGGTTTGGGCCTGGCAAAAGGTTTACTTTGCCAGGTCGAAATGGCAGTGTAAAAACTGCACACACAGGCTGCAGTGGCAGGCCTGAGACATGCTTAAAGGGCTACTTAGGTGGGTAGCACAATCAGTGCTGCAGACCCACTAATAGCATTTAAGTAACAGGTCCTGGACACGTGTAGTGCCACTTTACTAGGGACGTATAAGTAAATTAAATATGCTAATTGGGTATAAGCAATGTTACTATGATTTAAGCAGAATGCACAAGCACTTTAGCACTGGTTAGCAGTGGTAAAGTGCGCAGAGTCTTAAGGCCAGCAAAAACGAAGTCAGCAAAAACAGGAGGTCTGAAGGCAAAAAGGAGGAAAACCACGCCATGGATGCCAGGTCTAACACGTGTTGCCCCCCTCCACCCAGCTGCAAGTGGGGCGAACTACCCAGCCCCTTGGGAGTTCTCTTCACTAAGGTGGAAGAACCTGGAGAGACCATCATTGGTGTGGTCTGTTTCAGGTCCACCGTAAAGTTTATTCCCTATAGGGAGATGGACTATCTCAACAGTTTGGGATTCTCACCCCTCATCTGCATTAGCCATCTGAGGGGTCTGTGGTCTGTCTGAACCCGGAAGTGAGCACCTAACAGGTATGGTCTCAGCTTCTTCGGTGCCCGGACCACTGCAAAGGCTTCTCTCTATATTGCATTCCATCTCTGTTCCTGGGGAAGTAACCTATTGATGAAGGCAACAGGTTGATCCAGGCCCTCTTCATTCAGCTGGGAGAGCACGGCCCCTAAGCCATGCTCTGAGGTCTCTGTCTGCACAATGAATTCTTGAGAAAACTCAGGGACCTTGAACACAGGTGCTGTGCACATAGCCTCCTTCAGGTTGTCAAACGCGTTTTGGCACGCCTCCGTCCAGATCACCTGTCCGGGCTGCTTCGTGGAAGTCAGCTCTGTCAAGAGTGCAGCAATGGTGCCACACCCCTTGACGAATATCCTGTAATAACCAGTGATGCCTAGGAAGGCTCTCACTTTTGTCTTAGTCTTGGGGGAGGGGTCCCAAGCCAGGATGGTTTGGTTTTTGCCTGGAGGGGCTGTACCTTGCCTCCTACTTGGCGACCCAAGTAGACCAATGAACCCTGCCCTATTTGGCACTTACTGGCATTGATAGGCCTCTGCAGAGCCTGAAGCACTTCTCTGAGGTGGCACAATTTAGTCCTCCCAACTACGACTGAAGACCGCAATGTTGTCTAGATAGGCAGCACTGAAGTTCTCCAACCCAGCCAGAACCTGGTTGATCAACCTCTGGTAGGTAGCAGGGGCATTCTTCAACCCAAAAGGCATTACCCAGAACTGGAAGTGTCCTAGGGTAGAGAACGCAGATGTCTCTTTAGCACCCTTGGTCAAGGCAATCTGCCAGTACCCAGATGTTAAGTCAAACATGCTGAGAAACTTGGCAGCTCCCAACCGATGTCTGAGCTCATCAGCACTGTGCGTCAGTCTTGGTGATCACATTGAGGCCCCGGTAAACCACAAAACCTAAGTTCAGGCGTGGCACCTAGATGGGCAGCCTTGGGGACCAGCACCACTGGGTTGGACCAAGGGCTGTTTGAGGGCTCAATAACCCCTAACACCAGCATCTTGGTGACCTCTTCTTTGATGCTGGATCTTACCTTACCAGACAGCCTGTACATTTGACTTTTCACAGATGGGTTGTCCCCAGTGTCAATATCATGGGTACACCATGTAGTGAGCCCTGGGATAACAGAGAATAAAGAGGCAAACTGCCCCAGCAACTGGCGACAGTCTCTCTGTTGTTCTAGGGTCAGTGTAGGAGAGAGGCTGACACCATCCACTGACCCATCCTGCTCCTTGAAAGAAAGGAGGTCGGGGAGAGGTTCACTCTCCTCCTCCACTTCATCATCTGTGACCAGGAGTATGGTAAACTCAGACCTCTCGAAGTAGGGTTTAAGGCGATTGACGTTCAAAACCCTTAAAGGGTTCCTGGGAGACTTGAGTTACACCTGGTAGGTGACCTCCCTCTTGCCCTATTTCACCTCATAGGGCCCAGACCAACAATCATGTAGGGCCCTAGGCTCCACTGGCTCCATGACTCACACTTTTTGGCCAGGCTGAAACTAGACCAGAGTGGTCTTCTAGTCATACCACTGTTTCATGACCTCCTGGCTGGCTTCTAGATTAGCCTTAGCTTACTTCGAGAAGCACTTCATCTGGGTCCGGAGTGCCAGCATGTAGCTGAGCACATCCTGGGGGGCCTTCCTGGGAGCTATCTCCCAATCCCCCTTGACCAGACTGAGAGGTCCTTGCACCAGGTGCCCATACAGGAGCCCAAAGGGGCTGATGCCAACCTCCTTCCGAGGCACCCCCCTCGTATGCAAACAAACATGGCAAGAAGATGTCCCACTTCAACCTCAAGGGCTCTGACAGGCCCATGATCAAGCCTTTGAGGGTCTTGTTGAACCTCTCATCAAGCCTATTGGTTTGAGGGTGGTAAGGAGTGGAGACCTTGTAGGTTACCCCACTTTCCTTCCACTTGGCCTTCATTTATGCCGACATGAGGTTGGTTCCACGGTCTGACATCATCTCCTTGGGGAATCCCACACGGGTAAATATCGTGATCAGTGCCCTGGCTACTGCTGGTGCAGTCACCTTTCTCAGAGGGGTAGCGTGGTCCTCTGAGACCAAGATGAACCTGTTTCCCATGGCTGTCTTCGGGTGCAGAGCCCCAACAACGTCAATGCCCACCCTTTCAAAGGGAGTGCCATTGACAGGAAATGGTTGTAGGGGTGCCTTGCACTTCCCTCCTGGCTTGCCTCTGGCCTGGCTGGTAGGACAGGACCTGCAGAAAGCCTCTGAGGCACTCTTCATTTGAGGCCGATAAAAGTGGGTGACAAGCCTATAAAAGGTCTTGCCCTGCCCCAAATGACCTGCCATGGTCACATCATGAGTCAGCACCTGTAGGAAGGCCCTGTAGCACTGGGGGGTCACCAACACTGGTGTTGCCCCTGGCTCAGGAACCTTGGACCATTCTCCCAGTAGATTAGGTGATCACCAAAGATGTTGCCATCTGCCTGGGCCTGCCACCATAGGTCCTCAAAAGTGGGGCATGCCATCTGCGCCATGCAGAACTCCTACCTGGTAGGACCCCCTTCCTGCTGCCCATTGGCCAGCTCAGGTAGATTCCCCAGGGCAGCAACATCCTCCCCTGTAGGGTCTGGGGTGCCCCCCCCCCTAGGTTCAGCCTCCTCCCAGACTGTGGAAGTTTCAGGTGTGGGTTTCCTGGCTCCTTGCCCTTCCTCTTTTTGGCAGTCACCTGGGACATTCTTCGAGGCTCCAGGTCCTTCTAACTGCCCTCCCAGGCGGCCATGGACCGTGTGGTCAGGCACACCTACCCAGGTAACCCTAACATCTCCAGGTATAGCCTGAGCTCCACCTTCTTCCAGATGGTGTGCTCTAGGTCACTGCCAAGCAGACAAACTCACAGCTACCCTCAAGGTATCTAATAGTTGTAATGCTGGCTCCAGTGTCTCTCAAAGCCTCCACCCTCTGCCCATTGATGGTGGCCCACTGCCTGTATTTCCTAGTATTACTAGGCATGTGAGTCCTCTGCACCATCTCTCTGTCATCCAGGAACACTAGGGCAACCTCTACACTGTCCCTCCCACTAACTGGGACAGTCTCCTCCCCAAGCGCTACTCTAGCCAACCCCAATGACTGCCCACCAGTGTGGGGGCTATGCCCGTTTGGGACACTTGGCATGCCCCTTTAGGTGCACTTTATGTTAGCACTCATAGTTCTTGGGGGTGCCTTTCCTGGGGACCTATTTTCAGGGAACCACTTCTTCTCAGTTAAAGGAAGAGGGTCCTGACCCGTGGAAGTAGTTTCAGGGCCATTCGAGAACTCCTTACTTTATTTTTGTCTCCCTCCTCCTTCTGGTGGGAGCCCTGTCCACCCTTGTAGTGATCTCCCCCAGATACCTTTTTGTGGACCCTGGTGCTGTCCAAGCAGACTGCCTCCTTAGCAAGCTCTCTGGGGTCAGAAAGCCTATTGTCAATCAGGTGTTGGTACAGATCTGCAAAACAAAGACTGAACATGTGCCCCTTTGCAACCAAATTGCACAGCCCCTGATAATCCTTTACTTTCCTTCTCCCAACCATCCAGTGCCTTGCAAAAGGAATCCACCCAGGTCTGATGGGCTAGTTTCTGGCTGTCCCTGAGCTTCTGTCTATTCTTCTCTGGGGTAAGGCCATACTTCCTCACAAGGGCTTCCTTCTTGAGGGGGGGGATACCTCATCCTGCCCCCCTTCTCTAGGGCCAGCAGTGTGTCCCACCCCTCACTAGGTATGTGCTTCCACAGACTAGCCCCCAGATCCTCCCCAGGGATCCTGTGCATCTGTAAAGTGATCTCATAGGCTTCAAATCATTTGGCAATGTCATCCCCAGAACAATGACGGACACCAGACCTTTGGGGATGTGGACCCTCTTGTCTCCAGAGGGCACTGCAGGTATGCTGCCACCATCACGGCTAGACCCTGCCCGCCTGGCCTTGAAGTTCAGCTCCTTCAGACTCCGTTCATGAGCCACCATATTTTTTCTCTCTTCCATGGCTCTAGCACCCTCAGCCTTTTTTCGTTCTTCCTCAATGGTCAGTTTCTTCTCCTCTATCCTGAGCTTGCCAGTCTCCAGCCTGAACTCCTTCTCTGCCTTCCTGTCTGCCAACTCCTCTGGGTACTGACCTTGGGAAGACACACTGCATCCTGCTCTGGCAGGGAGTTTCAACTCAGGAGGTACATCCTGCCCCTCAGCAGATTTCTGTCTCTCAAGACTCGCCTCCAAATTCTCTCCTTGCCTGTCCACCTCATCATCTCCTTTTGTTGCTGTAGCCACTGACTGGTGGACTTACGCCCAGGCCCTCAGTGCCTTTTGCAGCTCCACCTTCCTGGTGGTGCTCTACGCTGGAAGTCCCCTCTCCTTACAGAACTCCTTGAGCTGGGCTACAGTGTAGGACTCCATTTTAGCCAGCTCAAACTCCATACTTGTAGAGGTGGGTTCAGGCACAACAGTCAGAGAAAGAATTTAGAAAAAGCAAAAAGGCCAATCAGAGAATTTGGAACTCAAATTGGTCTCAGATATGGGATGGTAGTGTACACCAAATCACTGGACAAACACAAGACCTAATCCTCACCACTGATCACTAGCGTGAGAAATTGGGTTGTTGATTCACTGGGATGTGAGCCTAGTCAAGCAGGAACCAAAATCCTTGTCAGGGTGAAGTACAAGCCAACCATACATTTTCCTATGCTCAACCCTCTGGTAGCTTGGCACAGAGCAGTCAGGCTTAACTTAGAGGCAATGCGTAAAGTATTTGTGCCACACTTTAAACCACAGTAAAGTGAAAAACACCACACAAAAGGTCCCCACACCAAGTTAGAGGAATAGAATTTTCTTTAATAAGTAAAACAAGACCAAAACTACAAAATCCCATCAGTAGAATTGGAAATATGCAATTTTAAAGATTTTTGTGAAAATAGCAAAAAAATTACAAAGCGCCAACTGTGAATATCTGGTCGCGCCAGACTGGACAAAGTCACAAGTTCAGGACGACCGCGATAAAGCAAGGGCCGGCTACAGGGACCCAGTTAGGTCCGCTGAACAGAGTACCTTAAACCCTGGTTTGCGGAGCATTGCAAGGAACCCGCGTCGAAGATTCGTCACGCAGCCGAAGCAACGCATCACTTCCAAAATGCAGTGAGGCTGCAATGCAAGGGCCATCGTCGAGTATCTCGTCAAAGAGCTTGCGATGTGAAGTTGCGGCGTTAAGGATGCGGCACACAGTTGGAGCGATGCATCGGTTCCGAGGAGCAGCGAGGCTTCTGGCATCGTCATCGAGGCTGCGGGCAATGAGGAATGCGAGTGCCTGCACCGAGAATGCAGTGCGCAGCAGCAGTTCCGAAGGCTTTGCAGGCTGCTGCGGTAATGCAGGTCTTTGGGACGGGTCCAATCGACTCAGAAGCAGAAATGCGTCGGTTATGCTCGGGGTTGTGCCGCAGAGCAAAGGAGATGTCGGTTCCACAGGATCCACAGAAGCTGGCAGAGCACCTTAAGCCTACTTCCAAGGGTTCAGGACTAGGGTGGCACTACTTGGCAGGGTAGGCTCACAGATGGCAGAGTCCAAGTGCAGATGTAGGGTTGCTGGAAGCCTGCTATATCCCTGAGGCTTCAGATCAGGAGGCCAGCCAACTAGCCATCGGATTCACTCTGGGTTCAAGAGATACAGGTCCAGTCCTTCTCATCCAGGTAACAGGGCAGCAGTCCAGCAGAGTGGCAGTCCTTTCAGCAGCACAGCTGTCCTTCTTCCTGGTAGAGTAGCCATAGGTCCAGAAGTGTACTGAAGAGTTGCTGTCTGAGGTCCCGTATTTATACCCAGGTGTGCCTTTGAAGTGGGTCGAAGATTCTAGAGGCATGCTTTTGAAGCACAGGTGCCCTGCCTTCATGGCGCTGATTCCAGACTGACTACAGGAGTATGCAGCCCTTTGTGTGCAAAGAGGACACAGCCTATTAAAGTGTAAGTGTGGCTGGGCCCAGATCCTCCCTCCCATCCTGCCAGTGATGGCCCTTCCAGTTACACCTAAGCTCCCCAATGCGTGTGACTGTCTCGGAGGAATACACAAAGCCCAAGTGTCACCCACACCAGATTTTCAAAACCCCTGTTTAACAGTCTTTACGTCGACTGATCCTTCAAAGAAGAAAATTATACATCATTATTCAGATTGTTGCTAATGGTCTGTAACTGCTAAAAATCTTCGTGTACTAGCTAAGTAAATCAGGTGAGGGTGCTTTACGGTGTCCACATTGAGGGCCTTTTTTATGAGGCCCTTTCGCCGCGGTTGCGTCACTTTTTGTGACGCTGCGGCAGCGTAAAAAAATGCACCACACTCTGCAATATTTACAAAGTGACCCATCTAGGCACCTGCATCACTTTGTAAACCCCTGCGCTACATTATACCCACGACAGGGATAATGTACGCAGGGTGGGCGTTCTGGAGCGAAAAAGGCTTGTAGAAGTGTTGCAGAGATTTCTCTGTGACACTTCTACGGCCTCACTGCGTCAAATTCTTACACCTGCTTGAAGCTGGCGTAAGAGGTGACGCAGGCCTTTTCACATGGGGCTTGCCCCATGTGAAATGACACATTGCTGGAGTTGCGTCTGTTTCCAGACCAACACCAACAATGTGCCATTTTTGCGCCGACAGATACGTCCGGATTTCTGCTGTATCTGTCAATCCTTGCGACATTGAGCGCCGTAAGTAAATACAGTGCATCCATTTTGTCTCAAGGAGGGCGCACTGAAAAGTGTTGCATCGCTGTTTTACCTCAGCGATGCAACACTTTTCATAAATAAGGCCCTCAACTTTTTATGACACGTTTGGATGCCCAAGGACAGAAAATTATAATTCTCTATATTCTGTAGGTGGTGGGTAGAGAGGCAGGGCATTAGAGTTAGCTTTGATGATCCCACATTAACATTAGGAACATATATATTACATATAAGGAAAACTGTATGTGAGACATCTGGGAAGGCCGAGCAAGCCAGCATCTATAGGTTTAAAACCTTTATGCCATCCCTTAAGTATTGCCACTGTAGGCCAAACTTGTTAGGCCACGATGCACTACAGTGCCCTACCCCAATTGCAAAAGGATAAGGTTAGTCCAGATATCTGTGTGCTTTTTAAAATTTTTGTTTAAATAATTATCAACGAAAAATAAACAAATTAATAATTACTTCTTTAAACATACAGAGAAAGTAACTTTTAAAGAGTGGGGAAGCAATTACTTTTTTCAAATCAAGTCACCATCCTCAATACTCAAAATTCTATCTCTACACTCACCATAAATACCTGCTTGATCAGTAACCACTGCAACCACACCCCGTGTTTTACCTTTGCACATTCTAGCATAGTGCTCCATACACCCACACTTTAAACATTCTTTGTTAATGGCAAAACAGAATTCAGAGTCTGCAGAGTGGCCACCACTACCACATCTGTAACACACCCTGGGATTAGATGGTCTAGTTTGCATTGTTTGCTTGATGTTCTTGTTCTTAACCACCGCCACTGCACTTGTCACCTCCTCAGACACAATATTCTCTTGTTCCTCACAGGAACCCCTCTCTGATACTTCCGCTATTTCACTCCCACAATTGCGTTTTTCTAATTCCTTCATACAACTCTCAGATTGCTCTTCGACCTTGGCTAGTTCAATGGCATTTTTCAAAGAAGGATTTTTGGCTGCCCAGAGTCTTTCTTGAATTTTCTTGTTGTTACATTGAACAATCAACTGATCCCTGATTAATTTGTCAGTCATTACGCCAAACTTGCATTTGATGGATAATTCTCTCAACCTTGCTATGAATTCGTCTATGGACTCTTCACTCCTTTGATGTTGGGTGTAAAACTTATAGCGATTCATGACCAGCGTCTCTTCTTTAGCGTATCTAGCCTCCAACCTACAGACAGCTTCTTTATATTCATCAGGCACAGGTTGACCATTGGCTTGCAAGGCTTGTGCTAAATACCTGAAAATGTGTTGTCCTTCCTTGCCCAAAGTGCTTAGAAGTAACGCTTTCTTCCTCTTTGGGCTAAACTCTTGAGCATCCAAAGCATCAAGATAGTTCTCAAACATTAAAATCCAGTCCTCCCATGGTACTGGTGGAGGGCCCGTGGAAAATTCAAAATCTTGACAAAAAGGGTTCCTCACTTGAAGAAAATAAACACTGAGCTAAAGAAGAAACTCCAATTATATTCAGGAAAGACTCACCAACTACGACGAAGAAGCTCCTCCTAACAAAAAATCGTGTGGAGGAGATAACACAACTATAGTGTTATTGGTGCACTGTTCTGCAGTTCTGCTTCTTATATTTTTTGCAGTTCCTCACCACGACTGCAAAGAACCAACATTTGCCAAACAACTGCCTGCTGTGCGTGACCTCGTGAAACACGCAAGGTACGCTGCTGTCGTTGCAGAGCAATTTCAGGCTGTGAGTGCATGTCTGAAAATGGCTGCCTGGCGTGACCTCGCAACCACGTAAGGTCACGCATTTATGGTTACCCTGGAAACAGTGGTCGAGCACATGCTCCACCACCGGTGAACTGCAGCTGACATCACCGAGGGGGAAGGAAGACCACCGCTCGCAAACGACCCAAAACTGTGAAGGCAAAAGCCCCTGAGGCTTCACGCGATGTCCTGGATGCCCGGCGTATTCACAGCAAACTCATCGCGGGTCCGTAGTCTTTCCTTGTCCGCCATGTCGATCTCCGTCTCGGCTCCCGTGCTCAGCTCCCCAGGACGCTTCACCTGACCAGCAGAGGACAACCCATCGCCAGATTTCTGTTAAAAAGGACAACAGGATCCTCCAGGATAAGGTAAACGGTCTCCTTTATTTATTTGGAGAACTCGACAATGAACGGACCTCTCCCCAGTTGGTCAGAACACAAACTGACCGCTGAGGAACTTTCTCGTTCAAACATTAACAAGGAACCTCGGGGAATGGGGGTCCCAAACATAATGAACATGGAAAAAACATAACATATACTTAATTAGCATACAACATTAAAACTTGCACAGGGCACAGAAAATGGCTTTCAATGTTTATATTGAAACATGCTATCTAGGTGACCTGTTTATCACTGAATACAAGTTGACTGATGTCTGCAGCTAGAATTGGAGCCTGATGCACAAACATTTCCATTCCCAAAAAGTGGTTGCAAACTGCACACCAAGCTTTTGCCAATGGAAAATACTTTTGCAAAATGACCTAGGTATTAATAGGCCGGTTTACAAAATTCCTGATCGTAGTTGTTCGCAGTCTGACTTATCTCATCAATATTTATGAAGTAGGTTGCAAATTGCGACTCTACGATTGGTGGCTATCACAGGGATAATGGCTGCTGGAGACAACAGAGCACCATGTCTGTGATTGCTTTTAAAGTAAACTTTTTTTAATGCAGCTCGGTTTCCTTAAAGGAATCTACATTAATAGCATATCCCTGCAACATTCGCACTGCTGAACATCCTAAAATGTCTCCACTTCATGCACAAAGTCTAGAGTCCCAGTGATGACAGAGCCCACCTTTTGGACCTTAACTTCTCTCTTTTTGAGGATAGTCTTGTAGATAATACGCAAGTGCATACATAATTGCTAGATCACTTTAGAATCATATTTAGTCTTGCTACTCCAGCTGCAAGGTATATTTTGCTTTTGACCCAGCTGATTTGCTCAATGTTTTCTGTTGTCTCATCCTAGCTTTTTCCTGCAACCTGCACTAAGATCAAATATTTTGATAACTGGTCGCCAATGCCCTTAGTACCTGTATTGCTAAAACAAGCATTGGCAAAAGCCAATAGGTCTGGCGTTGGCCACCATCCTTTTGGCAAATCTTCTTTTGTTTTGTCATCGTTTTTCAAAACCTTTTTGTTTGGAAAGCTGCTGGGCCCTCATCAATCTAAGAAAAAACATTGGTTAATGGCAAAAATATTGTTTTGGTCTCAAAAAAGCACACATTACCATAGTGCTCCGTGACACTCAGGGAAACTACTTTGTGTGTAGATGTGCTTCTTATGAAAGGGCAGCAGGTGGTAACTCATAGTTACTTCAGCCAATGGCTGAAGTGTGCTGACAGATTGCCCCTGGATGCATGCTGGAATGGTGACATCTGGCTGAAAACCCCCGTAAGTAACCATGTTATACACATAATTTTAGTAAAATCAAAAGGTCTTGACTAACACAGACTTAAAAAAAGCATTAGCTGCCAGCCTCTCAGAAAGAAGGCAAGAAAGAAAGAAAGAAAAAGAAAGGCAAAGAAAGATAGAGGAGGGCAGGAAAGAGGGAAGAAGGGAAAATAGAGAGGAAAGAAAGAAAGAAGAGGGCAAGAAAGATGGAAGAAAGAAAGAGGAAGGGAGGGGAAGAAATAAAAACGAAGTTGAGAAAGAAAGAATGAAAGGGGAAGGAAAGAAAGAAAGAAATGAAAGTTGAAATATAGAAAAGTAAGAAAGTGGAAGGCAATAAAGAAAGAAGGAAATAAAAGAAAGAAAGGAAGGGAAAGAAAAGAAAGAACAAGGAGGAAAGAACGAAAAAAGCAAAGTGGAAAAAAGTAGTAAAGGAATGAAAGAAGGAAAGTAAAAGAAAAAAAGAAAAGGAAAAGAAAAGAAAGAAAGGAGGAAAGATAGAAGACAAGAAGGCAAGAAAGAAGGAAATGGAAGGAAAGATTAGAAGGATAGATTGATAGGGTTAAAACGAAAAAACACCTCAAGAGCTTGTACTCAGAGATTGTGTGAGCTGCTGCTTATATTACTGTTGTCCTTCAAAAGGCTTTGTTCTCCACAAAATTTTCAGACTGGTTGGTTCACTATTGTTATTGTAGCATGCTGATTTTCATACAAACTGTTTATTTCACATATACATTATGACACAAAGAATGCTGACCATTCATAGAATACACAGCACCAGAAACGGATCCAGCGGTTTTCTTGGGCGCAGTGTTTTCCATCTTCTCATGAACGTCGACACCATCCGGTGCTTCTTCGGGGCCAGCAACTTCAACACACATTCCGCCGTTCCCGCCCTTCCAACCAACAACGCACCTTTGGATCCTTCTCACCATATTGATGCGGCACTCCGCTTCTAGACGCCACAGCCAATGCCATGGACAGTGCCAATTCCGCCTCCACCTCCGCCACTGACACCACCACCTTCAATGAGGGATTGCTTGAACCCATCATGGCAGCTTTGGAAAAGCAATCCTCTATGCCGGCTTGTGTCCTACCACTATCAGCCTCCTCTTGAAGATCCAGCTGTCCTTTCCACGCACCCATCACCAGAGAGCTTAGGTATCCAAGCTCCAGTACGGTGGTGCCTTTCCTATGGCCCTCTCTGACCACAAGTCAAAACGGCTAGAGGCTTGGGGCAAGAAGTCCTTTTCTGCAGGGAGTATGGCCCTCAAGTTTCTTAACGACAACTGTCTTCTCACATGCTACAGTCATTCGTTACAGGACATGGCCCAGATGATTCTGCCACATGTCCTGGCCGACACTGGATCACTTCCAGGAACTCATTGCTGATGGCCAGAATGCATCCTGACACATCATAAAATTCAACATGTCCGTCCCCTTTGATGGAGTCTGTCTGTGTGGTGACAAGGCGGATTTCGCGCTGGAGTGCTTCAAGGCTTTTAAGGCCACAGCCTGATCCTTAGGCCATCTGCTTCTGCCTCTGAGCAAAGACTATCAACCTTTTCTTCGCTTTCACAGCTTTGGGAGAGGATCTGCCTTTCGTTTCAGACAGTACCAAATGGGACTCCAACAGCAACCTAACCTACTCATCAGACAATGCAGAGTGTGACAATGAGGAAAAGGGCACATATCCACCTTGCAACCCTCCTCCTCTTTATCTCCCTCCTTCCCGCACCAACAGGGAAGCAGGCCTAGTTCCCTTCCCTAACCACATGTGGTGCCTGTGGGGGAGCGGGTGTCCCTCTTTCTCCTGGTCTGGAAAAACATTACTTCGGAACAGTGGGTCCTTCAAAAAGTAGAATGGTGCTATAACTTTCCCTTGCTTCAGGTTGCGCCCCTCCATCCCGCATCCTCCCTCTTCTCCACCTTACATTTGGCCATTCTTCAGCAGGAGGTGGCAACACTATTCCTCAAAGAAGCTGTTGAGTTAGGGCCAGAGAAGGAAAAGGGCCAGGGTTGGTACATGCGTTACTTCCTGGTGCCCAAGAAGGGTGGCGGTCTGCATCCAATTCTAGATCTCAGGAGCCTAAACTTCTTCCTCAAAAGGGAAAAGTTCAAGATGCTGACCCTAACTCAAGTTCTACTGGCGTTGGAACTTGGAGACTGGATGGTGGCACTCGACCTGCTGGATGCATATTTCCACATCCCTATACTGCAGTCACATCGGAAGTACTTGTGATTTGTGGTGGATTCTACACACAACCAATTTGTAATACTGCCCTTTGGTTTGATATCGGCACCTTGAGTCTTCACGAAGGTGATGGCAGTGGTTGCGGCCCAATTCAGACTCTCGGGTATTCCTGTATTCATGTCCCTAGATGACTGACTTCTCAAAGCCGGCTCGCTGGACATGGTGTTGCGCCACTTGTGATCGACGGCATCTCTGCTGTTCAGCCTGAGCTTTTTGATCAACGAGCCAAAATCACACCTGTGGCCCTCCCAACGACTCCAGTTCATAGGGTCAGTACTGGAAACTACCCTTTTCAGCGCCTTCTCTCTGACACAAAGAGTAGAGGATATTCAGGAGATGGTTCCATCATTACAGCAAAACGCAAGTGTTGCAAAGTCATCCTGTGCCCTGGGCGCCCCCCAACTTTTTGCTGACTGGTACTGGTGGTAACTGACTCTGACTGACCCTGGGCTCTGCCTAACCAGGCCCAGGGCCAGTGCTATGTTGAAAACAACTAGAATACAGTGAAAACACCTACATACACTAGGGTACACTAAGGGTTGGGGTACCCCTGTGATTGACATGACCTACCCCATAAGGCCCTAGTACATAATAGGGCAGGGGGATTGAAACTACCTATCAGTCCCTAGTATATAATAGGGCATGGCAGTTTATAGGCCAGCAGCCCTTTCTGCACTTGCATGTGTGCACTGCTGAATCCTGAGGTCAGTTTAAAAAGTGGCTCTGGGCTACAGGACTGCTTTTAAAAAGTAAATTGGGTCCAAACTCGACTTTTGTGTTTGGGGCACTTAAAAATGGTTAACCTACAATGTGTGGGCATATTAGGTACCCCCAGGGTCTCCCCTAGGTGTCCCAGGGGTGGGGGGTCAGGTATCTATAAGGTGGACCCTTATAAAATGAGTTTTATATGCCCTGGGTAAAGTGAAATTGCGCATTTCACTCCCCACATTGTGATAAAGTGCTGCCCAAAATCGACTTTGGTGGTAGGAGCACTGTGGAGGGAGGATCTGCAATATCTTTACATATTCAGAACCCCTAAAGTCTCCCTTAGGTGTTCCTGGGGTGGGGGTCCTGTAGATATATGTAGCATACTTATAAAATATGTTTTTATAAGCCCTGGTGCTGGAAAAATGGCCCAAGTCACTTTTCCCATTCAAATCCCATGCCATAGGTTAACATTGGAAAAGGTTATTAAATAATAACTGGAGAAAGAAAAGCCATAAAACTAGGATTAAAGGACTCAGTAGAATGGTAATGATAAATCCAACAATATGGTATTGTTGAATTTATTGTAAAATGTACAGACAAGAAGTTATAAGACTTTGTTTTGTCTGTAAGCCAAAATTCAACCCTGTACTGCTCTGCCCTGATTGGTCAGAGATAAGTGGGTGAGCCTGGCTGCTTTGAAGAGGTGATAAATGACCCCTGGGGTTAGGAAGCCTCTCGGGGAGGAGAGGTTGCTGGGCATAGGAATGCCAGAGCAGGGGAGGAGTCGTAAACCATGGACTTCAAGCGAAAGGGAGGACCCCAGTGTAATTTACAACTTTACTCTGTTCACCCAAGGCAGATGCTAGGCTTACGAAAAGAATGAGCAGATGCAAGGGGGAGAGACTATGGAGATTAGCCATCCTAGGGGTGTGTTTAGCCAGCTCTTCTCTCATTGCTGAAAATTCTGACATATTGAATTTTGGAAGAATAGTGGTTTCTGGGTTAGCATTTTGCCATACTCTGCAGGGAGTGGTCAGACCTTTGGGTGGAACCCTGCAGCTCATTGGACAGGAGTGCCCTCCTGCTTGACCCCAGAGAACACTGAATAAGTATCTGAGAGGGGCGGTGCCTCTCAGATCTGCTGCCTGAAACTTAGGAGGGTCTGCGCTGAAGAGTTTGATGTGCATTTCCAAAGGCCTGGACTCTGAGATTGCACCATTTCAAACTACAGCCCTGTGGATCAAACCTGCTTCAAAATGACTAAAGAGTGGACTCCCTGCAAGCTACAGGTTAACAGAGCTCACCTGGACCATCACCACAAAGAATCCCCAGCCTGGAGTACTACCAGTGGATTTGTAAGGGATTTGTCCAAGTGGATGGTGGGAATCGAAGTCTCACACTTTCAAGGACCCTCTTGGAGATTCCAGAACCTTGGATTGTGTGTTGGATACTTTGGGACCCGCAAGAAGAACTTCAGGAAGGAGTTCTAACTGGACCCAGCCTGCTGGAGGGGGCTGCACAAGGCAGGTGAGAGATCCTCCAGAACAATTGCTAAAGGTGAATGTGTCCCTGTCAGAGGCAATGAAGTGACTAAAAGGGGCACTGTTGGTTTCTGAGCGCTAGAAAGTGACTAATCTTTAAAAATTCATATCTCTGGTTCCCTACAGTGGATTTTTTTTTCTCGTTTTGGTGTCATTTAAAAGATAAGAATATTTCCTATTTTTATAAATTGCTGTTGGATTTTTATTTTGTGTTGTGTCTTAATTATTTACTGAATTGGTGTTTTTAAATGCTTTACATACCTGTCTTTGAAGTTAAGCCTGCCTGCTCGCAGCCATGTTACCAAGGGTTTAGCATAGGAATAATTTTTTAAGACCTATTCTGAGCCCTATACTGTGTTAGTGGCCTTATTGCCAGTGGCAGACCTACTATTGCCCCTACCAATAATCCACTTTCCAACAGCAAGTGTCCCAATAATGAGAGTCCTGAGATTCCTAGGTCTGCTGGCTTCCTGCACCTGAGGGTCCTGCAGTGGTATCTCCGCAGGTGGTGGTTCCAGTATGAGAGAGATCTGTCAGACTCGATTGTGATCTCCCCCTGCATTGTGGTGGAAGGGGCTTGGTGGGGGATCGAGGCGAACCTGACGCACAGGATGACCTTCACTCCCCCACCGACCGTGGCTATGGTAGTGATGGATGCCTTCACCCTAGGGTGGGGAGCTCATCTAGAGGATCTGGAGATCAGAGGTCTCTGGTCTCCAGAACAGCGAGTGCTTCACGTCAACCTGCTGGAACTGCGGGCAATTTGGCTGGTGCTAAGGCCTTCTCCCCTTCAACGTAGGTCGGTCTTGATGGACAACATGACTGTGATGTGTTACGCGAACAAGCAAGGGGGAGTAGGGTCTCACCTGATTTGCCTGGAAGCTTTGAGACTGTGGTTTTGGGCACACTTCCAAGGCATCTGGATCACCAACAATCACATAGTGGGGTCTCTGAACATCAGAGCCTGAGCTGGCGTTATCTTGTTGGTCAAGAGTGGCGTCTTATACCGGAAGTAGTCCAGGACATCTTCGTCCAGTGGGGCACTCCTCAGATGGGCTTATTCGCCTCCTTCAAAAATTCTCAGTGTCAACAGTTTTGCGCTCTCCAGTATCTGTTGAGGTGAGCCTTGGGTAATGCATTTCAGCTGCATTACTCATTTCTCCTCATATCCTTGATTCCTCGAGTTCTCAGGAAGAGTCTCCAAGACCCGGCCCAAGTCATCTCATCGCTCCGTATTTGCTGAGAAGAGTGTGGTATGGGGACCTTCTGCAGTGCTCCATTTGCCCATGCCGCTCCTTCCATTCTGGCCGGACCTTCTCTCCCAGTTGAGTGGGTGGTTCTACACCCCAATCTCTGAGACCTCCACCTTTATGCTTGGAGATTGAGCAGGGACAACTGAGCTCCTTTCAGATGCCACCTGAGGTGGTTGACGTCATCTTATCTGCGCAATGCCTCTCCACTAAATCTTATTCCAGCAGATGGGGCAACTTTGTTGCATTGTGTGCGGACAATAGTGTGGATCCCTTGCAGGCCAAATTGTTTCAAGTGCTGCAATATGCACTTTCTCTTGCTCAGATGGGATGTGCCATTGCCACTGTGAAGGGCTATTTAGCCATCTTGTCCGCTTTCTCCTGTCAGCCAGATCAGCCATCCCTGTTTAGATCCCCTGTTATCACGTGTTTTCTTAAGGGCCTGACCAACTTTACCCACCCAATCCCTTTGTGGTTCCTCAATGGGACTTAAATCTGTTTCTTACCTTTTTGATGGGGACTCCGTTTGAGCCCCTTCACAGTTGAAGCCTTCATATGGTAACCCTTAAATCTGTGGGATTGGTTGTAATCATGTCTCCAAAATGGGTCAGTGAGTTGCAAGCCCTTAACTGTCACCCTCCTTTCACTACCTTCTTTACAGACAAGCTGGTGTTGCGAACCAGGGCTGCTTTCCCACCTTAAGTGGTCACTCCTTTCCATCTTGCCCAATACATCACTTTACCAACCTTCTACCCCCCTCCTCATCCTACGAAAGATGACCAATGGTTGCATCAGTTGGATCCTCTGCAGGCAGTTAACTACTACCTGGACCGCACCAAGGACTTCTGATCTGAGGAACAGCTCTTTGACTGCTACTGTGGTGCCAAAAAAGGTAAGGCGGTACAGAAGAGGACTCTGTCTCAATGGATTATCCTCCACATCAAGACCTGCTTTGCCTTAGCCAAGAAAGAGCCTCCTGAAGGGATCAGATCTCATTCCACCAGGGCTACGTCAACCACTTCTGTACTAGCTTGAGGTGTTCCGATTGCAGAAGTCTGTAAGGTGGAGATGTGGACTTCCTTGCCCACCTTTGCGAAACATTACTGTCTGGATACAGAGGTGTGCAGGGATTTACACTTTGCTAGGCCAGCTCTGCAAGATTTCCTGGTCTAATCATCCATCAGCCCTCCTCCTGAACAGGGTATTGCTTTTAAAGCTGTTCTACGTGTGATGAATCTGCAGGCAGAAGTATCCATCTGAAGAAAAAGTTACTTACCTGCAGTAACAATCTTTCTGTTGGATACTCTATGTACCTGCAGATTCCTCACTGAACTGCCTGCCTCCCCGTTTGATGGATGATGTATAAGGAAAGTTAATAAGATCCCATTTTACATTACTTTGGTACTGCAGATCCATCATTGATGTCAATCTGCCCTCTCACCTCAAAGGCTGGGGAAAAACAGAGGGAAAATGACGATGATACACCAGGCCAGGCACTTTATGGCCTCAGTGGCGTCAGAGCCAGTCTGACGACTGGAGTTTTTCTAAAAGTGAGAAATCTGCAGGTAGATAGAGTATCCACCAGAAAAATCGTTACAGCAGGTAACTTTTTCTTATTTGTGAATCTGCCAAGTGGATTTACTCCTGAGAATAAATTACTCCACAGGAAAAGCACCCACATCTCCACTTCACAATAATTCAGAAAGCCCATCAAATGTGAATGGCAACCCAACAGGCATCAAAATGTCCTAAAGGTAGAGATTAATTCTGATTGAAGGGCAGCAGGTTATAACAACCACGTTGGTTCACTGCTTTTTGACCAATCGGAATTGATCTCTGTCTTTAGGCCATTCTGATTGGCTGCAGGGGAGCAAATCAGAATAGTTGAGGCAGCTTGCACCTTCGTGGACCCCTTTGCATTTCACACAGGCAACTGTTGTCCTGTGCAGAGTGGATGGGGTAGCTGAAAGCTAATATTTCCCCTGCGTTAGTTTCCTGCTCAGGGAGTTTGAACTGCTACTTGTCACCATTTTCCTGTGTGTAGACATGGATTCGGACTGCGAAGATGGTGAAACTGCTTGGTGAAGTACTTCCATTATTCACATTCAGGAACATTTGCATTTTGACACCCCTCTTAATAACCCCATAGCAACTCAGTCACAAATCATGGCATTCCAAGCATGGTGTGCTTCTCATCTGCTTGAAAAATCTATGAAGACATGAATGAAAAAGCAAACTGGTGCAACAGCCATTTTTGGCACAAATATTAGCAGTCTAATTATCTCACCTGTCGAGTTTAAATATTTTCAGCCTTTAACAGAAGGTTCCCATATAAAATTTAAAAAAAATAGCATGTTTGACTTCGTCTCTGGGTCTATGTCTGCCTGCTACATTCAGGACACTTGTTTCCCTTCCCACTTTAGCCAATCTCATAAGGGAAATTATCCATAATTTTCCTTGAACATTCACACCCCCAGGCTCTTAGTCCCGGTATTAGCCTTAGTTACACCACCAAAGGGAATGTTGAACTACCTGCTAATTCCCAACCTGCCTAAGGGGCATATTCTCAAGGACTTATCGCCGATTTATCGGCACTATAGCGCCGCAAAAGTTGCGATAGATTTTTCGCCCTATTCCCAAGCTAGTGCAAACTGCCGAAATCGCCAGTTTCCCAGCGATAGCTGCCGCAAAAAACATCGCCGCGGATGAGAGCGACAATTAACGCTAATGATATGCAGAGTAGGCGTTCCCGTGCAAAAACACACGAAAACACCACTTCACGATATTCTCAACGACCAGCCAGATCTGCTATGCGATCCAAAAACAGGCGATAAGGTGCGTTAGCAGCAGGGATTTAACACCTGCCTTTGACTGGTGTTAAGCAGGACGACAACCTGCAGTATGAAAGGGAGCCCAGCCCAGAGCCACATCTGAAGACCAACACATGTCATGGAGCTACTGATCATGCAGCTCGGAGACCCAAGAGGTCCACAACACCCACCGCCACCACCCCCAGGCCCCCCCTGGTCCCCCCAGGACTACCACCCAGGCAGCGCAGAACAAGACAGCTGACCTTCCGAAAACGTCATGGCCCCTCAGCCACACAATTGCAGGCTGTGGGGAGAGGTGGGAACTAAGTATGTGTGAAGGAGGCAAGTCACCCATGAATAAGAATGTACACAATGCCAAGTGTGGCGGTGATGTGCTGGACAGACATCAGTATGCAGAGCACAGACATGTCCATGTGGACATATACTGGTGGTGTTTGTAGTGTTGTGGACAGTGGACGCAACCATGTTACCTCAGGCAGTGGGGAAGACCTCGGTCATGTAGCTGTGTCGTCCCCTCCGTAAGCGTAAGCGGAGTGGGCTGGTCCGGCGTACGCCAGTCCAGCGTAGGAGTGTGAATAAATAGGCCGGGGCTCTGGGCATGGTTCACTTCCGGGAGGGCCAACGCGTCTGCCAGGGCGGCGCCCCTCACCCTGCCACAAGTCCGCCGCCGTGACTGCCAGCCTCCTCAGCCGAACGCTTGCTTCCGCGACACAGGCCCCAGCGTACCCAGCAGCACAGCACCGCGGAGTTATGTGTGTGCTGACTACTGCCTTCGGCCTACACTGCGGTCAGCAGGTCCCCCAATTCAAATTGAGTCTTGATTTATTTATGGCGCAGTTCAGTAGGCAACAGACATTGCTTCCAGTGCGGGCCGCCCGGACGACGCATCATCGCTGGCTGCACACCTGCTGAGCGCCTCAGGTGCCACTAACTCTGTGCAGCTCAAGTCAACGCCACGTGTCTGTGGGCCCTTGCTGAGCGCTGCCTCCGGCCTACACTGCGGTCAGCAGGTCCCCCAACTCAAATAGAGTCTTCATTTATGGATGGCGCAGTCCAGTAGCCAACAGACATTGCTTCCAGTGCGGGCCGCCCGGACGACGCATCATCGCTGGCTGCACACCCGCTATGCGCCTCAGTTGCCACTAACTCTGTGCAGCTCAAGTCAACGCCACGTGGCTGTGGGCCCTTGCTGACCGCTGCCTCCGGCCTACACTGCGGTCAGCAGGTCCCCTAACTCAAATAGAGTCTTCATTTATGGATGGCGCAGTCCAGTAGGCAACAGACATTGCTTCCAGTGCGGGCCGCCCGGACGACGCATCATCGCTGGCTGCACACCCGCTGAGCGCCTCAGGTGCCACTAACTCTGTGCAGCTCAAGTCAACGCCACGTGGCTGTGGGCCCTTGCTGACCGCTGCCTCCTGCCTACACTGCGGTCAGCAGGTCCCCCAATTCAAATTGAGTCTACATTTATTTATGGCGCAGTTCAGTAGGCAACAGACATTGCTTCCAGTGCGGGCCGCCCGGACGATGCATTATCGCTGGTTGCACAACCACTGAGCGCCTCAGGTGCCACTAACTCTGTGCAGCTCAAGTCAACGCCACGTGGCTTTGGGCCCTTGCTGACCGATGCCTCCGGCCTACACTGTGGTCAGCAGGTCCCCCAACTCAACTAGAGTCTTCATTTATGGATGGCGCAGTCCAGTAGGCAACAGACATTGCTTCCAGTGCGGGCCGCCCGGACGACGCATCATCGCTGGCTGCACACCCGCTGAGCGCTTCAGGTGCCACTAACTCAGTGCACCACAAGTCATGGACCCTTCGTGATTGAATCTTCTGTGTGTGATGTCAGAGCTGGTGCCCCTACCTCAGTGCACCACAAGTCATGGACCCTTTATGATTGAGTCTTGTGTGTGTGATGTCAGAGCTGGTGCCCCTAACTCAGTGCATCACAAGTCATGGACCCTTCCTGATGAGTCTTGTGAGTGTGAAACGTTGATCACTGTTCTAGTTGTTGCCAGCACCAACCACTCCCTGAGGGCTGGCTTACACTCACCCCACACCCATCCAGCACAGTCGATCTGGACATGTGACCCTGGTAATAAAAAGGGGCCGGGCGCACGTGCCCGTAGCCAGTTCCACTATTTATCTAAGTGTGTCCGTGTGGTCATTATGTATGCATGATGGCCCCGGGCCCATCACATCACATTGTGCTGTGGACAGCGGCCGCAGCCATGTCACCTCAGGCAGTGGGTAAGACCTTGGACACGTAGCTTTGTCCCCCCCCCCTGTAAGCGTAAGCGGAGTGGGCTGGGCTGGCATACGCCAGTCCAGCGTAGGGGTGTGAAGGATTTGCCCGGGGCTCTGGGCGTGGTTCAGTTCTGGCCTGGACAAGGAAGTAACTAATGCGTGTGTCTCTGTTGTAGTGTCTGCGCCACCCGGCCCACAATCGACAATGTTGCAATGTAGCATGCACCCGGAGGGCGGGCTCGCACGAACGGAGCAATGAAGGAGCGCAAGACCGCTCGGGGTCTTGGCTCATACATGCCAAGTGTTGTGTGTATCTGTATTACCGCAGCATGTGCCAAATGCCTAGCCTTGATCGCAGCGCGAGTTCAGCCAGGCATGAACTCTACATCTGTGTCCGCCCTATCCTTACCATAGGCCTACACTCACGTGGCACCCCACCTTCAACGGCCAACATCACAGTGTCGTTGTCAGGCTTGTGGACATGCGCAGACAGGCATGACAATGGTGTGCCGTAGGAGTGCAAGTGATGCAAACGCGCAGGTCACACAAGTAAATAGGCTCGGGGGGAGGGAGGAGCAGCTGTGAGGCAATGTAACACACGGTGATGCCGCTCATTTGCCACATGCAAGTCATGTCAAACATGAATCCCAAAGTCGCACGCATCCCACCCCACCCCCAACAAGCCACATCACATTTCCTGAATGCAAGCAGATGACGAACCAACATTAGGGATGAAAGCTCCATTATCTGAACTATCAGGCGGAAGCACATCTGCACCTCCGACTTCGGAATTGCATGTCCCCGGCACCCCCTGACAGATACTATAGCAGCTGATGACGACTCACACACTACGCACAGCCCGACGAAAGACCAACGTATACACACCCCACACACAGAAGTCCTTGCTCGAAGTTAACTTGCATGGAATGGCCTTCACACTTACTCCCACACCATCCCAGGCGTACAACCCTTGCACACTGAAACAACTCATTGATCCGAGCTACGGCATCTCATCCACAGAACTGGCATAGGTCAGAACAGTGGCGCTTCAACCAGAACCACTGACGCAATGGCAGAACATCCCGGACACATGCACAACCCCTGTCACGTGAAACTGTACCGTGCACGTATGCTTAATTTACTGGGGGCACTGCCATTGGCAGTGCTGCGGATCAGTTACTGGCTTAGCTTCTGCCTTGCCAACGTCACCTGCGTCCAGCCGGTGTTGCATTGTCGATCGTGCATATTCGAGTGGTCCATGGATGTCTGCCTATCCAACAGGACGGTGGCTGAACTGGATTTTGACATGTGTGTGCGCCCCCTGTTGGCCCACGACCAGGAGTGTCACCGTGATACCCGTTTATGGGATGCCTTGATACTTGGCATACATGCTGGCAGCTGGACCTGGGAGATTGCACAACTCCTCGTGTGCAGTGACCACCCCTATTGGGCTGAAGTGCTAATTGGTGAATGGGGGTGGACGCAGCACATCTGTCCGGACCTGCTAATGCATTGCCTCGCCGTCCTGTTTGATGAAGTCGACAACGACCTCATGTTGGAAATGATAGCCTACGAAGCTGCAATCGCTTTCATGGACGAGTGACTACGTACCTGCAGCCACGACAGATTGGAACCCATTGCACATGTCCGGACACCTTGTTGCATCTTGGAGATCTGGTCACATATCCCACGACAAGAGTGGACATGGCTGCATTCGCCTGGACTCCGAATACATGAATGGACAACAACGCTGGTTAACACACACCTGTCAAAGGTGAGGCACTCCCCCGGAGTGGACAGTGGCGCTTGGCAACGTTCCTCATTCTGACATACTGCTGCATTGGTCTGCATGTTGTGGCACTTATCTTGCCCGTACTAACACGCATATGCTAATAAAGTCTATGCACCTTCACTTGTATTCAACTGTGATGAGTGTTGATTTGACAATGTGTGTCTCACTGCCTATCTGGGTCACGGCCATACATGCGCATTGATAGCATTACCCAGGGAGTAACTTTTGGTGGAATCACTGTCCCTACATTCATCCATACTTTCATACTTGATTGATCATAGCCATGACACATCTGTGTGAATTAGAATGTTTTATTCGCATTCAGTGGAGTGTTGAAGCTGGACCAGTACAGGGCCATGCAAAACCCACTTTACATTGTTGCCCCGTGGAGGGCCAGCCAGAGTCCTTTATGGATTGACAAGTTCATCGGAAGAGGAAGACTTCAGTCTGCAGTGTGATTGCTGTGTCATTGGTAACCAAACCAAATATGGCAGTCCATGTCGTGGTCCAAGGTGAGTGTCGCTGAGTGTATCGGTGGACAGTGGAAGGTGTTATTCCAGGGCATGATGCAGAGGGAAGAACCAAGCTGATACAGGCCATATGGCGGAGATGAATGCTACCACTTCATTCTTACCACGAAGCCAGATTCATCATCATCTTCGTCCTCTGATGTGTCAAGTGCCTCACATGTGGGTGGTGGTGTTTAGTCTGCATCACTGTGTGGCACTGACACATCAGGGGCCGGAGGTGGAATGTCTGCCGCACTGTGTGGCACTGACACTTCAGGGGGCGGAGATGTGGATGGAGTAGTAGCAGCAGCATTCATCCGCACCAGGCCTTGTGGCGGCAATGCCATGATGAGGATCTGCAGGGCATGGAAGATTCCAGCTACATCTCGCTGGTGTGCAGCCGTGGCAAACATTCTTTCCGCCTGCATTCGCTCCAAGCTCTCCATCATTCTCCTTATGTGTCCCAACTCCCGGCTGACATCGCTGGAGCCACTCTGACTAGACAGTTGTTCTTGGCTCAGAGTCATGACTCCAGCGATGTCAGCCATGGATTGTTGGAGAGCATGGAGCGGACAGTGGGTGTCCGTTAGGGACTGTAAGTCGTCCCTGATGGGACTTAGACACCCACGTATAGCATCTAGTTTGGCTGCCATGAGGTCGAACCCCACCCGCAGCTGAACAGCCATCTTCTCCTGGCACCCTAACACACCGCGTTGGAATGCCATGTGTTGGTCGTGGGGGTCCTGGGAGCCAGCCGTGGTGGTGGGTGCTTCCTGCTCTGTGGTCTGTGCAGGGGGTGGGGTCTCCTCGATGCAGCTGGGCTGCCCTGCTCCTGGAGGTGGGGTGCCGAAGCTGTCCATGAGCTGTTGGAGGGCATCGGTGTCGATGTTGGGGAGGTCCTCTTCATCATCAGTGCTGAGTTGTTGGGTCTGCTCTGCAGGAGGTGTTGATTCTCCCTCTGCAATGTGAAGGGGAGATGCAGATTGACATTGTTCACATGTATGTTCACGCATTGTACAAGTTTATTAACAGACTGCATGACAATGTCCATTGTGACTGTTTGTGAGGGGATGCCTATTTGATGCGGGACAGTTGACATTTCTACGCCATCAGGGATGTGAGGTTGTTCTTGTGCATTATCATCTTACAGTTTCCTGCTATGCCAAATGTGAATGGCCATTTTCTACACACAAGCGGCAGCAGTTGTGTCCTCTGTTCTGTTGTGAAAGTGTTGCAGTTTGTACCACATTGTTGTCAATGTTGAGGTGCTCTGATTCTTATGTGTGTGTGCTGCATTGTGGGTGTGTTGCCCCTTCAGCTCTGATTTGGCTGGCCCTTATCCCTTTCAGGCGGTGTGCCTTTCTCTTCTGTGCTTATGCAGTGCTGAGATATTGCAGACTTGGGTAAATTGGGCTCTTGGTTGGAGTTGTGACTCTTGGGCATGATGTGCTATACTTAATTGTGCATGTGTGCCATTGTGCCCATCTCCCCCGTCTCCCCAGTCCCTGGTCGTTACTCACCCTGTTGCTGTTGGCTCAGGTCATGTTGTGCAGTGTCCGGTCCCCCAACTCCTGCCACCGTCTCCCCAATGATGACTCGGGTCACCATTTCCTCCATCTCATCCAGCTCCTGGTGTGTCGCTGGACTCCCACCTCCAGTCTGCATTGCTGCTTTCAGGTTGGCTGCGAGTTTCAGCTTGGTTTTGCGCTTCACATCAGTCCAGCGCTTCTTGCAGTCGTCCACTTCCCTTCTCTTCACTCCGACTGCATTCACCTTGGCCAAGATGGACTGCCATATTGTATTTTTAGTTGCCAATGACACAGTGGAGGTGATGAACAGTTGGTGGTGGTGTTCTATCACCTCCGTAATGAGGATCTGGTTTTCCTGCGTACTGAAACGCGGGTTCCTCTTATTCTTCTCCTTGCCCTTCCCTGTCCCCGAGGTCCCAGGCTGGTCCTCCGTGGGGCTTGTGGGGTTCTGGTTGTCCTCTGTACTTGCTCCAGCTACCTCCATGGTGCTTCGCAGTTGTTTGTGTTTTGTTAGTGTTTTTTGTTGCTGCTTTTATAGTGGGTTTTCCCGCCTGACTTGTGGGACTTGCAGGCCTGGCGCTGCTTATCGCTGGATTTTTTATCGCAGTTGGGCCCATCGCAACTTTTTTCACGTTCGGGTTTAGATTTTTAACGCCGTCCCGGGAATTTTATCGCTTACATTTGACGCGTTGTCGGGAAACTATCTCATGTTACCGCCGTGTTGAGAATACACGATAGACGGCGATGTGAAAAATTGCGTTAACCTATTTTGGCGATGATTATCGCACGTTCTTGAGAATATCCCCTTTAGTTTCTTAGTTTCCGAGCTTTTGGGGTGCAGGGAAGTTGTAGTTAAAAAAAACTTCTAGCCGTTATTAAACCCAGTGACAACCTGGATCATTCCTAAGAGGGCCTCTGCAGCGGCTTTCTCAATCTTGGACTGCCTAAAGCTGTTAGCGGCCTTTGACATGCACATCTTCCTTCAAAGGGTGGAACCAACTGTAATCAAATAAGAGCCCTTTGTTGGAATGCTTTATTCCTCTCAAGCACAGAACAAGCTATCTCAAGACTCCAGGTTAATTCCACTTTTGACACAGCCATGTGCAGCATCTCACAGGCCTCTTAACTTTCGATTCTCTTCCCCCATATTGTTTTTTTACATTGATAACTCAAACAAACTTGCTTCTTCACATTAGTTTTTCAAGTGTGCAGATAATACTCAATTGCTACTGAAGATCAGACCACATTTCTCCAATATCCCTGCTTTCAGGGTTCTAGGCATTTTGGCATTTTGATTGTCCACTGATGTAGGGCAGTCTTCTTAGACCAAGTGCCCTGTATGATAATGCAGCCGACATCTGGTGATTCCCCAGACGGGTGAGGTGAAGAAACATCTACACATTGCCCAAACCTTGAAGAGTCCGTGACAGTCTGTATTTACTCCGCATTCGCTGCTATGTTGGAAAGTTTGACAACAGTACCATTTTAATCTTTTTTGCAAGGAAGAGCAGGGTTAGAGTCAGAGAGCATGGCCACCACAGTGGAGCTCCAGTATAGGGTTGATATTTATAAATTTTACCTGTAGCTCAAGGCGTTCTATTATTGAAACCTGATATAATTCTGAATTGGTAAAGGCTTCTAAGCCAGATTCACTGCAGGGCAAAGTAAGAGGTGATAAATCAGTCACAATGTCAGTGTCAGTTTTAGAGGCAACATTGTTACCATGAGCTACCACATAGGGAAGCAGCTTGTCTTGCGGATGAGTCAGTTTGTACCATAGGAGGAGGTGGAGACGGTTGCCTGCAAGGATCACTCTCCCTGACAGCGTCGATCAGCAGCTCCGCGACCGGTGATGGGGCAACAGCAGCGGTGAGAGCAGCCTCCAATCCAGCTCCCATGCCATCTCTGGCAAGTGACTCTGACTGGCTTGAGCACTATTTCAGGACTGGTCAGACCATTTGCAAGGAGGTAGATCATTGCTCAGTACTCCCTCGTAGACCAGCTGTGTTGCTGCGCAGTACACCCGGTTAGGAGTAGGCGTCCCCCACAACCGCCACGGCTTGTGTCTGTCTTTGTGGCGGCCATTATGATTATCCAGGTTAAAATAAGTCTTATTGGCACAGACTTTGCAGCAGGAGACGCTCTGAAATAAAAAGAACCTCACCTCATCTGACCACAACTTGCATGACTATAGAGCAGGGGTACCAGGAGCTCACTCACGATGGTCTCAGCCTGCCACCACCTCTTTCTCTCATCTTGGACAGTGCTCAAGGTCAGCTCTCCTCTATAAGCCCTCAGGTCTGTAGCCTTGAATCCGACTCCACCCCTGACTGGGGGCTGGGACTAACCTATGGATTTCAACAGCAATAACTCAGAGCCCTCGCTTACTACTATTGTCCAGCTTATCCACATCAATCGATGTGAGACATCAAAGCATTATGCTGAGGTCAGGGCAGATAATCTCCGGTTACAGCAGATGCCCTAGGAGATTGAAGGGAACATTTCTTCATTGACTACTTAGGCGCAGAATCTCCAGCAGATGGTGGTGACACCGAAGAGGTCACTGCACACTCGTCAAGGGCAGTTAAAGACCATGGGGGTCAGATTTTGCTTGCTCAATCTAAGCCGGAGCTGGGTAAACCATCAACAGCTGAACAACCTCAGTGTTTTGGGGATCTCGGGCAAAAAAAGGAAATGCAGCACACATGGATAGAGCAAATCGCTGGTTAAGATTGTTTATGTGCAGGAAGGCATCCCTTCCTGCACATAAACAATCTCCCCTACAGCACAGGCACCTTAGCAAAATGGCGCTAGGCAGCTTTTTTAGCACCAACTCTAGGGGAAATGCTGGTGTGCGCCGTATTTTTGTGAATATGGCGCATTTCTGCGTTTTAAAACTGTTGGAGCGCACGGTTACCAATTTTGGAGTAACACCGCGCTCTGCTAGTTTATTGTAAATATGCCCCTCAGATTTGTTTTACTGATGGTGATACCGCAGATGTCCTTCAGCAGTGGCAAAAGTAGTGAGGACTGAGCAGTCAGGGTATTAGAATTGACTCCAGCAGGGATGTCTGGGATGCTGAGTGATGCTATACTTTCATGCACTCGATTTTAATTTTTTCTTTTTTTATTACTCTGATTTCTGGCAGGTAAGATTCAAGTTACCTCTATGAGTTGTTAAATTGTCTCTTAGTTTTGTTATGTTATTAGTATATATCAGTCGTTACTTATCACTAGGCGAGAAGGGGGAGCTGTCATGTTTCACTGACAACTAATAAAGTTGGGATGATTTTTCTCCAAAGAGAATGGAACGGGGGTGGGGGCTCAGTGTGCTTGTTGAACGTGTTCTTTTGCTTTGCCGTGGGTTTTTCTGGTAAAATGGTAAAAAAAAACAATTGGTATGGTGACTAGGCATTGCTCGGCTTTTTTGATTAATTGGCAAAGAAAATTTGTTTGGGGTAGGAATAGACATGCATCCATGGGGAAACTATTAAAGCTGTTAACACGTTGGTTTTGGAAGGGGAATGTGTTAGGAATGTACAATTCACAAGTTTAAAAAAATTAGCTGGAATGTGTAAGACTTAAACAGTCACTTGAAACGACGCGTGGTTAAAGAAGAAGTATTTGTGTTTAAGTTCCATATACTGGGGCATATCTTCTAACATTTCACACAATGTAGGACAAGAAGCACAGTTGCTTCACTACGTTGCGTGAAAAAGAGAGAGCAGAAATATGCCATATCTACTATGATATGCAACACTGTGCTCAAGGGAACAACACACAAATGACCATCATCACTGGTCCCGTGTTGTAGTGTGTGGAGGGAACTTGTCTCGTGGCAGGAAGCTAATAAGTAACAATATGTGAATGATATGAATGATGCACTACTGTGTGCAGTCATGACTCTTTCTGTCAGGCTACCATTCATGTTTGCAATGTACTATGTTTTCCATGTACTTCAGACTTGGGTATGTGAAGCCATCACACTTGTCATGTTTGGGTATGTTGATTACATCATCATTGTCCCCAGATACTGATGGAGAATGAAGGGACTTGCAGTGGGGAGGGTACGTTGTCGAACAGAGTGCATGGCGCCTGTGACAGGTAGGCATCCGTGAGCAACTCTGTCATGCACAGGTTGTTTTGTCCTATGTATTGATAGCTACGTCCAGGTGAATTTTAATTTTTTGGTATCATCACAATTAGCCCATCACATCTTGACAGATTTTCAGTTTTCCCAAATTTCCTCAAGTGAACAGAAAAGACGTCAGGCAGGGGAAGGCCAGCAGGCGTCACAGGAGCAGTGCAGGGCCTCACATGTGGAGCGGGGAGTCAGCATCACACTGAAAGTAGAGGTGGAGATGGAGGGAGCGACATTGCTTCCCCCAGGACTTGGGTAAAGAGAGAAATGTGGTGAACCTCATCATCAGAATTTTTTTTTCAGTTTTATATAGCAGTAAATTAGCCCAAAGGTATTGGAGCGATTTACATGAGACCCAATTACATTACAGAAGGACACATTAATTTTTGGTAGGCAAGGGAAGATTAAGTGATTTGCTCAGAATCACAGGGATGGTACACCTTCCTGCACAAAAACAATCATTGATGGTGTTTCCTCCTTCTATGTGTGCTGCGGAATGCAGCACATATAGAAAGAGCAAAAAAAGAGGAGAAATTAAAGTATTTCTCCTTGTTGCATCACTTAACGATTCCCCCTGGGGAGGCGTTAGAATCTTACGTATTCCCAGGTTTACAAAACCTTGTAAATCTGGGAATGCTTCAGAATCCATGGCTATTGTGTGGGAATACCCACAGCAACACCCATGGAACACCCCTTTCACGCAGAGTAATACCACCACACACAAAGACACCCATCTTCCCGAAGTATATCTGCCCCACCTGGGACAGTCTCAGCAGGAGACGTATTAACGCCTGAAGGACAGTGTCCTCCACGGGTTCTAGGCCTCCCTGGGCCTACTGTGACGTCTACTGCGAACTCATTAATCAACAAGCTGGTGAGGGTCAGCAAAGGGGCCTGACCTGATCAATCACTAAGGCCGGAGAGGCGAACCCGGAAAGAAAGTCTTCTCTAACCTCCCTGGGACAACAGACACACCCAAAAGGGGCCTTTCAAACTCCCGACAATACCTACCTGGACCACTCCCCGGAATATCGCTCACCTCCAAACATGGCATCTGCGAAGGGAAAGAAAGACTGCACTCTTAGAGACATGCTCCTTAAAACCACCGGGGGCCAGATGAATGACGCAACGTCAATAGCGCCCGCAGAGGGGCCCCCCGGCACAGGCACGCCAGATGAACCGGTCACTTGCCCTTATCTGGAATCACCGTTTGCAACATTACGTGAAGATCTTCAGTCTTTCAAGAAGGAGCACACACAGGAGCTCAAAGACACCCGGCGGGACCTGGGTGGACTTGGGGAAAGAATCTCCACGCTGGAGGACCATGAGACAAGCAGGGAGGAGGAGATAGAGCACCTTCAGCAAAAAAATACTCCGCCTCAGGGATCAACACTTGGACCTCCAAGCCCACACTGAAGACCTGGAGAACAGATCACGCCAGAATAACCCACATACGAGGGGTTCCATGCAGAGCAGAGGGATCGGACATCTCCTTATTCGTGAACGAGATCTACAGATCCATCCTGAAGGTCCCCCCATGGAGGACATTAAACTGGATCGAACACACAGAGTAGGTCCAAAGCGTTCGACTAATGCCCCACCACCCGACATCCTCACCTGTGTGCATGACTTCCCCTGAAGGAACGCATCCTCCAACGGGCGAGAGATAAACACCCACTGCAACATCAGGTCTACCACCCTGTTCTTTATCAAGACCTCGCAGCCATGACCCTTCAAAAACGCAAAGCCTTTCGCACAAACACTACACACCTTCGTGCAGCTGGAGTACGCTATATCTGGGGGCACCCCTTCTGCCTAACCTTCCTTCACGAAGGGAAACTGCACCAAACTAGATCATTGGAGGAGGCACGCCACATCTTGGATCTGAAAGATCAACCTCTCGAACCCACACAGGATGAGACACAGGACTTTGACACAAGCGGCGCCCAAGGATGGAGAAACGCAAAAACATTCCCTGCTGAACACCGCCCAGATCCCGAAACTAAAGTCAGAGATAGCAAGCTGTCATAGACTCTTTATTCCTGGACTCCTCAAGACCAGCATCTCCCTAAACCCGCGCAGAGCAGAGCAGAGCAGTCCAGGGCCTGCACTCCTTCCTTGCTGTTATGCTCCTCTTCTATTTTCCACCTCTATCTAGCTACAATGCTTTTTGCTCTGGGTTTGAGTGGGCCGTGTGGTGAGGGGGGACGCATCCATGACCTCACCTTGAGAACACACCATGGACCCGTGAGGAATGGACTTTGATACCACATATGTCAGACTTTGTATATTATTGTTTTCGCCGCTAGTATGGGCGATTTACTGTTTTTCTTTGGTTGTACCCAGGAACTACCTACAAAAGCCTCTGACGTTGTCACCCCCAATAGCAGAACTCACTATCCACCTTGCCCGTGCACCGGCATGGACACCTAAAAGTGACCCTAGTAGCGAGTGCCTTCTCACTATTCAATGTCAGACCGGTTAATAGTCCTCACTTTGATTGTTAATGGCCCCAATCACTCTTTGAAAAGAAACTCTGTCTTATCGTACCTGGAATAGTCTGGCGCCCACATCTGCCTATTACAAGAAACACACCTCCTCCCTAGGGATGAACACAGGCTCCACTCTAAAAGCTTCCCCCACCAGTACTTTTCATCGCTCCCGAACAAAACTGCAGGAGTGGCTATTTTGATCTCCCGGCAATTCAGGGGCAAGGTGCTCTCCAAGGAAGCTGAGATAAAGGGCAGGATGTTAGCTTATTCACTACAAATTGGCCCTAGTGCCATCACTATTGCCACCTTATACACGCCTAATGAGGGACAGGAGCCTTTTCTCCGGAGGGCTCTGATGGAGGTATTGGGATCCCAGACTCGATCCCTCATAGTGGGGGGAGACTTAAACCTTGTTTTTGACAACGATCGTGATAGATCGGCGCAAAGACGGGTGCCCTATCCAAAGGGGGAGTACAATGTCTTAAAAGCACGGGAGTAATAGACATTTGGAGAAATGCCCATGCACAGACCCAAGACTACACATACTACTCATTCGCACACAAAACCTACGCTAGGCTATACAACCTCCTGGGCTCACCGGACCTCACCTCCAGGGTGCCAGGAGTCACTATCAAGCCCGATCCCTGTCAGATCATGCGGCGGTAGTAGTCACAATCAAAACACCACGATGCAGCCCATACTACAGAACTTGCCGTCTGCGGGATAGTCTCTTGCAATGCCCTGAAAATATAAAACAAATCTCCAAAGCCATCAACAACTACCTGGCCATAAACGACACCCCAGGCACAGTCATCTCCACGCTGTGGGACGCCCTAAAGGCTGCGAACAGGGGGGAACTGATAGCCATATCGGTGGCCGAAAATAAAATCCGCCTGGACAAAAGGGAACGTCTCTCTCTCCAAGTCGCAGAACTTGAACGCGCCCATAAACGAACCGGAGCCCCTAGAGTCTGGAGACAGTTAGAAGCCGCCAGAACTCAACTAGCCGGTATAGACACGATAGAGCGGAATATGCGGCACTCCGCCTTAAGCACCAATATTATATAGGCAGAGACAGGTGCGGGCGTCTCCTAGTCAACAGATCGAGGGCCCAGCTGCAGGAGCACCGAGTGCAGAAGGTCATAGACTCTAAGGGTCAGGAACAGAAAGAGGACCCTCTAATAGCGGAGACATTTCGAGATTACTACCAAGAACTATGCAAGGCACAGACCCTCCCGGCAGAGAACATTCCGGCATACCTCAGTGAAGCACACACCCGCCCTAACTCCAGAACAGAGAGACGATTTAGACCGCCCCATTCAAATTGAAAAGGTCATCTCCTGTATAGCCCGTCAAAAACTATCCAAATCCCCTGGCCTGGATGGCTTCCCAGCCATCTTTTAATAGACCTTTTACCAAACTCTAGCATCTCTTCTCACCTGACTTTTCAATGCATTGCGGAGTTCGTCAGTCCTTCCTCCATCCATGAAGATGGCATCCATTGCAGTGATCCCCAAGCCAGAGACGGACAAATCACAGTGTCCCTCATACAGGCCAATCTCCCTTTTAAATGCAGACCTCAAAATCGTTATGGGAATCTTAGCGGCTCGCCTTAACCTGCTCCTCCCGGGCCTCATTGACCCGGATCAGGCAGGATTCATCACTCAACGCCAATTCGGAGACAACACCCGCAGGGTTCTCCACCTCATAGACAAAGCACAGAGACATGACCAAGAACGGATGCTTTTGGCAGTTGACGCTGAGAAGGCATTCGATAGAGTGCATTGGCCCTACCTTGCGGCCACCCTGGAGCACTTCGGCCTTGGAGACAGATTTCAAGGCTGGATCTTCAGTACATATGACCGCCCCACAGCTGTAATCCGGGACAGTGTTCACACCTCCACTTCCTTCCCGTTAAACAGGGGCCCTGGGCAGGGATGCCCCCTGTCGCCATTACTCTTTGCCTTATACATGGAGCTCATGGCATACAGAGTCCGATCCAACCCAGCGATAGCAGGGATCAAATTCAGCGGTGACTATCACACAGTCAGTTTATATTCAGATGACATTCTGGCGTCCCTAGAGACCCCATCCACATCCCTACCGACATTCCTCGAAGAACTAGAGATATTCGGCTAGGCAACCGGCTTTAAAATGAATATTCATAAATCGCTGGCACTTAGCCTGACATTGCAGCATCACACGCTGGATACCCTCTGGCAAACATTTCCTCTCCAATGGGCCTCGTCTTAGCTCCCTTACACAGGGCTTCAAATGGCTCCCACGTTTTCGATGACATTGGCTCTCAATTATCGGCCCTGATCCGTCAAGTACGCTCTGACCTTAATCGTTGGCGGCAACATTCTTTCTCCTGGTTCGGGAGGATCGCAGCAGTAAAAATGACGATCCTACCCCAGATTCTGTAATTATTCCAAGTGCTGCCAGCAGAACCCCTACCGGGTTCACTTCGTACCCTTCAAAATGAGATAAATCGCTTTATCTGGGCGGACAAGCGACCGTGCCTCCGCAGAGACCTAACCTATCGCTCCCCCCTCGAGGGTGGCTTGGGAGTCCCAGACCTAACCCGTTATTACCAAGTCACCCAATTAAGAATTTTTGTGGAGTGGTCCCGTGCAGAGTCGGAAAAGCACTAGCTTTTCATGGACAGGGCTCTGGCGGGACAACCTCTGTGGAGGATTCCCTTCCTCCTTAAAAATGCTCGATCCCCCCAATCTGTATCTTTCCTCAATCACTAAACCAGTATTAACTATCTGGGACAAATTAGCGACCCAAAGGGATCTCACCTCTTTCCCTTCCCCTTTGACTCCCATAGTAGGGAATCCTGATTTCACACCGGCCTTGAATGACCTGGCGTTCCACCGCTGGAACCAACCGGGATGTAGATCGGTTGGACATCTGTTTGACACAGAGGGCCCATTCCGTTCAAGACTCTCCGCGCAGAACACAGAATCCCTGAAGGCGAACACTGGCACTATACACAGATACGCCACTGGGTGATGCAACCCTCGGTTCGCCCAGGGGTGCAGCGACACCTCCCCCCTTTGAACGCTGGCTACTCTCAATGCCACGAACTCGCGCCTTATCACACACCTGTACAGACTCATAAGCCCAGCGAACACACTTATTAAATCCCCAGGTCAAAACCGCTGGGAGTCAGAGATTGGGCGGGAGCTGACCTCAAAAGAATGGGAGGATATCCACTACCGCGCTCAGCATACAGCCTGTAATGTACCAGGGATCGAACCAGCAACAAAGATCATAACATATTGATTACACAAGTACACACCATCTAGATCCCCAGACTGTTGGTGCCAATGCGGGTCTCCCGGCACATTATCACACATACTATGGGATTGCCCGAAACTAGCGTCATATTGGACACAGGTCCTTAACGACATCGATACACACCTTGAAACAGAACTCCTGAGATTCCCTGCCTACATCCTCCTAGGCCTCCCCAACGCAATAACCTTCCCATTACAATCTAGCAGAGGTAGACAGATTGGGCTCGCACTAATGGCATCCCTGCAGAACATCTTATCACACTGGGGCACAGGGCACATTCCTACTTACCAAGGATGGCTGCAAAGATTGTGGTACATAATGGGGATGGAGCGAATCACCTCAAACTGCTGAACCAAAGCTCAACATTCCCCAAGCTTTGGAAACCATTTTTGAGCCTTCTGACATCAGAATTCCACGAAGTTACCTGCCCCAAGAACCTACGCCGAATGGAGGCTCCTATAGATACCACTCAAGGGCCCTGAGTCAGGGCATGACTAGGTGGGAGAGTGTGGCATATTCTTTACTTATTATTGCAAGGTAGACCGGGTCCGGGTTTGGGAGGGAGGGGGGTGTTGTGGGATATTTATATAACTGTATACAAAGCAACTTGTGACCTACAGGCTATTTAGCCATTGTTATATGCTATGATTGAAATTACAATAAAGAAATTGAAACCATAAATATGGCTCAGCATTATGCACCACCGGGTCGTCAAAAAAAGTGCTGCTTCGGTGGTGCAGGGGCCTTGAAAATATACCCCCAAGTTCCTCCACCTACAAAAGCGGCAGCTCTGAACGTTACGCCACATCCCCTCCCGATGGAGAATGGTCAAGTCGCCCTGAGGCGGGTGGATTTCCAGGTCAGAAGGAGCCAATAGTGTAGAGGGCTGAGGCCACAGCAAAGCCTCCTCCAGCAGCTACTTTCCTGTCACTCCTCCATAAACACACCCTGCCAAAAGCAACATAAACGGCTCTAGTTATCATTTGTACCTGGCACCCTAAGCCCTCATGTGACTCTCCTACCCTATCACTGTCCACCTCCTTCCTGGAGATAACCACAAGTGTCTGAAGGCAGTTATTGGCTCAGCAGCAGGAACTCCTATGTGCTTTTGGTGAGCAAACTAAGGTACTGGAGCATCTTTCCCAAGCAGTGGAGATGACCTTGATTGTCCCACTGGAGTCCCAGATAACCCAGCACAGGGAATTGACCTACCTCCTGTCAAGTCTGCACCAAGCCCCCACCTTTCACCCATTGTATTTGTCAGCTCTCCCAAAATGACCACCAAGAGTTACTTCCCTCATGCCAGATCAGTACCATGCCTGGCTTGTTGGAGTGAATCTAATATTTCTTTTCATTTATCGCTATTATATTTGACTGTTTTGATAGCATTTGTTGATTCTAGTGATATGTGTTTATTTGAACTGTTCTGATATCATTTTTAGGTATTGTACTAAGCTGTTTGAAATCAATGTAGGCGTTTATTCATGGACTTTTTATTTGGGGCATGAACTTTGGACATATAGTTTTATTGGAGTGTTTTAGGTATTTTGATCTCCTCCTCCTTGGCCTAAAGAACAATCTGCCCAGAGGTACTCCGTGCTTAATTTTTGAATGATTGAGTGCTGGTGCCTGAAGCTCTACTCAGAAGCCCGTGGCCAGCACTATTGAATGTCATTGCGCCCTATACCAAGGTTGCATAGTCTGGAATCCACCTCATGCCTCTTTAATCCACTACCAGACACTTGCTGCGTCTTTATCCCACTCTTGCAGGTTCCTGCTTTCTCTCTTTGTGACAGTTTTCCATCTTTCTCTTTCATTTGCTTTGTGTGTTTTCACTCTCTTGCTCTTTGGAATTGTCTGATCAGGAAAAATAAGTGCTGGTCCCCCAAAATTAGTACCGGTGGACCACACCAGCAACCAACGACTAAAATTAAGCACTGGAGGTACTCCTTTGATATCCATGGCCTCTTACTCAAACCCAAATGTCACAAAGGGGGTCTCACTGAGACATGGTTCGAAACAACGTAATCCTCACCCTTGACATCCTTTTTCTCTTGGGCCATAACATTTTCCTGATTAATAAAGGAGGGTAGGAAGGTGACATGGTAGCACAAAAAAATATACTAAAGACCTGTCCTACTCTTTAGTTCCCTACACTTCATTCTAATCCTTTAGGTATGTGACAGCCTGCTACACCATAGCCATAACATCACCTGTGTTCTACATTTCCCAGTTTCATTCTACACCTGTTGGCCAAAGCCAACAAAATTCTGATTATGGGAGACTATAATTTGTGGGTAGAAAGTTCTGGTGCTGAATCTAACAATCACGTAGGCACTATTCAGGCACTTGGCTTCAGTAAACTGGTGAGTAATCCACAAGCCGCAAATGGGCACAGGCTGAACCTCATGCTTACACGGAACCTTTAAACCTCCGACCTAGTAGTAAAAACACAGTTATAGTCTGATAACTTTTTCATCCCCATCAACCTCCACAAACTGGCCACACGCATCCAGAACTACACTCCCACCACTTAAATCAGATGCTCTAGAAACATAAGCACAGAGAAGGTTGAGTTTACAAAATCAACCAACCGGCATCCGGTGACGCATATACACTGTTCAACAACCTTGATCTCAACATTTCATCTGCCCTAGATGTTCTACCTCCCTCCTAATCTAGAAGACTCAGGGTGGGCATCAAATCCACCAACAAGTGGTCCAGTGAGGAAGTGGCTGAGAAGAAATTTCCTAATCAAAACGTGGAACATCGATGACATAAGTCACAGACCGAAGAGGACAAAATCAGCTACAAGAGACACAGGAGAGGCTGTCACAAAGCCATCAAGAGAGCCAAAATGCTTACCTCATGCAATACATACACAAGGAACCCAATCAGATGAAAGAAATCTTCAACATTTACCAGGAACTGACCAACCCAGACACCTGTGAATGTACCAAAAGTGCTGTGAAGACATATTTGAGTCCCTCATCTAAACTCCTAATGAGCACATTTAATCCCATCTCACTTCCTCCACTACAATCCTGCTGCTGTACCTATTCTCCCATTTTATGATCATTAGCTGTTCCCACCACTTTTCATTCACAAATCTGCCTTTTCTCCTTCTACTCCCTCACTTGCCACCTCCCTCGTTGAGCATACTTTCCACCTCCCTCGTTGAGCATACTCTCCAACAACCCTCCACTTCCATTAAACTTTCACACCCCTGCTGTCAACACCTTGCTTACACCCTCACTTTCACTGTCCCTTAATCTGCATACTTTTAATCACCCCTTTCACTATCTAAGCAGTCACACTCCTGATCCACTACTATCCCTTCTAGAAATTACCCCTCACCTGCCTCACATGCATCTGCCCTTCATTCTGTTCTTCCCTTCACTCCTTATGCTCTCTCAAATCCTCTAACTCCTGCCACTTACTCAAACACCCGCAACTGTTAGCCCCATATCAAGTCTAAATCCCCCTCCTATCCAAAGTAGCATCTACACCTACCCTCCAGTGTGATAATCTGTTTAATCTTTCACCTCTTTTCAACTTCTCATTCTACGACTCATGTTTACACATACCCTTACTTCCCCTCAAATAGCTGCCCTACTAATTCATGCTCCCCCCTCATCTCAATCCTTTAACATCATTACTAAGCTTGTTTGAATCAGAGGATGACTCCATTCCTACTTTTTGTTTCCTATCAGTTTACCCATCACCAATCCCTTCTTACCATCTAAGAAGACTCAACTACCTACTAGAATCATTCTTTGTGTGAGATCACTGAACAAGAATCATGTTAACACTTATTATCTGACCATGACTTTCTACTGATCAGTGGAACATGACTAACTCCTGATACTTCCTCAATCTTAGATAAAATCAGCCACCCATGCTACATATTCTTAGTAGAAATTGCCCTATGAAAAAGACTTGTAGTGGATGAGCTGTCATTCAGCTTTCTCCCACAAAAAAAATCAAGCATTAAACTGCTGCCAAATGCAAATCTCTGCTTGTTCAATGTCCTCCCAACACATCCATCAAATCTTATCTATAGATTTCAGGCATACGAGCCTGCATTTGTTGACCAATTTCTAGACGTTGTCTATGGGAAAATGTTAAAACATCCTAATAGCTCTATACTTTGAGGCTTCAATACTTAGCTTTTCAAACATGAGCTGACCATATTCATTTCTCTGCTTATCAATCTGGATTTATTGAAGCCTCTTAAATTGATTTTATATCCTACACATATTATAGTGGACCTACACTATAAAATTGACCGATAAATCTCATGCTACCTCGACTATCATGTTATAATTCAGTTCCGCCTTCACATCATGTCTGCTCCAATAAAGTCTGCTGCAACAAATGTTAAAACAAGAGTTAGAGCCTGAAAAGGTGCAATCTTAATCATCCATTCAGAGGGTAATTATGGATTTTAACATCTCCTTTGTGCCTTAAGTGGCTCCGGTTACAAGCATATGTTTTCCCATGGCGATGTCTACGAATTTTCTCTTACCTGGTTTTTACTCAAAAGATCTGTGCAACTCAAGAGCTGACCCCATGATCTCCAAAGCCAAAGAACTAGAAAAATACTTTTGTGCAAATGACAAAAATGAAATCAACTCAAACTTTAGCATCATCTCTCAACCAAATATATAACAGAGACTACTCTGAATTCATCAAGGTTGTATATCATAACATACCATATTTGTAAAGGTCACATTCACCCACTGGGGAATCTAGGTGCTGAATAATAGCTGTTTATTGTTACCTCACTCAATGGCACTCGTTTTGTCGACCTAAAAAGGATGTAAGGCTGAATTGACCCATATTATTTTTAATCTGTGTCCATGAGCTTAAACATAGATTCGTGGAGCAAATGTATTGGTCCACTAAGCAAGCAGAACAAGCTTCCAGGGAGTGGAAGAAGATATATGTGGCACATCAAGATCCCTGGCAGACCCATGATGAGGACACATATACAAGGACATCCTCACAAACACCTTAGCAAACATCCTGGCTGGAGCTATCAAACACCATTCCCAGGTTTCTGCTACATTCCTGAATGAACTCAAAACTGCATATCTCAAAACCATTCTAAAACATACTAGTAGTGAACCAATGGTCCCTTCTAACTATCACCCAGTATGCAACAGTCTGTTTTTAGGGAAACATAAAAAGAGCTGTCAGACTTCATTGAAGAAAACAACCTTTCTCCGACATTCAAACGTAATTCCTACCTGTCTGGGACATACATTCTACAATGACTGTGGCATGGGATGTTATCAAGACTATGGTTGATAACATTCCATGTTGAAAAGCAGCACTTCTACTACTGGACCCTTCCTCTGCCTTTGATATGATCCACCAATGCTCCAAAGACTGGAAGTTATAGGAGTAGAGGGCTCTATCCTTCACTGGATTGCTTCCTTCTTCTCCGATAGATCGCTCATGCTATCATTTCCCCCTTTCTTCTTTAGACCCTTTTCCTCTTCTGCTGGAGTTCCTCACATTTTTGCCATCACCCTTCTCCACTTTAACACCTACCTTAGTCCACCACTACCTAACATCATCAACTCCTTCAAGCTCAACTGCTACAACTATGCAGACAACACACAAATCATACTAAAACGTAAAAACCAATCTAAGATTGATTCTCGCTCCATCGGCAAATACCTCCGAGGCATTTGCCATTGGAGACTAATGAACCACCTCAATCTAAACACATCACAATGTGAGATACTAGCCTGAGGTTAATGGGCCATCTAACAACTGGTCGCCATTTGGCCAAAAGAGCTTGGCTCACCACTATATAAACTATCATCCCAAGGAAGGAATATAGGGGTTAAAATGCATTCCAACCCCTGCCCCGACGAAGCCTCAAGTGAATCTTTCCACATGATGAGATGCTTATGTCGAATTTTTCCGTACCCGGGTTTTACTTTCACTGCTAACCCTGGAACGGGTGAACTAGGATCAAATCCCGGTATCGCTTCACTATTCTGTAATGTTGGGCAAATCACTTAATCTCCTTGGGCCTAAACATGTGTGACGTTTGATTCTCATGCACGTATCTCATTCAGGGGTCACACCTGCAACCCCTGGCTTTCCACTTGCTAACCCTGGCACTGCCTTTGCGACTCCTGTCCGCAGAGGTGGCAGCATCAGTGCCAAGTACACAGGTGCAGCTAGCACTTATGGGTGTCATTTTCAGCTCATCGGTTATTATACTAGAAGTGAAAAATAGTCTGTTATTCGCTATTAGTGTAATTAGAAAATGGAACACCATGAGCAGAATGGCACATTTGCTGAAAGCAGAGCTAAGTAAAAAGAGCTGTGTGTGTGCTTGTCTGTGACAATTGGTTTATGTTAGAGAAAGCATATGTATATGTGAACGGGTGGGTTTGTATGTGTGAGCATGTGCACGTGTGAATAAACATAAGTGCCAGTGACTGGTAGTGAGCCAGAATGAATGGGACTGAGTGTCAATAAGTGAGTATGAGTGAACCAGAGGGAGTGAGAATGAGTGACTGAAAGTAAGAGTAACTGCAAGTGACTGACAGTGGGTGAATGAGACTGAATGAGTAAAGCTGAGTGTGAAGAGTGTGAGTAAGAATGAGAGTGGGTGACTGTGAGTGAGTGTAACTGTTAGTGAGAATGGGTGAGCCAGACAGAGTGAAAATAAGTGAGAATGAATGGGAGGAAGAGTGAGTGCAAGAGAGTGTGAGTGACAAAATGTGAGTGAGTGTGAATGAATGATTGAGAATGAGTCATAGTGAATGACAATACATGAGTGAGTGAGAATAAGAAGAAGTGAAGATGTGTGTGAGTGAGACAGTATGGGTGTCAGAGTAAGAATGACAGTAAGTGTGAATAAGTGGGAGTGAGAATGAATGAGTGAGTGTGAGTCAGAATGAGATTGAGTCAGTGATGTGAGCGTGAATGAGAATGTGATGGTATGCTTGAAAGTCTGCAGTTGGCTGTGGCAAACTGAAGGTAAGGGCTTGGCTTTTAGAGGCTCCCATGGTAAAATACTGGTGCTGGCATACTGGAGGCAATTCTTAGTATGACTGGCACCTGTGACAAAATACTGGATCTGGCATACTGGAGGTAATTCTTCGCATAATGGGCACCCATGGTAAAATACTTATAGTGGCATACTAGAGGTAGCTCTTGGCATATGGGGCAACTGTAGAAAATGCTGGTGCTGGCATACTAGAGTAAATTCCTGGCACTGGGGCATCTATGTCAAAATACTGGGGCTGGCACATTGGAGGTATTTTTTTTTCATAAAGGAGGACAACTGAGGCATATGGGAGATGGCAACTGCGACAAAATACTGCCTCTGGAGGTAGTTATTTTATATAGGGGTCATTCGTGTTCTATGGACAGCAGTAGTAGTGCTATTCTGGCACTGGTAATTTTGGCATAAAGGGGCATCCTTGGCACATGATGGGGCAACCATGACAAAACTCTGGCCCTGGATGGAGGTATGTTTTGAAATATGGGGGCACCCATAGCACACTTTGGAAAAAATAAGGGCAATTCCTGGGGAGTGTCAGATTTCATTGGCTTAGCACACAATGAACGGACTGGAATATTTAAAGAGTGCACTTTCACAGCCTTTGGCTTTTGAGCAAATTTATGTGAAAATGTGCCATAAAATCCACTATTTGACTCCCTACTTTCAAAATGTTCATGTGGGAGTATCCCCTCCCCTGAAACACCTTCAAAAAAAGCCTAGCTCACTTGCGACAAATCAGAGCAAACATTACACCTCACCACTTTCAAATATCATGTCAGAACATTAATATCGGCCGTACATATTAAGAATGTTGCAAGTCACCAAGGAGGTCAGTGATCACATACAGGAACCTACTCCTTATAATACGTGGTTACACCATCACCATTCTGGAAAAAAATAGTTAAATATTTGGGGGCATATTCACAAGGAGCTATCTCCGAATTAACGGCACTTTATCGCAGCCAAAGTCGTGATAAATTTACCCCCCCATTCACAAGCCGGTGTTAACAGCCCACAGCACCAGTTTACCCGCGATAGCAGCCCCAAAAAACATCGCCACAGAGAACCCTCGCAAATATCGCTAATGAGATGCAGAGTAGGCGTTCCGGTGACAAAAGACGAGACAACAGCACACCTCAACATTCACAACGACCAGCCACATCCGCGATAAAAACACAAAACAGGCGATAAGGCGCGTTAGCACCAGGAAATCTACACCTGCTCTGACCTGGTGTAAACTCGGACGGCAGCCAGCACCACAAAAGGGAGCACAGCCCAGGGCCACATCCGAAGGGCAACAGATGCCATGGAGCAACTCATCATGCGGCCCGGATACCCAAGAGGGCCACAACACCCACCGCCACCACCCCAGGACCCCATCCCACACCCGGAACACCCCCCCCCGGGACCACCCCCAACCCCGGACTAAGAAATTGCACACCAACACCACGAATCCCAAAACAAACATCTTGCCTGATGTCGCACAAGCAGGAAAATAAACATACATGCGTGGCCAGAAAATGGAGAATCAGACATACAGCAATGCAACCACCAACACAAAACACCAGACAAACAAAAGCAGAAACAACCCCTAGGATGAGTCCTAGCTGCTCCCACTGGACAATCCGTAGCACACAGCCCGGTAGACCAAATCCAAGAGAAGAAGGTGTGCCATGTGCGCAACAAAGGAAAGAGAGGGAGAGAGCGAGGGAGAGAGACGGAGTGAGATAGCACAAGCAGCGCAAGGCCGCACCGGCACCTGGCTCCACATGCCAACATGTGTGTGTGCATCGCCATCCGCACACCATGAGCCCAAGGCTGTGTCCCAATCTCATCGCCAAAGCCACATCACATTCTGAAAACGCAAGCAGTAGTCAGACAAACATCAGGGATGAAAGCACCATTGTCCCAATGCAGAAGGCGGGAGGACACCTGCACCTCTGACCTTGGTCCCGAACGCGCCTGGAACACCCTGATAGAGATGCAATGGCAGATGGGGACGACTCCCACACCACGCATTCCGCAAATGAACCATCCGACTCATCCACAGCCCACACATAGAAGCCCCTGCCTGTGGTACCCCCGCATGGGATGCCCTTGACACCCACGGAAACAGCAACCCATGCCCCACAACGTTGCACACACATTCGAATCATTGCTCAGAGCTGTGGCATATCCTCCACACAACAGCCGCAGTCCAGAAGAGTGCCTGTTCACGAGACACACCAACGCAATGGCAGGCCATACCGGGCACATGCAAAACCCCCGTCACGTGGAACAGTACCGTGCACGTATGCTGCATTTACTGGGCGCACTGCCACTGGCAGTGCTGCGGATCAGTTACAATGCTTTCGCATTGCCCACGTCACCTGCGTCCAGCCCTGGTTCCACTGCACATTTGAGTGTCCCATGGATGTCTGCCTATCCAACACAACTGTTGATGAATTGGACTATGACTTGTGTCTGCGCCCCCTGTTCGATCACGAACAGGAGTGTAACCGAGACAGCCGTGCATGGGATGCCTTGACATACTGCATATGTATTGGTAGTTGTGCATGGGAGATGGCACAATTTCTCGTGTGCAGTGACCACATCGAGGCGCTCCCCTATTGGGCTGTGTTGCGGATCGGTGAGACAGCGTGGGCTGAGCACACCTGCCCGGACCACCTAATGGATTGCCTCACCCTGGTGTTCCTTGAACACGACAACGACGTACTATTGGAACACATTGCACATGAAGCTGCACGGGCATTCATGGACGATTAACTACATACCTGCAGCCACATCCTATTGCCACCCACAGCACATGGCCCAGCAACTTGTTGCACAGTGGGGATTGCTCACATATCCCACCAAAACAGAGGACATGTCTGCCTTTGGTCAGGCTCTGGATGCATGTGCGTGGAATAACGCGTGTGCACACACACCTGTGCAAGGCGACGCAGGTCCATGGTCCGAGCCACACAGCGTCGTCTGGCAACGTTGCCAATTCGGACACACTGCTGGGTGAGAGCACACACATGGCGATGTAGCACCACATGTGAACCTGTCGGACCCTCACACCTGATCACTGTCAGCAGAGCAGACAATCGGCGCACCCCGGATGCAGAGCACCATGCAGACCCCACGTGCAGTGAGTCGTGCCCCCTCACACGGGGCACTGTGCAGACGCCAAACAACACATGACTCGTCCAGCAAGGCAAGGTGGGCTGTGAGCGTTGCCATCCGTGATGAATCTTGTCCATTTCAGCCCCAACATTATCTGCCCCTCGACATGTACCCATGCTGCGTATAAGTGTCTTAAGCAGGTCCCTGCCTGTTGTGGCAGTTGCCTCGTCTGTACTGACACGCACATGCCAATAAAACCTATGCCACTCCACTGGTGTCTAATTGTGAGGTGTGTTGTTAAGATTGTCCACTTGTGTGCCAAAATGAGCCTCGTCCCAACACAGGAAGGAACTGACTGTCGCATGTGCAATGGGGGTGTGTCCCTTTGGCAAGCTCCGCCTCTGTGAGCCAGACATTGTTTTGGGATAGGTGCTGGACGACATGTGCACTTACATGACTCCAGCCATGTGTGTATGGTGTCCAACCTCTGCCCATGTGGAGCAATGTCATACATCACAACAGAATGTGTCCACACAGATGTGTGTAAGTTGGTATGCGACGTGAAGTTCTGCTGTCACACGTGGCGTGGGATATCACTCCTGTCCTGCCACCGTTTTTGTCACTCCTACACACGGCCCTATTCGACACATGGACGTGTGCCTAAGTTGGGGTGTTGTGAGATTGCTGTTGATGTGCAATGGGGTCACAGCTAGTACTCACCTTCACAGTCATCCAATTGGCCATGTGTCTCAGGGATAGACATGCGCATAGATGTCAGTTAGCAGGGTGTACCTTCATGTGCAATCATCATCCCCACATCCAGCCATACTTCCATACGTGAGTGAACATAGTGATGACACATCTGTGTGATTCAGAATGTTTTATTCACATTCAGGTGATTGACGGAGCTGGAGCTGTAGCTGCCCATCCAAGCCCACAACACATGGAAGCCCAGTGGTGGTCCAACCAGAGTCCTTTGGGGAATGCACAGTGATTGGGAAGAGGGAGAGTGCAGTCCGCAGCAGGATTGCTGTGTGATTGTCCAGCGGTGAAGCAATGGCAGTCCATGTCGGGGTCCGGGTGAATGTCCCAGGGTGTTCCGGAGATCAGTAGGAGGTATTTCCCAGGGCATGATGCATAGGTCATGACCAGGCAGGGACAGGCCATATGGCGGTGATGGATGCTACTGCCTCCTTCCTCACAGAGTAGTTCCCATCCCCTTCTCACTCCCCTGATACGGGTTCTGTGTCCGGTGTGTGTGGCGGGGTGATGGCTGCATGGCTGTGTGCCCCTGACACATCAGACTGCATAGGTGATGGGGCAGCATCACGGTGTGCCTGGGGCACATCAGGGTTCGGAGCTGTGTGTGTCGATGTTCCCGCTGCAGTCATCTGGGAAGGGCTCAGTGGCAGCAATGGCAAGTTGGAGTACTGCAGGGCGTTGCTGTTCCCAGCCACTACTAGCTGGTGTCCAGCAGTGGCAGACATACTTCCGGCCTGCATCTGCTCCATGGTGTCCATTGCCCTCCGCATCCATGCCAACTCTGTGCTGTCATGGCTGGTGCCTGTCTGACCAGACAGTGCTTGTATTAGACTTATGGCACCAGCGAGGTTAGCCAAGGTCTGTGGCGGAGCATGGTGCGTACAGGGGGTGTCCGATAGGGACTGTACGTGGTCCCTAATGGGACTCAGACACCCACGTATGGCATCGAATTTGGCTGCCACGAGCTCGAAACCCACCCGCAGCTGATGAGCCAACTCCACCTGGCAACCCAACACACGACGTTGGAATTCCTTGTATTGGTCGGGGGGTCCTGGGAGACAGCCGTGGTGGTATGTGTTTCCTGCCGGGTGGGCTGTGCAGGTGGTGGGGTCACCTCGAGGCAGCTGGCCTGGCCTGCTCCTGGGGGTGGGGTGCAGAGGCTGTCCAGCATCCGTTGGAGGGTGTCTTGACATATGTGCAGGTTGTCCTCTTCGTCATCAATGGTGGGATGTGTGGTGTGCTCTGCAGGGGGTGTTGTTTGTCCCTCTGCAATGTAAAGTGGAGATGCAGGTTAACAGAGTTTCACATGTATGGTGATGATTTGCAGATGTTCACATTCAGACTGCATGCCAATGTACATTGTGACTGTTTTGGGGGAGCTGGCTATTTGATGGCAGTCAGTGTGTTTTTCGTCTACATCACGGATGTGTGGTAGTACCCGTACATTATCATCACACAGTGTCAGGCAATGCCAGATGTGGGTCGACAGTTACTACGCATGAGAGGAACCTGTTGTGGGCTCTGTCCTGTGGTGCTGGTGTTGCACTTTGTACCACATTGCCTTCATTGCGGATGTCCTGTGATTGCTATGTGTGTGTGCTGTATTGTGGGGGAGTTGCCCCTGCAGCTCTGATTTTGTGTAGCCTTCTCCCTTTGAGGTGGGTGCCTTTGAATTGTGTGCTTTTCGGGGCCTGATTTGCTTTTGACTTGGGTCATGTGTGCTCGCGGACTGTTTTTGTGGCCTGGTGCATTGTTCGTCTGCTGCGTGTATTGTAAGGCATGGGTTGTGGGTGCACGTGGACACGTCGGAGTGTGACCTGCTCCTTTACGGATGTGATCCGCACTTGGCTACCTCCATGTCGCTTCGTGGGCCATGTCATTTTTTTGGGGCAGCTGCCATGCTATCGGACATGCAGTGTTACTTGCATAGTCAGTGTGGGTCACGGAGCCGCTGCTTTGCTGGATTCAGTACATGTGCACGGGTCGGTTGTGATATTGGTGATAGGGGGGGGGTCCCTCTGTGCACATTGTGGATGGGGGCCTACTTAGCGTTTCTATGTGTGCTGCAGTGTGCCAAGGCATTCAGGGACATGTTCCAGGGTCATTGTGGGTGTGCTGTGTGCTGCGCGTAATTGTGCATGTGTGCCATTGTCCCCCCGTCCCCCCCGTCCCTAGTGGTTACTCACCCTGTTGCTGTTGGGTCAGGTCGTATCGTGCTGTGTCCAGGCCCCCCAATCCTGCCACAGTCTCCTCACTGTTGACTGTGGCCACCATTTGCTCCAGCTCATCCAGCTCCTCCTGTGTCGCAGGACTCCCACCTCCAGTCGCCGTTGCTGCCTCTCTGTTGGCGGCGAGCTTATGTTTGGTCTGCCTTTTCAGATCATGCCAGCGCCTCTTGACCTCCTCCAGTGACCTCCTGGACACTCCGACTGCATTGACGTTGGTGACGATGGCCTGCCATATTTCGGTTTGGGTTGCCAATGCCGCAGTGGAGGTGCCGAACAGTTGTTGATGGTGTTCGGTCACCCCCGTGGCGATGATCTGGTCTTCCTGCGGACTGTACCCGGTCTTCCTCTTCCTCTTGTCCTTGCCCTTCCCCGACAGCGGGGTTCCTGGATGGTCCTCCGTAGGGCTAGTGGTGTTCGGCTTGTCCTCTGCACTTGTTCCGGGTGCATCCATGTTGCTACGCAGTTTGAATTATTTTTGGGCTTTTTTTTCCCGTTCTTTTATGGTGCTTTTTCCCGCCTGACGCGTGGGATTTACAGGCCTGTGGCTGGTGTTCGCTGATTTCTGTACCGCGATTGGCCTCATCGCATGATTTCTCCCGTTCGCGTTTCGCATTTTTTCGGCGTGGTGTTGATTTTCACGCTGGCATTTGACGCGTTATCTGGTGACTATCGCATGGTACCGCCTGGTTGTGAATTCCACGTTGACACAGGGTTATTTTCCCGCGATAGGCTGCGTTATTGAAAGTTGCATTACGCTACTCTTGCGGTAGTTATCACACGTTCTTGTGAATATACCCCCAAAGGGTCTTGCTCTTGCGTGTTCATAGCAGATCAGAAGTATAAATGTAGAATCTGCACTGTGGATTTAAAAACACCAAAAAGAAGTTAATGTTTCACAAAAAAAGATATTAGAATTACTTTAATGTAAGTCAGGTTACAAAAAATGCTAAGGCTCATATTGGGTCGAAACATAAAGAGATTTTATCTTTCCTTAAAGAGGTCACGAGGGGCAGAGCATGCAAAGCAGAGTCTGACAGTCAACGTATACATTTATTTAAAAACATCTGCTGCAAAGAAATTGGCAACAAGAACATATGTGACAGTAGCTCTGTTCTAGATTACTTAATTGGTCACAAAGAGGCTGCATTTTAAAATGTCTTACAGGGTTAAGGCCCCTACTGCAGATATCATTATGTGCCCAGCAGTTTTGAGGGGATAATAATGGTGGTAAGATAACTCTAGTGGGCGACACTGTTCTTGGAGAGTTCTGTGTTTTGTCCAGTCACAGCTTTGACTCATAAAATAGCATAGAGGGTTAATGTGCCTGCTGCAAAGAACATCATGTAACATGCTGATCACAGATTTGTATTTTGTTTATTGACACAGAGATCCTTTTATTACTTCCAGTTCATAAGTTGCAAGCCTTCTAATATAGCACTGCAATCTATTTACCGGCATCAAGGAACTGGATGCAAACTGTATATATCGTGGGTTTAGATCCTTATTGTTTTTTTCTCAATCTGTTATTATAAGATTTCAAAGAAGGGTGCCTTTGGGAAATAATAAAGTCTAACTCGTACAGACAACCACAATCACTATTACGTTTTATATCCTGACTTTATGTTGTTCCCGACCATTCACTCTTAACATATAATGTCAACATGTATGGATGATATCTGATTCCTACCCCTTATAACCCTTGTTGTGTTATGTAACATTCCCTGTACATTGATTTACACACTTGTATGATTTATTGTGCCTCTGTGTGTGATGTAAAGTGCTCTGACACTCTATACTGGGATGAGTAGCACTATAAAAGAATTACATTTAAAAAATAGTAGGTCAATCTTACATCAATATTTATGTAATTAGTCACAAACAGTTAATCTTGCATTCTTCCAGTGCACGCACATCTATCTCAAACAGGGAACTGAACAAAGTGAAAAACCTACCTCCAATAGTTTCTCCTAAGTACTTGTGAAGTGTTAACAAGCTTTGCAACTTTGTTTCCTTCCATTGCTTTGATGTCTAGGCTCTAGATACCTCCCATTCAGTATTATACTCAAACAAAAGAAGGGCTGATGGCCATTTAAATCAGGCTTATGTTTCTGCCAGGCTACAAGTGAAAATAAGAAAGCCTGCTGCCGCCTGCAGGTTGCTGCCCCGACCGGGAAGCAGACAACATGTGGCTGATGCTTAATTGTGTCCTGGTATTGGAAAACAACACCAGGCCAGATCCAGCATTTTTCTCTGGGTTGGCTGGATCCCAGATCTGGCCCAGAAATACCTACTGGAACCGGTATCCAGTGGGGCCCCCCTTCTTTCCAACACCGGCCATAAACATCTGCTTTCTGCTGATCATGTTGTTTTCTTTGTAGGAAAACATATTAGAAGAATGAAAATCCAGATACCCATTTTCCTTTATTTAAACTGCAACTGTATTTATGTTCTGTGTCCTGCCTTTAACCCTGTCTGTTGGCTACTGCAACAGGCACTGCGACTTTGGAGGCCAACTGTAATAACTTATTACAGTTTAGCATCAATGTCATGCCGTTATTACAGGTGAGAGAGGAAATTAGAGATGGGCTTTATACAGGGATTGCAGTCAAATAAATCTTAGGTGGTATCTAAAATAGACATTTGTCTGTATTGCATTGTTATATTAATCATGCAGTTATTATAGAACTTTAGTGATGGCAGTTATTGTGAAATAATACACAGGAACCTCCAATCACTGTATAACATTGTGGGGCATATTATCAAGAACGGCGTTAAAATTATCGCCGCTTTAGCGGCAGAAAACTGCCGCTAAAGCGGCGATAATGGGCTTGATAATATGCCCTTGAGAATTCCAATAGAAGCCCATGTTGACATGGGCTTCTATTGGAATTCTCAAGGGCATATTATCAAGCCCATTATCGCCGCTTTAGCGGCAGTTTTCTGCCGCTAAAGCGGCGATAATTTTAACGCCGTTTCTTGATAATATGCCCCTTAGTCTCTAATTTCCTTAGTACAGATGATGTCTGGAGTCTCTAGTCGCCTGTAATAATGAAATGACACAGCTGCTCAACTGTAATACTTTATTACAGTTGAGTTCTGACATCAGAATGCCTCCTGCCAGCTCCAACAGCCAATGTGAAAGGCAGGTCACGGAGCATAATTGTGGCTGCTATTTAAATAAGGCATGAAAACAAAAACTTGCTTTTCATTGTTATGGTCTGTTTTTCCAAAACAAACAATGGTAACCAGAAAAAATATATTCATGGCAACATGCGTATTGTTTGCACACTAAAGGTCATTACAAAAGAAATAGAAACACTGCTATTTTCTACGTTGGGCCTCAGCACTTTTTTAATCTAATTTATATTAAACTGATTTTAATATCCTTTTGCAACACATTACTAACTGCTTTTTTGATGTGCTTAATTTCGAATCCACTTTTATTCTTCAAGTCTGCAACCATACTACTTTTGCATGAAAGAGAAATACACCAAGGATGTATGTGGCTTGCAGGAATTATGTTGGTGTGACCATGTAATATAAGGAATAAAATACCCTCTGCCTTACATATTAATGATATTGGAAGTCACCTTGGCGTTCCATGACCTTATAAAGGAACTCGGCTTTTAACCTCACTACTCTTTATGGTCAAGTAACTCCTTGGTGTTTTGCAATATGAGTATAATGTATGTGGTTCTTTATTCAATGTAGCAACACGGTTAGGTCATTTAATATTACTTCTTGTCAAGACTCTGGGTCCAAGGTCATAATGTGGCATAATGGCCAGAACTGCCGACTTTGGAGGGGGAAACCAGGTTCGAGTCTGGGCAGTGGGTTCAAGGTCCTGTGATTCTGGGCAAATCACTTAATCACCCCTGCCCACCAAAAATGAATTTGGCCTTGTATAATGTAACTGGGGTTCATGTAAAGCCTCCAATACCTTCGGGTCGAGTTCGCGCCACACAAAAAATGCAACAACAACAAACAAATGATGTAAATGAGTGTGCGATGTCATTTTCGCTACCCCTGGCATTTTGCTGAGTCAATGTCCATATTCTTAAGGTGAATGCTCTAATGCCCTACTGCCACGTTCCCGCTATTTAAACCTGCAAAAAAGTAGAACAGGGACAGAACGAAGAACTAAGGCAGAAAAGGGGCACCCAGGCGCAAACATGGCGAAGGCAGTACATGCTCAAGTCCCTCCTTTTACAGGGGGATATTCACAAGGAAGTGGTGAAGAGAGGCGTTAGCCCTCATCGCTTAACGCCATTTCGGAAAAGAAAGGCTGCACCATATTCACAAGGACATGGCAGCCTTGCTTTTCCCCCTGCGATGGCGAATAAGTTTCACAACTTAGCGCCAACACAGGCACCCTTGCAAGGGTGTCTGCAAGCAGGGAGGTTTGTTTATGTACAGTGTCCCTTCCTGCACATAAACAAACCTAAAATGCCAGTTTGTAACTTACATGTGTGCTGCTTCATGCAGCACACATGTAAGTTACAAACCGGCATTTTTTTAAAAAGGTTTGTTTATGTACAGGAAGGGCCACCTTCTTGTACATAAACAAACCATGGCATTTTGCATTTTCCATGCGTGCTGCACAAGGCAGCACACATGGAAAATGCAAAAACAAGGAGAAATAAAGCATTTCTCCTCGTATCGTCAACTTAAGACCAGGGTTTTCCTGGTCTTAAGTTTGGCGTTAGCTCCTATTTAAGCTGCCCTTGTGACTAGGGGGCAGCATAAATATCAATGGGTGTTGCGGTGGAACGCCCACCACAACACCCACTGCACGCCCCTTTCACGCTAAACAGCGTGAAAGGGGGCCTATTCACAAGGCAGCGTTAAAGCACGTTAAGTGGCTTAACGCTGCCTTGTGAATAAGGCGAGGCCCCTATCGCCTTCAGTGACGTTGTGGTGGCGATAGGGGCTTGTGAATATGCCCTTTACGACGCAAGTATTCTCCCGGCGGAGGGGCGTTTATTTCGATACGCATCCTGCCCATGAATATCTAAAACGAAATACTATTCCCCTGTCCGAGGACGCTGGTGTGCGAGGTATCACAGCATCCCAGATGCACCACCGGCCGGAGTGGTTCAGCCCCCCGGACGGCGTGAAGACGAGGGTTTTCCGATCTAGGACAAACGAATATTCCGACACCCGCGGCTGCAAGGACTTCGAGGGTTGCAGCTGACCTGAGTATATATTTACTGACAATTTAATGAGATGTCCATTCTTAAAATCAAACTGTGCGCGTCACCGGTGACGCGATAACATTCGTTTTTGGAATGCGTAAATCTGACGTCACGAGAAAGGCTTTCACTGCGCATGCACAGCTCCATACTTCGATTTATTTCTCATGTACCTCATTTTTAATAATTTCATAAATTCATAATTCGGAATGTTCCACGCATATGTAAGGACATTTAAGACAGCTGACTAAATTGAGAAATATATCGCCTTGGAAATGTTTACTGTTCGCAGTTTTATCTTTTATATGTCCCACGCCCGGTGCTCGCTCCTCGCGTTGCACGTGCCCTCTCCTTTCACGCCCGCGAGACCGAGCACGCGGCCGCCCTCTGGGCACCCCGTCCCAGGAGCCCTCAGCGGGTGGTGTAAAACTATCGACGTTAACTGGGAACCGGAGCTCTGCTTGCTTTGTTTTTTTAATTATTTTCATATTGATCATCAGTATGAGAGAAACCTTATCACAGCTAATTGTATTATTTGCTATGACACCTACATAAATTATAAAATCGTAACCATTCTATCTACAAAAAGAATGATCAGACAATGAAAGACTCGTACCCTTCAGGAAAAAAACAGTTTCATAAAAGCTGCATTAACAACTTTTCTTGTTCAAACTCATTTTCTACGAAATGTATGATAAAGTGAACTGGTATGAAAAACGTACAGACGTTTGTAAAGTCAGGAACTCCATGGATGAGTAGTGGCAGCTTGGTTTAATAAAATAATAATAAAAGCAGTGGCTGGATTTCATGTATAAAGAAATGCCCTTCTGTCCGAGTATGTCTATTAAATCTATTAAGCGCCTTGGGGCTCCCATCGGGTATGAAAGCGCTATGGAAATACAACTGCAATATAATACAGTTGGCACATCCAAGTATCCCTGTAGTGCGGTCTGTTTATCTAACGGTAGCTGATTAAATTAATGGATGATGTTAGTTACACAGCGTACTGTCAGTGCCGGACTTCTTGGCGCTATAGAAAAAAAAGAGTCAGAATCTTAGAGAGAAACAGCCTGAGAGGACTGTGGGAAATTTAGGGAAGACAGCTTGAGAAGTGCAAGCTTCATAGCGGGTTAATAGAAGAGTTAGGCTTTCATTTGTTTCCCTCAGTGATCGGAGCTCAAAAGAAGAGTTTTCGTCATCAGTCAGCAACGTGTGTAAATTCTGACACGAATCTCTTCACTTGGCAAATTTATTAGCTCAGTTTGGATCTGCCTTGTTTCATGTGTTTTTAGTTAGGAACATAACGCCGTTCACCGCACAGGTAGAGCGCCGACAACAGAAGGCACACTTCTAGGCGTAAGAAAGGGGTTTGGGGGGGGGGGGATCAGGGACGAGGACCTGTCAACACCAAAGTCTCCAGTACCCCTTGGGAACGTGACTGTCTTCTACAGCGCTACAAGAGGAGGGGAAATATACCCCCCGCCAGCACAGTGTGCTAACAAATGAAATTACAAGTATAGAGAAATAAAATACAATATAATATACAAAAAATCTAATGAACTGTGAAATATGTAAGGAATAAATATGTGAAATGTTTAAGAGTGGCAAAATATGTATTAAAATTATGCGCTAAAGTATCCTGCTCACATCACATTCCGGGGGGACTGGCAGCTCTGGTCGGATCGTGTGCGGTCAGGGACTCCTGTGAAACGAAAACGGAGAGATATCAGTGAAATATGTGAGCTGACAATATCAATGCACTGTCTCCCCTTGCAAAGCGGGCCCTCACCCGAGGAGGACGCAGTCCGGGAGTGGGGTATCCGTCACTACTACCTGTCCGTCAGCCTCGGATTTGTAAGGCGGGCAATCGGGCATCGGCCGATGGGCCGCTGGCTGAGGCCAGTTGGTGGGCCGGGTTTTTGGTCTATGAAGGATTCCACCCCTGATTCACAGCGTAAAAGGCTGTTGTTAAAGCCTTAACAAACGACCCCGTGCACTTGAAGTCAGGCCAGCGGGCTAATATGTCAGAGGCTCCGACTGTCACAGCATGAGGTGTGCCTCTGCAGGGAGCTGCTGGTGGGAAGCCATTAGCACTTACTTTGCAGGGGACCTCAGCAGGGGAGAGGACTGGAGCATCGGGTGATGGGTGTTGGTGAGGGCCAGCAAGGGAGATTCTGGGCCAAAACTTGGAAACCAGGTTCAAGTCCCAGCGTCAGACCGACATCCTGCGATTTTGGGCAAATCACTTAATCTACATGAACCTAAAAAAAAGCATATGACCCTCTAAAGCGCTCCAATGCCTCTGGGCCTAGTTCATGCTATATAAAACTGTATGTAAGGGAAGTTACACTATTTTTTGTTTCTTTTTGCATTTACCCACTAGCATCATTCCCTTTCTCAGAACGTACACGGGATGCTAGCCGCAAGTAAAACAAAAAACACAGATGCACCTTTCACCAGTCTGAACATTGAAGTGCTCTCTTAAGTACTGCAAAACATAAAAGGACTATCATAAAAACCCATGATGAGTGTAAAAGGCAGTTTAGGTCTCTGCCATATCATGTTCCCCAGTGAACATCAATAGAAACATTCACAGCAAACGTATGGGTAAAAAACACAATTAAAAGTGAGTTCCTAGTATTTACGATAATTTGGTGCTTTTAAAGTATATTTTTTCATTAGAATGTTAATTACCTATTTAAAAAAGCTTTAAAATACTTGTATTACCGCATATGTTTGCCATCATTAACTCCATTATCCTAACTAAGCAGTGTATTGTGAAAGGCTGTGATCTGCGAATGTGGGCCACTTTTTTTGGGCTGCCCGGGCCGAATTGTGGCCCCAATCCAACCCTGCTGTCCGTCCACTAAAACGTATTCTTGCATTTCATGAAAACACTCCGTCCTGTGTGACTTGGAGCACGTATGTGTCGTTCTATGTTATGCAAATATTCTACACGCGGCTGAAACTAGTTTTTATGTGACATGTAGGAAACTCGAACATAAACACGTGCACCGCTGCTCGACTAGATATTCGGGAAGCATCTAACACTGTGCGCATTTTAAACACACATGCGAATAAGTCATGTGCCCGCCGCTTTCACTGTGAGGAATAGATGTAAGCACACGCACTTAAACAAACACGACACACAAGCACACAAGCACACACATACACAGATTTACAGGGAATATCACTGAGGAAAAACACACAAATACAGTTTCGCCATAAACATTCGCTCTTTCGCTCACCAACACACTCGTTCATAACACCTTTACACGCCTCCAAAAACACACACGCAAACTGCCAATCACACAGTTTTACTCACAAACTGTTAAGAACGAACACACAAAAGCATACTCACATTCTCAGACGCACTGAAAGCATAAAACACGCCCAACAAATACACACACAAACATACAAAACAGACACATACGTTCACGTATACTACCAAAAACGTATTCACCGCATTTTGCCTTTTACAGTTTCGTGTGCGGGCTATTTATACGAGTGTGTGACAAGCCTAGGGGATGAAATGGCAGGACTCCCACCAACCTGTTATACTTTCTTTTGGGACTCTCCTGCAGTAAATAGAGCCACGCTAATTCATGTTCGTCGGAACGCTCAGTGTACACTGTCTCATCTGCGCATGTCTACGCGTGGGCTGGCGGTTTCAGAAGTCGGGTATATATCTCAAAGTCAGCTCTGTAGCCTTTTTTCGCGAGCTCCCGCGGGACCTGCTATAAATTGTGCAGTCAGTTTCAGAGCTTTCTCCGACCACAGGGCTATGTTTACATTCTTCACTAGGCAAGCCCTGGGTGTTCGTCATTTATATCCTAACCCCAGAGCTTGTTTATAGAGAGAGTGACAGGCACTCAGGCTCAGAAAACGGACGAGACCAGATCGGTAATGCATCTGGACACAGACGGCAAGGCAAGGGTGCCATCTACTGGACATATTTTGAATAGCATTGAAATCATTGCAAGGAATCCGTTCAAGAACCAGGGGCGTAGCTTCAGGGGGAGTGTTTGGGGTATCACACTCCCACAGGTATATCCATTCTTGGCTTCGTAGTTGGGTCTGGAGACCCAGAATCGGGTCTGCTACGCCTGTGTTGCTTTGCCCTACTTGTTTAGTTGGGAAATGTGAGATTCACACCCACTGAATCTCACCGACTTAGCTACATCCCTGTAAAGAACATACGTTTATGGCAAACACTCCTTCACTGAATCTCAAAGCCCAGAGAACATCTCACAAAAGACACAGCATAGGGGCTCCGTGACATCTGGAAAAATAAGTGAGAATGGTGGTTTGTAATTTGTAGCCCACATCTACACCCCTCACAGGAGGAAAGGCGCGACAAGTAACTGAATGTTGGATAAATTGTAGATAGGATATACATAAGCACTCATGTTTTATATAATAATACTGCACAGCTGTAGTAACACTTTACACAATTGGAAGTTAAATAGGCTTCTTTATTATGCAACCAAGCGCTCCTGGTCTTCCAAGCAACTGATTTCTCAAACTGTCATTTCTCACATTCTAAATTCAACATTGCACATTCTACTGATGTCATTACTGCCTTACTCCACAAGTATGGGAGAGATACCCTTCTGACAAAAGGGACAGGGTTAAAATCCAATGAAAACAACAAAACATTCCTCTGCTGATTCACACTTGTATTGTCACACCTCTATAATAATTTTCTTCGGGAAACCCCACATTCATTTACCATCCACTCAGCTATCTAAACAGTGAACACTGTTTAATATAAAAATGTATCTTTTATTTCATATAGTAAGTGCCTCAAAACATACAAATATACTGTATTCAGTATTATCTTTATATAATACAATATTGTGTCATTAATAAAAGAAAAAATTAAAAATATTATGCATGATTTGTGCAACATTGCATCACTAAAATATCTCACTAACACAGTAATCTGTTATTTGTAAAAACAATTTCTATTGGTCTCATCAGTCACAAAACTAAAAGATACCCTAATATACAAAAACAAACATATTTCATCTCAAGTTCTCGCCCACGATGTAGAGAGAAACAAATAACATCACAAGTTGTCAACATGGCGTTTTGGTGGAATACAGTTCGTTCACCGCACCTTCTTCAGGATAAAATATAAAAAAAAATATCCGTGACATAAAATAGGCTTTTACTTCATTGCCACATGTAGTTTGATTCTCACCAAATTGTCTTTTAAAAAACAATCTTTTTAATTAGTATTTTATGAGTAATCATCTGAGTGATCTGGGCGGAGAGTCACTTTCTATTCTTTACCTGCCCACTTTTCATCGGACCAATTTTCTCAATTATCACTGATTATATTCATGAGAGCCAAGTTCTATCTGTGTTGCCCTTGGTGCTCCTATTAACTCCTTAACCGCGGCGCAAATTCCGCCGCGGTGCGGGAGTTCTATTGAGTGGGCGGGGCCGCGTCGGCCAACGGACGTGCGCAGCACTAGCGAGGTAGTGCTCGCGACGGCTGTTGGCCGACGCACGCACGGAAGGGGGTATTAAGTAGCCTCAATCCAAATTTCCAGTCTCCTCTTCGTAATTAATTTACAGGGTACTTGATTTGCTTCTGCCCTTGTATTCTTATGTGTATGGTGCTCCCGTCTCCTCGATCGGGTCTTCCTCTCGGGGTGAACCAACTTTATTCCACTGAAATGCTGTATCGACAACTTGTGATGTTATTTGTTTCTCTCTACATCGTTGGTGACAACTTGAGATGAAATCTGTTTGTTTTTGTATATTAGGTATCTTTTAGTTTTGTGACGGATGAGACCAATAGAAATTGTTTTTACAAATAACAGATTACTGTGTTAGTGAGATATTTTAGTGATGCAATGTTGCACAAATCATGAATAATGTTTTTTTATTAATGGCACAATATTGTATTATATAAAGATAATACTGAATATAGTATATTTGTAAGTTTTGAGGCACTTATCATATGAAATAAAATAGACATTTTCATATTAAACAGGGTTCAGTGTTTAGATAGCTGAGTGGATGGTAAATGAATGTGGGGTTTCCAGAAGAAGATTATTATAGAGGAGTGACCATACAAATGTGAATAACAAGAGGGATATTTTGTTATTTTCATTACTTCCTTTACATCACCTTTACACATCTCCCCACTTTGAAACACAAATAAAAACACATACATACATCACATTGAAAAAGTACAATCATCGCATTGATGTATTTTAAATAGTGAAATTCACCATATAGCCTATGGGAAAATAAACAAGCATGTAATATAGCTTAATCCGTTAATCAGAAAGATAATCACCTAACTTCATTGGACGCTTAATTAATCTCTTTGGTCTTTTATCTAATTCGTCAGGGGAAAGCACAGGACTAGAATTTAAATCAATTCCACTATCTTCTTGTCCCAGGTGTTTTTCATCACCCCTTGACTGACCTTCCACTTGTCAACCCTTCTATGTTATTTCATTGTTCACAACTCTCTCTTGGTGCTCTACAGTTACCATATCTTCTTCCAGATGGTGTGTCCTACCATTTTGCTTCTCTGGCATTTCTACTCTGCATTGATTAGAACACACAGCTGCTCTCTTTATATTCCACAATTTACCATCTTCTAATCTGACCACATTATTTAACACTTGTTTAGTGCATTTAGATTCAAAGTGAGAACTAACTCCCTTGGGAACTATGCCTAGTTTCTTAATTCTAACCCACTGTCCAACCTTTAACTTGCTGTGTTTTACCCCATGTTCCTTGTAGCAGTATTTTTTGTATTCTTCTTGTTTGTTTATAATTTCTTTCTTTGAACTTTCCCAAAGACCAGGTCACACTGGTAGGAGTGGGTAACCATCCTGGGTTAAAATCTGATCTAGGTTACCTTCTTCTCATTAATTCAAATGGGCAAAACCCTGTGCATGCCACTTATGTTGATCTATATGACCAAAGAATTTTATAAACTTGCGTTACCCAAGAATTGTTTTTTAATGCTAACTGAATGGCTCTTTTGAGAACTCTAGTAAAGCGTTCTACCATTCCATTTCCACTTGGATTGTAAATGAATGTTGTCCTGTGGCAAACCCCACGTTAAAAAAAAGATTCCTTAGCTTTCTCTGTGACAAATTGTACACAATTGTCACTCAGTAAAATGCTGGGTATCTCTTCATTCCGGAGAACCTCGTCTAATAACCATAGTATTGTATCTGTATTTATTTTATTAACAATTTTGATGTAAGGCCACTGGGAAAATACATCCATCAATACTACAATATATTTCTGAGTATTCCCAATTGGCCCCATAATGTCAACTGCCACTTTTCCAAAAGGGGCTTTTGGGCAAACAAATGTATTGCTCCTAGGAGGTCTCAATGTTTTCAAAGATTCATCAGCTGACATGCATGCACGGCATTCTGTGATTTCCCTTTTTACCTTGTTATCAATACCTGGCCACCAATATAAACTTTTCATTGCCAATTTATTTTTTATTATACCTAGGAATGATATTTCCCCTCTGACTAAGAATCCTTTCACAATTGCCAGTTCACTGCATGCCTCCCAGAATGCTCTGAGTTTTCCCATATCACTTTTATTGAGCCATCCCTCTTTCACAAAGTCAATAATTTTTTTAAATTCTTGATCTTTCTCACTCTCTGCTTGCCATTCCTCCACGTTTAATGAGTGTTCACCTGTTTCAACCACCCATACAATGCTTTCAGTTTCCAACAAATCCTCCTGATTTTCTAGTAATGTAGTGGGCATCCTAAAATAAAAAAATCTACAACTGCATTTTTCTTTCTGGGTAAATACTCAACTTTGTACATGAAGTCTAACAAGCGCATGGATAACCGGGCTAACCTAGATGATACTCTTGACATTCCCATGGTGGTCAAAATGTTCCCTAACGGTTTATAGTTACATCTAACAATCACCTCTTTTCCCTATACAAACGAGCAAAAATGTTCCAAAGCCCATATATAGGCTAGTGTTTCTCTCTCTATCACTGCATAGTTCTCTTCTGAAGGTGATCATGCTCGTGAAGCAAATGCAATAATGACTTCAACTCCTGCATATTTCTATGAGAGAATACTGCCCCCACACATTTTCTACTGGCATCTGTAGTCACTATCCTAGTAGACTGGGGATCAAACTCTTGTAGAGCAGGTACAGAAGAAATTGACTCCATTATATTATCACATTCTTGCTTACATTCACCCGAGAAACTTTACATTTATTTTTAGCAACTTCTTCACTTGGAAAGTTTTATAGGAAAAATTCCTTACAAATTAAAAAAAAATCCACTATCCCTAAAAATAGCCATAAGTCTTCTTTATTATGTGGATATGGAGCCTCTTTAATAGCTAGCAACAAACCTTTCTTAGGTTTGACTCCACAACCGCTAATCTCATGACCTAACTAAGTTACATGTTTCTTAGCAAATTCACCTTTGGCATATTCAACTATCAGGCCTTGAATTCTACAATTTCCAGTACTTTTTCTAGTTTCTTGCATGGACCTCGTTGTCTCTTCTCATAACTGGTATCTTGGAAAAATAAAATCCCTTTAATTTTTCCAAACAGATTAAACATAAGACATTGGAACACTGCTGCCGCCAAGCCGAATGGCATTCTTTTAAACTGGAAGTTTTACTTGAGTAACGAACACCGTGTATCTCTTGCTCTCTTTATGAAGAGGTATTTGGTGGTAGGTGGCAGATAGATGCAGGGTGGAAAATGCTTCCATGCCCTTTGTCTTGGCCAGAATTTCACTGATCCTGGGTACAGGAAAGTGATCTAAAACAATGTTATCATTTAGATCAATGCACAGTCTCACTCTGCCATTGGCTTTGCAGCCAACCACTAAGTGGGCTAACTACTCCGCTGCTTCTACTGGCTCTATGATTCCAGCATCAACTAATCGTGTTAACTCCTCATTGACTTAACCCCAGAACGCCATTGGTACATTCCTTTCTTTGTGGGCTTTAGGAATAGCTTTGTCTTTGAGAATGATTTTGTGCTCAAAATGTTTCAATTTTCCAATTTTTCCATTGAAAGCATTGGAAAATCTCTTCAACATTGCCTTTCCCATTACTTCTCCTTCATCCATAATTAAAACCTGTTCTTTAATATTGGCGTCTAATATTATATGTAAATTCTTTTTATCCAACCACCCAAGGACTGATGGACCGTTTTTTGCTACATATAATTTTCCACAAGCCTTCCTATTCTTGAATATGAAAATCAATCCCCTGTATCCAATCGTGTCAGTAGCTTCACCCATGTAACTTTCTGGTGCAATATCAGAATTCAGCAGAAACTATCCTAATTTCTTTTCAAAGTTATTCTTTTATACTTTTTCATTCACAATAGTGTAGGGTGAACCCTAAACTGCTGCTATATGTATACCTATACCCCCAACTTCATGAAACATATATGTTTGTTTAAACTGTTTTCATCTGAGATATTTAGTATGACTTTTCCTCTAACATTCAAGATGCGCTCACTTTCCTCTTCACTAGACGTACTAGTACCTCCATACTAGTACCTTCCATCTCAACACATTTTATTTAATCACATTTCTCTTTTTTCATCTTGCAGACGCGCACATAGAGGCCAATGTTTCTACAGCTTCTACATTTTTGTTTTAGTGCAGGATAGTTTTTACTATTTGCTAAGTGGGACGTACTGTCACACCTGTAACATTTTAGTTTTTCAGTAACTACCGTAGATTTGTCCCCTTCTATTTTATATGACTTGTTCCCAGATTTGTCAAAAGTAACTTTGGCTACTACCTCAGACTAACGTTCAGTAGTTTTCTTTAGCACACCTTCCTGACATTTCTGCCTTACGCACTATAGACAATACATCTTTTAACTCTGCATCACCATTAATCCACAACCTTTCCTATATTGTTGAATCAAGCGCATACATTACTACTTGATCTCATATCAATTCTTCAAGTAGGCCTCCAAACCTGCAATGTAATGATAATTGTATCAATGTTGTGATACATTAATCTATAGTTTCTTCCTTTTGTTGTTTCCTGTGAAATAATTTGTATCTGGAGACCCCCATACACAGCTTGGGAGAAAAATACTTGTCCAATTGTGTTATGGCTTCAACGAACACATTACCATCCCCCACCATCATTTCTCTAGGAAGTTGTCCGTAAATTCCTAATCCTTCCGGACTCAATGAATGTAGTAATAAACTTTTTTCTTTCAGATTGTAATTTGTCCTCAAAAACAATAGTAGCTATGTAATTTAAAAAATGTCCCTTCCATTGTAGCCATCATATACGAGGTTAACCTGGACTGCACAAAAATTCTTTAGGAGGGGTTACTGTAATATTAGCTATGTCCACTTCTCTTAAGGTACCAATGTAAGGATAATGCAGAACTCAGTCTGAAACATACACTCCATTAGTACAGAATTAATACAATACTTGATTACTCAATTCCTTACAATTATTCAGTTTAACATGACTTATGATGTAAGGATAATACAGCACTCAGATTTAATACAATACTAGCTTACTCAATTCCTTTCAATTATGCAGTTTAACATGACTTATAATGTAAGGCTACTACATTACTCAGTCTGGAACATACACTCCATTGTACAGAATTAATACAATACTAGCTTACTCAATTCCTTTCAATTATGCAGTTTAACATGACTTATGATGTGCGACCATGTCAGCTTGTCACTGGTGACCTTTAATTAAATATTGTTACAAATTATTAACATAACAAATATTTGCATTAATAGCTTAGAATCATTAGCTATAAGGTGTGCAAATAACCACAATCACTGCATGTTCTCCTCATTGAATGATGAAGATAGTTAGTTATGCTTTAAGGTGTGCAAATCATCAAGTGTTTTTCCTCACCAAATACTCAAGGTGAGCAGATCACTGCTTGGTGAACTGCTACTCACTGTGCCCCTTAGCTCCTGCTACTTCAAATATGGCGGTCAATGTCTTTCAAAGCACAGCGTGTGTGCCTGTTACTTCCAATATGGTGGTCGGTGCCTTTCAAAGTACAGCGTGTGAGCGCACTGCTGTGCCTTGCCTCAGCACGAGACAGTACAGCGGCATGGGAGGAAAATTGTGCGCTGAAGATAAACGGCCCATCACAGGACCAAAACACCTCCAAATCTCGGTGCACGCCGCTCGAAACACCTCAATGTATAGGCTGTGCAAGGAGCAAGAATCTTCTGATAGCTCCAGGCAGCGGTTTCTGGAGGGGGGCATGCAGAATGCATGTGCAAGATGCTCCGTCAAGCGCACTAGCCTCACAGCTCCCCTGCCAATCATGGGAAGGAGGCCCTGATACAAAGGGACTTCTCAACAGGACACAGGTCTTCACAATCTCTTCAACTGCACATTTAGAAAGACGCTCCTTCAAAGTTCCTTGTCAAAATCAAAGAGGTTCACAGGGAAGCAACAGCTGGGCATACGTTGGTTCACGAATAAGGCTTGGCCACAATTGTTGCCAATTTTGTGTAATAACACGCTACACAATTGGAAGTTAAATAAGCTCCTCTATTATGCGACCAAGAGCTCCACGTCTTCCAAGCTACTGATTTCTCCAACTGTCATTTCTCACATCCTAACTTCAACATTCAACTTTCTACTATGTTATAACTTCCATTGCATCACTTCTACAATAGCATTTTCACCTTTATCTATATTCTCTTAGTTTTGGCCTAAAAGGGTTTCGTAGATAAGGAGATTATATGATAGTTGCAGGCTCTATTAGTCTTGTCAGCATGGGAGTAACCCAGGCCCTTGCAGCTCTGCACGCATGGGGCTTGGGTTGGGGTGACCCCTCTATTTCTTCAGGGGGCCCCATTCAGGCCAAAGTCAAGAAATTATCTGTGATGTATGGGAGACTCAGGGGCCCCTTTCACATTGTTTTTTTTATTGTTTTATTTTTTTATATGTCCTCATATACACCACAGATGTGTCTACAAATAGAACGCTCTGACCCAAGCTACATCCATATCTTCGTGGTCATTTAGTCATACACGGCGTCTCGACTGTATCATAAAAATTCTCCAAGGTGTAATCATCGGAGCAGCTCACTTTCCACATCCGTGAATGCTTAACCTGTGACCATAACTCAATCCTACTCAGGTTACGGCTTGCCACATCTTAGGAATACGCAGGGCTTTAAGTGGGATGAAAAAACTGGGGGGTCTCTCAAAGGGGCGTGGCCAATGTAATTAAGGGCGTGGCTCAAAAACACATAAGCTAAAAATCTGTGATTAGCTTAGTGTGCCGCCCGACTTGTATTTGGCTGTTTCTGTCATTGCATCCAGATATATGATACAACAAGGAGCATTACACCTACAACAAGCCAGGACTATTGGCTTTGTCAATGGTTGTTAGTTGCATATGATAAATAAGCAACAACTATGACGTATATAATACTGAAAAAGCTTCCACTTAAAGCCCTGGTGACACCACCACAATGTTGCTGCTCCTGAGTTTCAAAAAAGAGAAGGGAAATCCATAGAGAAAATGACTCTCTTTAAAGGATTTCCCTTCCCCTGCAACGCTCACCTGGCATGACGTCTTGCCGTAACTTCTCCACCAGTGAGCAGTGTGAGCACGCGCACATCGATGTGCCTGTCACTGCAGGCCGGAAAAAAACGGACCGCCTGTGCCAGGGCACAAAACAGAGCCCGATAGAGACCCGTTTCGAGGCCCCCTTTAAAAAACTGCCGGTGCTCAGCACCGGTGAGACCCGGCCCACTTAAAGCCCTGGGAATACGTATATCTTACAGAAGCTGTCCAATCGACAATTGTTGGGGGTTCAGCTCTTTTCCATGTTTTACAAATCTCTCTTCTTGCTAACAGTACTAGATACAAAATACGTTTTTCCTCATCCCGCTTTATCGATCCCCCGACTGAGCCCTCATCCACCAATCCAAAAAACAATAGGATAGGGCTTACCTTTATCTCAAATTTGAAGATTCCACTCAGCACCTTACCCACATTACTCCAGTACACTGTCAGCTTCGGATAGTTGAAAAACATTCTGCAAAGGTGTCCCATTATTTTGCTGTTATGGCACTGCTTGTCAGACGAGATCCCTGAGACTAGAATTCATCTCTGCCAGTTTCACTAACTACAGCTACTGTTGACTTAAAATTGTATTATATAATTCTCCAAAGTGGAAGAAACCATAAAAAAATTAACAGGGGCATAGTTTTGTGGGGCTGGGGAGAGGTGTGTGGGGTGTGACACAACCCTCAAATAAATACATTCTTGGCTTGGTAGTTGGGTCTGGGGGCCCTAAGTCGGGTCTGCTATCTCTGTGTCAGTTTTTTTCTAGTCGTAAGTCAAGAATGAAAGACAAAACAGTGACCTTTTATGTAATTGGAAGATAGAGAGAAACAGAGATACCCAACTAGTGGCTTAATTTCAAAATGTGAAACCAGAAAACCTGGAATCAATACCAGATTTTCTGCTTGTCCAAATTGTGTGATCCTAGGCAAATACCTAATTTCACAGAGCATCCTTTTTCTTTTGTATCACGTATGAGAGCACTTTTAAATACCTGGGTTCAAGATGTGTGCTGTACAAGGACTTCTTTTATCTGATTTAATAGATTGTAATGTTGCTCCATTTATAATAAGAATCTAAGCCATGTTTAGGGTTTACATGACTACCGACTTGCCTCTTAGTTCACTAATGGCATTGGTGTTGGGGGGGTGAACAATGAATGTTTCTAAAAACTATGGGGGATATTCTCAAGAACGTGCGATAAACATCGCCAAAATAGGCTAATGCAATTTTTCACATCGCCGTCTATCGCGGGAAAATAACTCCGTGTTAACGTCTCATTCTCAACACGGCGGTAACATGCGATAGTTTCCCGATAACGCATCAAATGTCCGCAATAAAATTACCGGGATGGCAATAAAAATCCAAAGCCTAACGTGAAAAAACATGCGATGGGCCCAACTGCGATAAAAAATCCAGCGATAAGCAGCGCCAGGCCTGCAAGTCCCACAAGTCAGGCGGGAAAAACCACTATAAAAGCGGCAAAAAAAACCACCTACAAAACACAAACAACTGCGAAGCACCATGGAGGGAGCCGGAGCAAGTACAGAGGACAACCAGAACCCCACAAGCCCCACGGAGGACCAGCCTGGGACCTCGGGGACAGGGAAGGGCAAGGAGAAGAATAAGAGGAACCCGCGTTTCAGTACGCAGGAAAACCAGATCCTCATTACGGAGGTGACAGAACACCACCACCAACTGTTCATCACCTCCACTGTGACATTGGCAACTAAAAATACAATATGGCAGTCCATCTTGGCCAAGGTGAATGCAGTTGGAGTGAAGAGAAGGGAAGTGGACGACTGCAAGAAGTGCTGGACTGATGTGAAGCGCAAAACCAAGCTGAAAATCGCTGCCAACCTGAGAGCAGCAATGCAGACTGGAGGTGGGAGTCCAGCGACACACCAGGAGCTGGATGAGATGTAGGAAATGGTGACCCGAGTCATCATTGGGGAGACGGTGGCAGGAGTTGGGGGACCGGACACTGCACAACATGACCTGAGCCAACAGCAACAGGGTGAGTAACGACCAGGGACTGGGGGGACGGGGGAGATGGGCACAATGGCACACATGCACAATTAAGTAGAGCACATCTGCGGACAAACCATGCCCAAGAGTCACAACTCCGACCAAGAGCCCAATTTACCCAAGTCTGCAACATCTCAGCACTGTATAAGCACAGAAGTGAAAGGCACACCGCCTGAAAGGGAGAAGGGCCAGCCAAATCAGAGCTGAAGGGTCAACTTACCCACAATGCAGCACACACACATAAGAATCAGAGCACCTCAACATTGACAACAATGTGGTACAAACTGCAACACTTTCACAACAGAACAGAGGACACAACTGCTGCCGCTTGTGTGTAGAAAATGGCCATTCGCATTTGGCATAGCAGGAAACTGTGAGATAACAATGGACAAGTACAACCTCACATCCCTGATGGTGTAGAAATGTCAACTGTCGCGCATCAAAGAGGCATCTCTTAATAGTCACAATGTACATTGTCATGCAGTCCGTTAGTAAACTTGTACAATGCGTGAACATACATGTGAACACAGTGTCAATCTGCATCTCCCCTTCACATTGCAGAGGAAGAATCAACACCTCCTGCAGAGCAGACACAACAACTCAGCACTGATGATGAAGAGGACCTCCCCAACATCGACACAGACGCCCTCCAGCAGCTCATGGACAGCTTCGGCACCCCACCTCCAGGAGCAGGGCAGCCCAGCTGCATTGAGGAGACCCCATCCCCTGCACAGACCACACAGCAGGAAGCACCCACCACCACGGCTGTCTCCCAGGACCCCCACGGCCAACACATGACATTCCAACGCCGTGTGTTAGGGTGCCAGGAGAAGATGGCTGATCACCTGCGGGTGGGGTTCGACCTCATGGCAGCCAAACTAGATGCCATATGTGGGTGTCTAAGTCCCATCAGGGTCCACTTACAGTCCCTAACGGACACCTACTGTCCGATCCATGCTCTCCAACAATCCATGGCTGACATCGCTGGAGTCATGACTCGGAGACAAGATCAACTGTCTAGTCAGAGTGGCTCCAGTGATGTCAGCCAGGAGTTGGGGCACATGCGGAGGATCATGGAGAACATGGAGCGGATGCATGCAGAGCGATTTGCTGCCACGGATGCACACCAGCGAGATGTAGCTGGGATCTTCCATGCCCTGCAGATCCTCATCATGGCATTGCCGCCACATGGCCTGGCGCGGATGACTGCTGCTGCTACTACTCCATCCACATCTCCGCCCCCTGAAGTGTCAGTGCCACACAGTGCGGCAGACCAAACACCACCTCCCACATGTGAGGCACCTGACACATCGGAGGACGAAGATGATGATGAATCTGGCTTGGTGGTAAGATTGAAGTGGTAGCATACATCACCGCCATATGGCCTGTTTCAGCTTGGTTCTGCCCTCTGCATCATGCCCTGGAATAACATCTTCCACTGTCCCCCGTTACACTCAGCGACACTCACCTTGGACCTCGACATGGACTGCCATATTTGGATTGGTTACCAATGACACAGCAATCCCACTGCGGACTGAAGTCTTCCTCTCCCGATGAACCTGTCAATCCCTAAAGGACTCTGGCTGGCCCTCCACAGGGCAACAATGTAAAGTGGGGTTTGCATGGCCCTGTACTGGTCCAGCTTCAACAACCCACTGAATGCGAATAAAACATTCAAATTCACACTGATGTGTCATGGCCCTGGTCAATTAAGCATGAAAGTATTGATGAATGTAGGGACAGTGATTCCACATAAATGGTACTCCCTGGGTAATGCTATCAATGCGCATTTATGGCCGTGACCCAGATAGGCAGTGAGACACACATCGTCATTCAAAACAACTCACATCACAGTTGAATACAAGTGAATGTGCGTAGACTTTATTAGCGCATGCGTGTCAGTACGGGCAAGACAAGTGCCACAACATGCAGACCAATGCAGCAGTATGTCAGAAGGAGGAACGTTGCCAAGCGCCGCTGTCAACTCCGGGGGAGTGCCTCACCTTTCACAGGTGTGTGTTACCCCGCGTGGTTGTCCGCTCACGTATTCGGGGTCCAGGCGAATGCAGCCATGTCCACTGTTGTCGTGGGATACGTGACCAGAACCCCAAGATGCAACAAGGTGTCAGGACATGTGCAATGGGTTCCAAACTGTTGTGGCTGCAGGTACGTAGTTACACGTCCATGAAAGCAATTGCAGCTTCGTAGGCAATCATTTCCAACATGAGGTCGTTGTCGACTCCATCGAACAGGACGGCGAGGCTATCCATTAGGAGGTCCGGACAGATGTGCTGCGTCCACCCCCTGTCACCAATTAGCACTACAGCCCAATAGGGGAGCGGCTCAATGTGGTTACTGCACACGAGGAGTTCTGCAATCTCCCAGGTCCAGCTGCCAGCATGTATGCCAAGTATCCAGGCATCCCATAGACGGGTATCACGGTGACACTCCTGGTCGTGGGCCAACAGGGGGCGCACACACATGTCGAAATCCAGTTCGGCTACCGTCCTGTTGGATAGGCAGACATCCATGGACCACTCGAATATGCACGATCGACGATGCAACACAGGCTGAACGCAGGTGACGTTAGCAAGGTGGAAGCTTAGCCAGTAACTGACCCGCAGCACTACCAATGGCAGTGCCCCCAGTAAATGCAGCATACGTGCACAGTACAGTTCCACGTGACAGGGGTTGTGCATGTGTCCGGGATGTTCTTCCATTGCGTTAGTGGCCCTGGTTGAAGCGGCACTGTTCTGACCTGCGCCAGTTCTGTGGATGAAATGCCACAGCTCGGATCAATGAGTAGTTTAAGTGTGCAACGGTTGTACGCCTGGGATGATAACTCAGAGCAAGGACTTCTGTGTGTGGGGTGTGTATACGTTGGCCTGTCGTCGGGCTATGCGTAGTGTGGGAGTCGTCCTCAACTGCTATCGTATCTGTCAGGGGGTGCCGGGCACATGCAATTCCGAGGTCGGATGTGCAGATGTGCTTCCGCCTGATAGTTCAGACAAAGGAGCTTTCATCCCTAATGTCAGTTTGTCATCTGCTTGCATTCATGAAGTGTGATGTGGCTTGTTGGGTGTGGGGTGGGATGTGTGCGACTTTGGGATTCATGTTTGATATGACTTGCATGTGGCAAATGAGCGGCATCACTGTGTGTTACGTTGCCTCACAGCTGCTCCTCCCTCCCCCCGAGCCTATTCACTTGTGTACGCTGCGCGGTTGCATCACTTGCACTCCAACTGCACACCATTGTCATGCCTGTCTGCGCATGTCCACAAGCCTGACAACGACACTGTGATGTTGGCCGTTGAAGGTGGGCGGCCACGTGAGTGTAGGCCTATGGTAAGGATAGTGTGGACACAGATGTAGAGTTCATGCCTGGCTGAACTCGCGCTGCGATTAAGGCTAGGCATTTGGCTCATGCTGCGGCAATGCAGATACACGTGTATGAGCCAAGACCCCGAGCGGTCTTGCACTCCTTCATTTCTCCGTTCGTGCGAGACCGCCCTCCGGGTGCATGCTACATTGCAACATTGTCAATTGCGGGCCGGGTGGCGCCGACACTACAACAGAGACACACGCATTGGTGACTTACTTGTCCAGGCCAGAACTGAACCACGCCCTGAGCCCCGGGCTAATTCTACACACCCCTGCGCTGGACTGATGTACGCCGGCCCAGCCCACTCCGCTTACGCTTACAGGGGGGACGACAAAGCTACATGTCCAAGGTCTTACCCACTGCCTGAGGTGACATGCTTGCGTCCGCTGTCCACAGCACGATGTGATGTGGTAGGGCCAGGGGCCATCACGCATACATACATAATCACCACACGGACACACTTAGATAGATAGTGGAACTGGCTACGGGTACGTGCGCCCGGCCTCTTTTTATTACCAGGGTCACATGTCCAGTGACGCCTGTGCTGGATGGGAGTGGGGTGAGTGTGAGCCAGCCCTCAGGGAGTGGTTGGTGCTGGCAATAACTAGAACAGTGATCATCGGATCACACACACAGATTCAATTGGGGCCATGACTTGCAGTGCACTGAGGTAGGGGCACCAGAACTGGACTCACACACAAAAGATTACATCATAAAGGGTCCATGACTTGAGCTGCAGTGAGTTCGTGGCACCGGAAGTGCTCAGCAGGTGCGCGGCCTGCGATGATGCGTCGTCCAGGCGGGCCGCCCTGGAAGCAATGTCTGTTGACTACTGGACTGCGCCATAAATAAATAAAGACTCAATTTGAATTGTGAGCCCTGCTGACCGCAGTGTAGGCCGGAGACAGCGGTCAGAAAGGGCCCACAGCCACGTGGCGATGACTTGTGGTGCACTGAGTTAGTGGCACCTGAAGCCCTCAGCGGGTGTGCAGCCAGCGATGATGCATCGTCCGGGCGGCCCGCACTGGAAGCAATGTCTGTTGCCTACTGGACTCTGCCATAAATAAATCAAGACGGTGGGTGTTGTGGACCTCTTGGGTCTCCGAGCTGCATGATCATTAGATCCATGACATGTGTTGGTCTTCAGATGTGGCTCTGGGCTGGGCTCCCTTTCATACTGCAGGTTGTCGTCCTGCTAAACACCAGTAAAAGGCAGGTGTTAAATCCCTGCTGCTAACGCGCCTTATCGCCTGTTTTCGGGTCGCATCGCAGATCTGGCTGCTCGTTGTGAATATCGCGAAGTGGTGTTTTCGTGTGTTTTTGCGCGGGAACGCCTACTCTGCATATCATTAGCGTTAATTGTCGCTCTCATCCGTGGCGATGTGTTTTGCGGCAGCTATCGCAGGAAAACTGGCGATGTCGGCAGTTTGCACCAGCTTGTGAATAGGGCGATAAGTCTATCGCCACTTTTACGGCGCTAAAGTACCGATAAATCGGCGATGTCTCCTTGAGAATATGCCCCTATGTCTTTTAATGAATGTCTGTCTAAGTATCAATACAATCTGATTTATTAAGGTGAAATGCTCCTGTTTGTTCAAATAAGACACATTATTTTTTAATTTTAAAGAGATTGTATCATATTTTTATATTACGTTTGTTGCACTAAACATCTGCCAAACATTTTAATGGCTTGGCTCATGCATGGACTCTTGAAGCCAAGCCAGACCATGGCTCGGCCCACCCTATTAATTTGCCTTCATGCCCTCCTCTATTTGCTAATCAGGATTAGTACATGGGGCCAGGGCCGGCTCTAGGGCGCTGCGATCGGTGCCACCGCACCGGGTGCTGACTTGGGGTGGGGACGTCATTTTTGCAAGTATACTATCATTTAAAGAGCACCTGCTGCCCCGTTCCTGGCCTCCAGCAATTTTCAGGCATTGAATAAAATGTCAAGATGACTCCGGTGATTAATCGTCTTCGTGGAATTGTTTAGTGGAAGTTTTGACTAATTCTAAGGTAGCACACAGGGTTAAAATGCCTGCTGCTAAGAAAGTGTACCACGCAGCTAACAAACTGCATATAATGTAAATAGGTCAGTGGGTTACTGCTTCTGTAAGAGAGCTCCTTTTTATTACTTGTCGTTTATAAGTCAAAATCCTAATATAGAACATTGAGCTATTCACTGTCATCAAAGAGCTGCATGCAAACTGCAAGGTATATGTTAGAGCTGTATGTTTTTTTGCCCAGTCTTTCATTATCCTGATCTTGCCATAAGGGTTCATTTGGGTAGAAAACAATTCTTATTATTAAAGAGAACCCCTAACAATGGTGTTACGTTTTAAATTCTGAATTTGTGCTTTAAAGAATAAGGACTCTTAAACTATATTGCCTACCAGTATTGTTGACATGACACTCCTACATTACACCTTGTAGTCCTGTCTGATGTAACATTTCCTATACACTGATTTACACACATAAGATTGTCTCTGTGCAATGTGTGTGTGATGCAAAGTGCTCCGACACCTTACACTGGTATCAGTGGTGCTAGAAAACTAAATGAATCTGAGAGACAGTGGATATGGAGACTTGAAGAGCACTGTTAAAGGGTGGTAGTGAGGGAATCCGTGGCAGAGGTGGTCATTAGGGGGGCGCCAACAGGCATTGTTGCACAGGGCGCCACCAGTGTTAAAGCCAGCCCTGCATGGGGCCGCAAGTCACTTGATAAAATGATTTGTCAAAGGTGAGTACTAGGAATGCGGAGCCCTACCTACATGCACACATTTAATAACTCTGCCTTCAAGGCTTCTTGTAGCATAGATGAAAAAGAGTGCCAGTAGTGAAAATACATTTAAAATAAGTGATCCCAGGGCAGGGACTCCAGGCCATTGTTGTAAAAGAACACAGACATGAGTTTCCAGGGAGAATTACCAGGCCCA